>BTHU01000008.1:66013744-66391244 GCA_036184795.1 Tokudaia tokunoshimensis
CCTTTCCAGGCATTGTAGGGGACACCAGAAGGGGCAGGACTCAGGCTTGGTCCGAAACAGATGTCAAGGCTCAGTAATAGGAGTGATTGAGGAAGAAGCTACTTGAAGCCTCAGATTGGGACATAGCTGCCCAGAAGATGGAAGATGTATGGAACAGCTAGGACTAAGTTGAGATAAAACCTAATAAAAATCCCTAATAAGTGGCTTGAAGATGATATACATTGTTTAATCTACATACTAAGAAAACCAAAAAGGTCTAAAAGTAGGCTCCTGGGGAACACTAGGGGAGATGACAAAAAAGTCAGTGTCTTAAGTCTTGCTTCGCCTTATTGTCCCAAGGGAGGTGACACTTAAGATGAGTCTTATAGGCAGGACGTCCATAGCCGGACTTGAGGGTCATGGGAATTTAGATGGCATTAGCCATAGGAAAGCACGGAGAAGAAAGGCCTGGAATGTCCGTAGAAGGAGGTATGTGGTGGTCCATGTGTCTAGGAGGTTAGTGAAGAATAACCCAGGGGAAAGCAGATGGCTGGGAGGTAGTCTAGGGACGCTCAGCCGAGAGTCCAGAGATGCCAGCTCCTCCTTAGGACTTCCTACCTGTGAGACCCAAGACAGCTGACATCCCCTCAGCCTGTCCCTGGAAAAGGAATCAGAGCAGGGCCTCTTGGAGTGCCACTGTGGGAGGAGGAGCACTCACTCTGTTATGGAGAAGGGCAACTGCCACTGTAGGTGGAGGCTCCCATTCAGATCACACTCAGGGTGATCAGGGCTGTGACCTAGGAAACTCGGGGTGTGGCTGTGTGAGTGGTGGCTCTTAGAGCCTGGGAAGGAAGTCTGGTGTCAGGCTTCCCTGTGTCCACAGTGTGTGCTGGAGGGCACTTTGGGCAGGACTGTGCCCAGCTCTGTTCCTGTGCCAACAATGGGACCTGCAGCCCCATCGATGGCTCCTGTCAGTGCTTCCCTGGGTGGATTGGCAAGGACTGCTCACAAGGTAAGCTTCTGCCTCTGCAAGTGTCCCTCTCTCTGCCAACAAGAATATCTGCCGGAGACCCATTTATTTCTTTGTATTGTTTCTGTGTGTATGATCAGTGCCACAGCAAGGAGGTGAGACACCAACTCTGTAGTGCCAGTTCTCTTCTGCTTTCATGTGGGTCCCAGGGATCAAACTCAGGGTCACCACAGGCTTGGGTGGCAAGTGCCTTTACCCACTGAGCCATGTCACTGTTCCCTGACCCTAAGTCCCATTTAGCACTATGTCGAATTTGAGTTACTGAAACTGACCGTGGATACTGTTACTGCAGGTATTAAAGGCATCAATACTGTCAGTGCCGTTAATGCTGTGAATCCTGAGAATTCATACTCCACTAGATGATTCATACTCCACTGTAGATGATGCAGTCAGAATACAGATGGGGAGGAGGGAACAAGACTGGTATGCTCGAGTTTGTGAGTGGCAAGGCTAGGACAGCCACCCTTGGAAGAACGGGAACACCTGTGGGATGGCTCCTTGTGAGTGATGTCCTGAGCACCCTACACCTGAGCATGGAGCTACAGTCTGATAGCGAGGCACAACCCAGCCTTAGCCTATGAAGCTCCTTTGTCTGATGGGTGAGACATAGTCAGTACCTCTCAAACAGCACAAGAACTCAAAGAGAAGAAGGTCCCTGCTACCTATGGAGAAGTCAGTGTTCTTGGTGTTACTCCACCCTTGTCCCTGTGAGTCCCTCTAAGAATGGAGGTGCAGGAGCCCTTCAAGTAAGGCTGCCTAAAGTCACCCAAGATTAGAAGAGGCAGAGAATCTGGTCCTCGTGGCAATCCCAGGGGATGAGGCCAAGAGATGCCCCTCTGGGTCCATTCAGAGGTTCTAGCTCTGATGTGTACCCACCTCCCCTTCCTTTCCTCCTGCTCCTTTGTCCCGCCCTCCCCCTCTGCATCCCACCCGCCCCCCACAGCCTGCCCATCTGGGTTCTGGGGCTCTGCCTGCTTCCACACATGCAGCTGCCACAACGGGGCGAGCTGCAGCGCCGAGGATGGGGCCTGCCACTGCACCCCTGGCTGGACTGGACTCTTCTGCACGCAGCGTAAGCCCTGCCTCCCAGCCACTCCCAGTCATATGCTGCAGCCTACTGGCCACTTTGCGAATAGCCCTGATTTGCAGAGAGGGAGGGAAGAGGTTGGTTACACCTCAGGATCATCCAAAGACCTGAAAGGTCAACTCTATAGGGTATCCCAGCAATCAACAAGATCAGACCCTTAGACCACGGGGAAGAAATCCCAGGGCTGCACAGCAAAGAGACCAGAGCTTGTCCTCTGCTGCTGAGGCCCTAGTTGCATGGGTAACCTTGTCCCTACCCTTCTCCCCTTTAGCCCAAGCTTCAGTGGGTACAGATGTCTCTGTGGCCTCACTAGCCTTTATCCCATGCTGCGCAGGAAGCAGCAGGCCAGCCTGGTCCCAGCATTTCTTCAGTTTCCCTGAGCCCACACCAACTGTGACCCGTGGTCTTGTTGCAGGTTGCCCTGCAGCATTTTTTGGGAAGGATTGTGGGCACATATGCCAGTGTCAGAATGGAGCCAGCTGTGACCACATCACTGGGAAATGCACCTGTCGAACAGGCTTCTCTGGGAGCCATTGTGAACAGAGTAAGCTGCACTAATCTGGGAGAGTTGCTTCTTTCAACCCCATCCTCCCCATACCCAACCCTCATCCAAGGCACTGGGCTCCTGTACTCCGGACTCTGAGGAAAACTTCTGGGGAAGACTGAAGGCTAACCCTATACACTCATGCTGTGAGGATCTCTCTCCACTTTAGATAGGGCTGAGGTGTGATGAGCAGAGCAAAGAGGGGCCAGATGAAGGCAGGATGTTCCAGCTCTTTAAATGAGTTCAAAAGGGAGAGGTGTGTTCTGACTCTATCTATCCCCAGCTATTTATGCACAATGGGCAATCTAGTTCAATAGGCTTCACTGTGGGTGGGATAGAATGGCCTCTTGCTGTGAGCTTCCCCACCTGGAGTGGGTGGGGTGGAGTGTGGCTGTGTCTCACTGTCTACTTGCACTCTGCACGCCATACAGGATGTGCCCCTGGAACCTTTGGATATGGGTGTCAGCAGCTGTGTGAGTGCATGAACAATGCCACTTGTGACCACGTCACTGGTACCTGTTACTGCAGCCCGGGATTCAAAGGAATCAGGTGTGACCAAGGTAACATACAGGTGGCAGGGTGCCTGGACAGGGTGGAAAGGGCCCAATTATTGGTGGCTTTGGAGAGTTCTAATCAGACCAGTTGAGTTTTATGACATTACCTTTTATACATAGTTGGGGGCCTCTCTTCATAGCTTCTCTGTGCATAGCCTCTGGTAGTTCCCCCATGAGCTAGGCAAGAATGACCCACAAGCTAGTGCTGGGAAAGGACACCAATCAGGCTAAACTGGAACACTTGCCTAGTTTGACTTCTGCCACTCACTCCCTGCTAGGTGTCTCTGGGCAGGTCATTTCTTTTGCTGGGTCTTTTACTCCACATTCAATTGAGTAGACATTAACTTTTGTCCAAAGGGCTCAACTTGACTCTAGCTCTATGCCTAGGTGACATTGCATGGTACAGCTGAGCGGGATCAAATCCAGTCAATTCAAGAAAAGTCTCAGCACAGTGCCTGGCACATGTGAGCACTCTGTAAATGATGGCTTTGTGCATGGGAAATCCCTTTGTTTTGCAGACGTGGGAGGCTATTGTTGGTTCTAGAAGATGGGAACAGAAAACAGGCTCTCATTGCCCACATCAGACACACTTACTTTGCAATGTGAATCTATGCAGCTAAGGCAAATGCAACATTTGCTGTCCTAAAAGTGACAACCCACTTTCTTCAGCCAGCAACAGAGAAGCAAGGGGAGGTCTAGATGCTGCACAACCAAAGATCAGACCCTCACCAGGGTAGTCACAGAGGGACTTAGCCACACATGTATAATCAAGAGGTGTCTTAGGGCAGTAATAGGCAGTCACAGAGCTACCAGCCAGTCTATAATTTGGTGTTCATGACTCCCCAAGGAAGCTGGAGTTTCTGTCCCTATGAACCTTCTAAGTCACATGGCTGGTAAAGCAGGAACAGTAGCTGAAGCCAATTTTTCCTGATTGAATTATTGGTTGGGTGAACTAGGACAAGTTCCCTAATCTTGGTGACTCAGTTTATTTTTTTCCAACCAGGTAGAAAGGGTAAATAATTAGTTCCCTTTTTGTAGGCCTGCCAATGATAAAGCAAGTAAGTTAACTCACGTGTGGACCTGAGTGAATATTCAGCATTTATTTTGCTTCACACCTAAATCACATTTTCTTCTCATAACCCTTTCTGGTATTAGAAGAAACAGAGGCACCGTGAGGGTTGGGATTAGGCAGGGATGAAGAGGCAAAGGCAGGATGGAAACATTGGGATCAGGCCCACCTCTGGCTCAGGCCTCCCTCTGCCCACAGCTGCCCTCATGATGGATGAGCTGAATCCCTACACCAAGATCAGCCCAGCTCTGGGAGCAGAGCGGCACTCAGTGGGTGCTGTCACAGGCATCATCCTCCTGTTGTTCCTGGTTGTGGTGTTGCTGGGCCTGTTTGCCTGGCGACGGAGGCGGCAGAAAGAGAAAGGCCGTGACCTGGCTCCTCGTGTCTCCTACACCCCAGCCATGAGGATGACCAGCACAGACTACTCTCTCTCAGGTCAGGCTACGCCCTAGCATCTCTTCTTCACCCATACAATCTGGCAGGAAGCATGTGGTCTTCACTGGAACATCCACATTCTTGTTCAACATTGGTGGCTATATCTGCAGATGGGTGGCTGGGCCTGGGGATGGTTACCCCATAGACAATGGGGTGGGAGAAATCTGTGGCATTCCAAGAGGTGATGCTTCTGGAGCCCAAGGTCCTAGCAGCTAGGTCTGGGTGCCACTCTCTACTTCCCCATTCTCCTCACATGGCTGTGCCTACAGGAGCATGCATAGTAAGTAGTAACTTTGCTAAGCAACCCAGAGAATGATTCCCCAATATGAAGCCAGGGCACTTGGTAGGCTGTACCCTATCCACTTTTGCTTTTCTCAGGCCATCCCCAAGAAGTGCCCAAGAAGCATAGTGACAAAGGTGGTACTTTACATAGGAGAGGTCTACAAGTTTGGGAAGTTTCCCTCTGGCAGATGTGCCAGAGCCCGTGTGCTTACGTATTGTAGACATGCCAATGGGCATCCTGTGGTAGTCTGAGTGATGTGTGTGTGGAACTGCACCAGATCCTTCACTTTCCCCTGGACTGGTACCTTGAAGAGAAAGCTTTGTGCGTCATATTTAGCAGTAGAAGCTCCCAGACTGGTCTGGTTTTGGTTAGGTCTGCCCTGTTGAGAGTGGTGCCTTTCCAATGGCTCATAGCTTGCTTAATTTCAGAGTACCCAGACCACATGTGCCATTCCTGCTAAATGTTGCCTTATGCGTGATAGCTCTATGCCAGGAACAGGAGAGAAAGAGCTGGCCCAGTATAGAAGATGCATTCAGAGATCTCCTAGCCACTGGGGCCAGCCATAGTAGCATCCTCTGATGAAGGCCAAGGCTCGTAGAACTTTGGAAGTTCATGACAATGAGCAGGAAAGGCTGGATTTTTCCCAGTCCTGTAGAATCCTCAGAAGAGCTGGAGTCAACAAGGATGGAGTTCTCTACTTATTACTAGGACCTGAACATAAGGAAAATCAAGAGAAAGTCAATCCACCCAAAATAGCAACTCGAAGACATAAAGCCATTAGAGCCAGCATTCAGCAGCTTCCAGGTGACCATGCCTACACTAGCAAGCCTTGTCTGTGAGCTGTAAAGAGGGTGGGCATTAGTAAGAACAAGTGCTGGCAGACTCTCTCCTGCTTGCTGTAGGGCTAGTGGATGCCACACAGTTTGAAGGATGTGGGAGATTAGCTGCCTCTTTGCTGGGGATACTCAAAATTGCACAAACCCAGCATCAGTTTGGCGGTATCTCAACCAAGGCAGGTGTATGATGGACTATGGCTCCTTGTTCTCTTCCCAGATTTGTCTCAAAGTAGCAGCCACGCCCAGTGCTTTTCCAATGCCAGCTACCACACACTGGTGTGTGGGGGGCCTGCCACCAGCCAGGCCAGCACTCTGGACAGGAACAGCCCCACCAAGGTACTGGCCCCCTGGCTCCCCAGTCCTCACTCACTATTCTCTCCATTTAGCACTCCCCTCTGCCCAGGAAGGAACTGCACCCCCACATAAAGGCTGTGTGGAAATTCTACAGTAAAAGCTGTCCTAAGACTCATGGGACATGCGAACTCTCTGAATCATGTAACAGAGAAAGAATATGTTGTATGGAGACAAGCTCTATCCCATAAAACCACACCACACTGCCTACTCATTGGAACATACCTGTACCTCAGGTGTAGTTAACTAGTACCTACTAGAACATAGTAATATCACATGTAGCTATCTTATCCCACACCCGTATATACCATATGCCAATGTATATATACTCACCAAGGATTACTGCAATGTTTTAAAGCCATAGACTGTAACTCATCATTCAATTAATCACTTGATTAAACTTGGGCAAAAATTTCATCAAATACACACATCTGATGTGAACTCAAATACTGTAGTGTTCTTGTTGAAAAGGGAAGTGGAAGTGGACCGGTGTCCTTCCTGACAGCTCCAAGCACAGTACTGGGTCACAGAATAAGTAGATGTCCTTAGTCACAAATATTTCAAACCTTAGAAAGACATGTCTTAGCACATGTGTGCAGATAGCATGTGGTACATCCCTTGATGGACCAGTAAGAGGCAGAGTTGAGAGACAGGCATCAACAGCCCACCAAAGATAAGGTTTGTGAGGGGTTCTTGCTATACACACTTCCTAACACCCACCTAAGCACGTGCCACACACATATACTCAGAATGGCAGGACTATTTAGCTAGTGACAATCCCAGGATACCTGGCTTCCTATACCATCTATCCTGGCCCAGGGGCATAGCTTTCATAATTTAGGCCTCTTCCTTGCAGCTGAGAATCCTTCCCATTTGTTCCCTGAAGACTGACCATCAGCCCACAGATCTGGGGCTGCTTTTCTATGAAACAGGCAGGTTGCATGCAAAGCTAGAGGTCCAATAGCTTTGGCCACTCTGCCTGCCTTCTTCTGCCTGTCTTCTATTCAAGACTCTTGTTTCCAGGCTCAGTATGGCTTTAAGCTTGAGGAGCTAAGAGTAGAGAATTTAATTGCCCAACAAGCAGCCCTTGATTAACTACAGCCGTATTATCAAAGCTGCAACAGGTTAGAAGCACCAGCCAGGGATGAGCCAAAGGTTCCAGGCCATGCCATTATTTGTCTTAAGAGTCAGCCATTCTTTCAGTAGAGGACTGAAGTTATTGCAGAGTAGGCTAATTGGTGACCCTCTGGTTTGGCTCACCTCACAAGGGTCAAGATTGGCCCTATGTAGACAAGGACTCCTCCTGGCAGATCATATTGAGGGGACAAGGCAGCTAAGATCTGAGTTCAAGAGCCAGCTTTGCCTCTGGCTTCTGTGTGTTTATGAGTATGGTTCCATGTCTGAAATAACATCCTTGCCTCACATAAAGGGCAACTAAGAGAGAATGCAGGGAGGGTATTGCATCATTAGTCACACGAAAGAAACTCTCATATATGACCCAGGGGGCAAGCACTGCAGGCAACTATACCTCTGTGCTGGAGATGCTGTGTTACACATGGGGAACTGACAGAACCTCCTTTCCTGCAGCATAGCCCCACATGCCTGTTTCTACCCATGTATGTCACAGGCACCTGAGAAGTTGATTTGGGCACATTCTGTTCTCACTGGCCTCAACTACAGCATGATAGTTTGTCAAATAATACAGCATCTGGTCATCCAGGGCCTAGGAGCTCAGGAGCATCTTAGGGATGGGTTCACTAAGGCTGGGCCAAGCACCAACTGGGGAAGGGCAGCAGAGACATGAGGTATTAACTGGGTCTCCTCTCCAAACAGCTCAGTAACAAGTCCCTTGACAGAGACACAGCAGGCTGGACCCCCTACAGCTATGCGAACGTGTTAGGTCAGTAGTGGTTTGAGTCATCTTCCCCACAGTCCCACCCTGATCTCTTTACTGAAGGGAGCTGCCTCATCTCAAATCGAGTTGAGTCCTGAGCATGGCTTCCCCTGTGGTTAAATGTACAGGGAGAACGTGGTTATGACCCAGTTTAGGGATGGGATATTGAGATTCCCAGGTGGAAGTAGAAAGGTTTTTTGTTTTTTTTTTTTGCCACAATGAAAAAGGATCCTCTACCTGGCACTTTTCAAGTGTTTCCTTCTACCCTAGTAGAGGGTGGAATGGAATGGGAAGGGAGGAGAAAAAGACAGATGCCCCAGCCCCTCTGGATGTTAATGAAGACCTTGATTCCTTCTCGCCTGCCCTTTGCCCCATCCTTTGCTTCCCACCCCCTTCTCCTGCCATCCAGGCCTTGGGAATAATGGCTCCTCCCTGTCATTCCTCTCACTAGACTCCCATTTCCAGATCAGTGCCCTGGAGGCCAGGTACCCGCCCGAGGACTTCTACATTGAACTTAGACACCTCAGCCGCCATGCTGAGCCACACTCACCAGGTCAGACCCCTCAGCCCTTCTTCCTTCCACCCTGAGAGCAGACTGCTCTACACCCCATCCCTGCCCCTATGGAGCCTTCCCATGACTAGTCTACAGTCCCTGTGCCCTACCCAAAGGTAGCAGTCTATCCCAGCCTTTCCCAGCCTTTCCCATTACCCCTTTTTACCCATGCTAGCTGAGGTAGACAAATTGGGGTTGCTTGTGGAGGGGACACAGCCTACTATATTCCCTCCATCCTGCAATACGCAGCCCAATCATGGTGTTGATAACAGAAGGTTGGATCTCTGGACAAAAAAGCTCAATAATTTCCAGAAAGGCTCAAGACCTAACAGTGGCCCAAACTGTACCTTCTTAGAAAATGCGGTAAGACTGTCAAGCAGAGACCGGGAAAAGATAGGCAGAACCCTGAGAGAGGTGTCAAAAGACACTTGACTACTAAGTCCCGAAAGGGGAAATGTGCATCAATAACAGAAATGAGTGTCAAAGAAATATAATGGATGGACAGAGAATGTGGTCTCTCTACAAAGTAGCTTCTCTAGGGCAGGCACTGTGGGGAAAGGCCTCGGTATGCTAGACAGCTCCTCTGGGTTTGAGTTTAGGCTTTAGCTGACTTGTGCTCCAGTGAAACTGAGTCAACCTCCACAGGTCTCTGGTCCAGGAAGCATGAAGGTTCAGAACTGTCTTGTTGAGTAGGCATGGCTGCAAGGACCCTGATCGTGTGTGTTCCTCAACTATGGCTAAGCATTCAATACCCCTTGGACTTTTAATCCCTACCTTCACTCCACCTTGATGTCTAAACAGGAGCATGAGGCATCATCTGGGCTGAGCCCCAGTTCTCCCTGTCCCACAGACCTTCAACCACTGTAGCCAGAGCATCACTCTGTCATTTGTTAGCTCCCAGCCAGCTAGGCTGTGGCCACTAAGAGAGAATACCTCTGTTTGTTTAATAAAGAAGGGGTGGTGGTGGTTAACATTATACATCCCCTCCTTCAATGACTATTATTATTGAGTGATAAATCCAGGTCAACATGGCTTGCTGCATGTTTTTGAAGGGTATGGGTTCCTACAGGCCTTTTAGAATGGCTCAGTTCTGTTTTATCTCTCAAGAAGGCATGTAAGCCAAGAGAGATATGAACTCCTGCAAATTCAACGTGGGAAGTCTATATGAAGGAAGGACCCAAGTATCAGTGGGTTTGTCTTCAGTGTAAGAATTGTGGGCAAGTTAGGTGGAGTCAATATATTTTGGGACTGTTTTCAGTTAAAGACCAGGGTGTGTCTCATTAAGAACCCATACTGCTCTTGGTTCCCAGCAGCCATATCAGACAGTTCACAATCACCTGAAACTCTAGAGGATCCAACACCTCTGGCATCCATGGGCACCTATACTTATGTGTACATAAACAACATATATATCTTTGGGAAAAAAACCCCAACAGAGTGAAGGGGTTAACTTTTGAGTTAAACATTACTGTCCCAACATGGAAAGGCCAGACTCACTCCCACCCCTAGGAGCACTTGTAACAATCAACTCAAGTTTATGTCCTGCTTCTGGCTAGGGCTGAGGACCGTGCATTCTGGGAACCCAGGAAAAAGTTAACTAAGAGCAAAATGAAGAAATAATTCCTTAGGACTGAAAAGCACTTGCAGCATTTTCAGAACAAAGCTCTCCTCCTCCACCCTCTTCAACATGAGTAACTAAGCAAACTGGCTGTGGCCAGGAATGATTGTTCTTCCTGGAAAGATACTCATCAAGTACCCCACCTACTTGTTACTTCTCTCTGGCACCCCCAGATCCAGGAAAGGCAAGATCAGAGCTAACAGGAGAGAAACCTTGTCTCCAAAGCCAAGAGAAAGAATCAGAACTCTGTGCATCTTTCCCTCCAGTTAAGCACTGGTCTGGCTTCATTTCTTAACCCTGTGCCTCCAGAGCCTGGCACTTCACCTACAAAGATCATAGATGGCATCCCGCAAGGAGCAGGTTAAGAGGAAAGCCAAAGAAAAGGGGGTGCTGGAACCCACCTTAATGTGATGAGCCTTTTAAGAATCCCTCTGTGTCCAGAATTATTTAGAATAGATTGAATCTAGAATAGTCTGCTAGGAGCGAACAACTATTTTCTTGGTAAAAGAGGAAAACTGCACAGGGAGGAGGAGACAGTGGCCGTCAAGGGAACCTCACCCTGTATTTCTTTCCATCTGTTTTTATGCAGGCACTTGCGGAATGGACAGACGTCAGAACACATACATTATGGACAAAGGCTTCAAAGGTAGAGTATCTAATCCTGATGTCCTGTTACACAGGGCTTAGCAAGGGATTACAGACCTGAGATGGCAAGAATTCTGCTTGAGAGAAACTGCAAGCCCCAAGCCCCTTAAAAAAAACAAAAGCTAAAAAGATCACAGGACCCAAAGCCACTGGGTGGCTCTGCCCAGGAGGAACAATACTAATAATGAGTTCATCTTTCCACTGCAGTTGTACCTGCTTAGCAAACGCTTGTGGGTTTGTTATAGATGCCAACTAAATGTCTTCAGAAATGTAGATCGTCATTATCCAACCAATTAGTATGAGTTAAATTGATTATAAATCTGAAATAAAGTCAATCCACCTGCCCCAGAGGCCTTCTGTCATTGTACTGGCAAGGAACACCACCCTGCACCTGCTGCCTTTCTGGGGCACAAGGAATGCAAATGATACCCAGTGTTAATATTGTATGGCTCTCACCCTCAAGAGATCTCTGCGCCCAAGAGCAGGGAAGCCAAGACAGATATCTACGTCAGAGGAACTACATACAAGGAGGACCATCCCTCTAGGAAGCCTACAGGTGAAGCCAAAAAACAAAGATCAAGTTCAGTCCCTGGATTAGGTCCTAGGTTTAAATGCTGGGACGTGTGAGCTAGGCAAGGAGCTTTGGAACTCTGTCACTTATTAACCCTGTGCTTCCTAAGGCTGTTTCTTCATCTGCAAGGTTGAGATAATTATGCCTGTTGACTCATGCCTGTCTTATTATCTAACAAGGTTATCTTGGGTAGCCAATAAAGTTGGATGGGAAGTGCTTTTGTATATTATAAAAGTGGTACCAATGTGATGTCTCTGGGAAATGTCTCAAAGTCTCAGTCGAATTGAAAGAGCAGTAAAAAACAGTCAGCAAAGATCCCGACTGATATTCTAAATCTAGCTCTACACCAGAATCACCTGGCAAGTGTGTTCAAACTACAGATCTTTACACCCACAGCAGATTCTGCTGCAGTGGACGGAGGGGCCCTGCACTCTGCAACTGCAAGGAGTACCTCAGGATATCTTTATGCATTTTGTTACCCAACTACCATTTGTCTAAACTCTCCCAGGTTTCTGTTCTGATCTTTCAGACCTAGCATGGCCATCTCCTAACCAAGGAGAGCAACTTGTAAACAACTCTTGGGGAAATGGCTGTCAGAAGTGGGATGAGCAAGACCCAAGTGGCATTGTGTTCTACAAGCAAGAGAACATCAAGGCTGAGTGACTATCAGCTTGGTTTAGGATATGCAGACCGCAGGAGGCCTGTCTGAGGGAGGCCATTCCCAAACGCCAAGCCAGCCCAAAGGCAGTAATCCCCTGCCTTAAACCATCCAAATGGAGCAAACACCACTTTAATATGTGAGGTTGCTAACAGAAGAGCAATTATACCACTTAGTCACTGACCCAAAGCCTCAGTTTCTTTCTCAGTGTGGAATGGGGACTAGACAGCTCTTCCAGGGCCTTGGAGGCTTTGCTGAAGAAGTATGACTCAATGGAGAATAGCTCAGACAGGCCCCAAGATTAGCATATAAGAACCCCTCCTATATACCTCGTCATCCTGTGAGGTTAGCACACAAGCACACCTCCCCATACACCTTGTCATCCTGTAAATGGTGTTTCGGGTAACTACTTTTAAACTCTAAACCATAAATGTAAAACAAAGCCAATGAAAGCCAGTCTCTGCCTTTATCATTGCATTCCCGTCTTATGGGATCATCTGAGTGCATGGGAGGCTCTAACAGGCAAGCAGCCAGATTTGTCACTGCCTCTAATCAGCTTTTAAATTAGAGAGAACTGTGTAGGCAAATGTACCATTAAGTGTTGGGAGCCTACATGACACAGTAAGAGTTCAAAGAGAGGCAAGTGAAATACTAGTGTAGAACTTTACAGAAAAGCTTATAAAACACATGGAACAATCCTACCTGGTGGCTAAATCCTAAAACATCTGGATCAGCTATTTCATGACACCAATTTAAACTATTTCCTAAAGCAACTAGGGCAAGGCCAAATTCAGCATGTCTAATGAGTCTGGATGTTTTCCAAACTCTGGGGGGCAGAGGGGTGCACAGTGAATGAGAAGATTGGATTCTAATTCAACTGTATGGTACTCACTAGACACAGCAGTATCTGTGAGTCTTGGCTTCTTCCTCTTTAAAAAGCACAGTTGTAATAGCACTACCTCTAAGGCCCCATACAACTCTGACATTTTAAAAGTCCGAATTCAGGTAGCATCCACTTTTTTCTCTGTAACTGGGAACTCTGTCACCCTGGGAGGTTGAAAGAGACTGCTGACACAGCTAAGCACCTGTCCTCCCTTTCCCCTTCAGCAATATGACTGTATAATAAACTGTCTAGTGTCCAATTCCTTGTCTGTCATGCTTTCAAAGTGTGACAGAAAAAAAGATCCACTTCTCTCCTCTACCTTCTGTCTGGGGACTCTTGAGCTGAGCTGTCATCCCCAGTCTGTGCTCCCTTGACAACTGAACTCCATGCCTCTCCAAGTAATTTTGGGTTCTCATACATTTAGAAGCCAAACATCCTGAAAACTCCTTTTGTGGCCGGCCAGTATTCTTTGGACTTCAGATCCGCTGTCCCATCCCTCCCCATATCCTCTCTCTCACTGAAGTGAAGAATGAGAACTTAACCCCAAGAACAGAAGCAGCAGGCCTCCTATTGATAGCAGTAGCTCAGAGGTGAGCAACAGATACTTAATGCCTGGGTTTCCACATACATTTGAATAAATTAGGGTTTAGGTTCAGATCATTCATAGAGCAACTTTGGGAAGTCATTTCCTCTCTAGTCTTGTGCTTCCTCAAACATTAAAGATGTTTATTTCAAAACCCATTCTGACTGTGATAATATGCATGACTACATATGCTCCAGAGGAGGAAACAAGGAAAGTAAATGCAGGGGCACTTGGAGGACTGCAAGCTTCCCCTTTCTTTACATAGTGCCCTGACAGGAAGGCACTGGAGTAGGCGTGTCTGTAAAAGGATGAGGAAGTATTCTAGCCCAGCTGGTTATTCTTCCCCACACCCAGAGCTTCCAGCAGGCAGGTGGATGACTCAACAAGAGAAAAGCTTGGCTTCCTGAAACGGAGTTTTCCAGCTTGCCTTACCCATCTCCTCCAGTTCTCAGGAAAGATAGGGATAATCCAGCACCCTTCGCAACCACCACTCTCCGTGGATTTTCCCATCCTCTCTTGGCCAGAAAACCTTGAGAAGACCCTTGGCCCTGAGCCTGGTGCCCTACCCCAGCTCCAACTTAGCTCAGGAAAAGGAATACACCAAAATGGATAAAAGGCTAACATTCAAAAGCTATTCAAATATTGAGAGAATCCCACTGTTTTACTTTCCAGTGAAAATATAGCTGCATGAGGCTCTAAGGCCTTCCCACTACTCTAAGTCAGTCATTAAGCTTGAAGCTTAGCCTTTCCTCTCAGCAGGCCTTAGTATTGCTAAGAAGGATAAACTGAAGCAGCCAGAAAGAGCTTATACTTGGGTAGCTAGATCTCCTAAGGGAGAAAATCTTGTCAGATAAGATAGTGGTTGAGTCCTAAGCACTAAGCATTAGACTAACAAACTGAACTTTGGTTTCCTCATTTCTAAACAGTAATAGCAGTCCTGTCCTACCCAGCAACCTCCCCTACACCCCCCCCCCCCACACAATTAAGTTTCTTTTTGTTTGGTTTGAGACAAGGTCTCACTATAAATAAAGCCCTGGCTAGCCTGGCTGTGATCCCAGCTGGCCTTTAACTAAGCTATTTGCTAGCCTTTGCCTTCCAAATCATGCCCAGCACCTAAGTTTCAAATAACCCAACTGGAATGAAGGTCACTCATTCCAGTGCTACACAAAATAAGCTATCCCTCAATTCCACAAGGTACACAACCAAGACCTGAGCCTCTCTCACTGCCTGATGAGTTTAGATCAACCATACTGGGACTGACTGGGAGGTTCTCAAGCTTATATCATTACCCTGTACTAAGGAAGAACTGAGATGCAAACTAAGATAGATGACTTGAGGCCAGTCACAATGCAGGACCCAGTCCACCTTTTTCTATGTGGGTAGGCTTCCACCAGCAGAAGTAGAACCTATTTACACCTACCTTTCAGTCCTAGCTAGAACTGGTTGAGACTGCATGTTATCTAGCTACAAAGGTCAGCCTTATACCAACCAGACCGAAGCCAACCTCTCTTCCAACTTGTTAGCTCAACTGGGATGACAAGGGCTTTGCTACTGAGAGGCAGTGTGACCCTAAGGAGTTTACTTCCCCACTCTAAGTTTCAATTTCTTCATAAGCACTGAGGCGGGAGGAAGGAGAAAAGTTACTGCTCTGTGTCACAGCCTTCTGAGCCTGAAGGTAACAGTTGAATGCACTTCAACACAAAACCAAGGAGCTACTGCCTGCTCAAAGAAGAGCTACCTACTTTCAGAATAACTGCTCCTCACTGGACCTGCTGTAGAACAGACACTCGGGGTGGCACACATCATGATTACTTCAGACAATTGTACAGTACAATTGTTCAGGTCCCCTTGAGGCACATGACTTTCACTCTTTTTTTTCGGTAAAATTACAAGCTAGGGCAGGGAGCTTAGTAACAACAGCCTGAAGGGTAAACTGTGGTGGTTGCCTAGAAGATTCCCTAAGAATTTCACCAACTGACTTTCTCAGACAGTTAGAGGTGAGAGGCCTCTTAGGTCATACTTGACTGTCAAGCTCCAGCCTCTCAGGTTATTTCCAGACACCTTGCCTGTCAGTGCCTCACAGCCAAGGGTCACAACTGTCAGATTAATGTATCGTTTTTTTCCAAGCAAGTCCTAAAATGCGTAGACAGGCTCATCACCCTCAAAGGGAAGGCAAGTAGCAATTGAAAGTGGGAGTCTCTTCTTCTCTGTGACTCCAAGTCACTAAGGGACCTTCTTCCCCTAATAGAGCTTCTGTCATTTCATCTCATGTTGACATCACTCTGCACCCTTGAGCAACTGAGCTCTAATGACAGAGCATGACAAGCATGACTCAAACATTCCAAAGGACTAGGTGAGATGAGCCTAGATGGCACGTCAAGCTGAGACAAAGCTACATTTCAAAGGCCAACTTGAGACTGGGGGCTTTGTATAGCTGTTACACTTTAGTTATTAGCCTACTCTAAGCATGAGCTCCTGGAAGGCAGGGATGCTGCTATTTGCTTAAGGCTGCTAAACTGTTGACATCCACACTAAAAGACATATACACTGCTGCTTCTGAATCAAAGCTTCTAATCATTAGAACTTGGAAGAATGTTATCACAGAAAATATGGGGCAAAGAAGTCCCAGAGCACAGATTTAAGTCTTGGCTTTGCAGTGCTATTAACTAGCTTATCATCCTAGACAAGTTACTGTATCTGTCTGAGCTTTCACCCCTTAAGAGGCCAGAGAGCATTTGCATAAACTAAGTGATACATGTAAAAATACACTGAGAGTATCTTGAGCTACTATCTAATGACAATAACCTACCATTTTCTTGTCCTCCAAAACCATGTTTTTGTGAAAAAAGAATGCCTGGAAAGCATACCTTAAGACATTTAATAAGATTTAATCTTTTAGTATGACGGTCTTTTCCAGCCCCAGGATCCTGAAAGCACACAACGTTGACTGATGTCTGTTTCTGGTATTTAAATGAATCCTATGTCCTTGCTTGTCCTAAGAAATCTCTCTTGCCTTGCAGATTACATGAAAGAGTCTGTGTGCAGTTCTAGCACTTGTTCCTTGAACAGCAGTGAAAACCCTTACGCCACAATTAAGGACCCACCCATCCTCACCTGCAAGCTTCCAGAAAGCAGTTATGTAGAAATGAAGTCACCTGTGCACCTGGGCTCTCCGTACACAGATGTGCCATCCTTGTCGACATCTAATAAAAATATATATGAAGTTGGTAGGTGTCTCACATAACTTAGCAAAACCAGGGCAACAGTGCAGCATCAAGTGAAAACAAGCCCTCCTCCACTCACTCTATCTCCACAACACACCCTCCCTTTGGTTGCATTTGAAGGAACCTGAGGAGAAAACTCTGTTCCAGGACTGCCCTTCCCTCTAATGCAGGAAACCAAAATTTTGTGCCACCCTGCTTACAAATCACAACTGATAAGTAGTACAAACAGTGAGGGTGGAGAACCAGTATACAACACTTCGACTATTAATACAAATCCAAGGTTGAAAACAAAAACAATCTAAATCACTTCTTACACCTCCCCCAGTTTCAATTACAATCCTAGATGCACTCATAAGACCCACACCTCCAGGATGTCTTGAATCTCTTGTTGTCGAGCAGAGACTGCGATTCTGACAGTACACTCTCTTAAGTTTTCCCTCTTGAGCAAGCCTCCATCCTAATCCTCCTGTATTTGTCAGATGTATACATACACCCACAGTTCTTCTCCCCAACAAGTTGAATAGAACTTTCTTCCCTCCCACCACGGCAATGATGCTAATCTATTCTCTGAACTCATTTTTCACTATATTCCTTAGAGCCCACAGTCAGTGTGGTCCAAGAAGGCCGAGGTCATAACTCCAGCTATATCCAGAATCCATACGACCTACCTAGGAACAGCCATATTCCTGGTCACTATGACCTCCTCCCAGTAAGACAGAGCCCTGCCCATGGGCCCTCCCAGGACAAGCAGTAAGAGGGATAAGCTTCTCTCTTAGTGTGCTCTGCTGACTATTTTCTGACTCTGAAAGAAGACAATCCATGACTTGAAATATCAGTACAGATTGCCTTGAGCTGTGTGTTATTAGTTCCTTCATCTGGATTGAAAGAAACACTTCCAAACGGGATTGGGGTAACTGTTCAAGAAAGTCTGATCACAAAGGCAAATCCTATCAACCTTCAGCCCTAAATGTCCTGGGTATGATTTTTAGAACATTAAAGATACCACTATTCATCAATATCAGCTAAAAGATATGTTTTTAATATTCTGAAAAAAAGCTTAAGAAGCATGTAGCTTAGGTTCCGCAAACCTTCCTAAGAGGAAAAGGAAATTGGGGAAGGGAGGGGGCACTTTAAAGTGCCTGAAATGTATATGTACTGTTGATTGTTGTTATTCTCAGCATCTGTTTCGGTATCTAAGGGAATTGGTATGTGGGCATGAACTGTTCTAATATTAATCGAAGTCTGTGTTCATACAGGTATGGCCCATCAAATTATAATAGCCACAATCAGAGTTTAAAATATAGCCAAACTAATGAAGACAGGTTCACTTTCTTCTGCCCTAACAGTGATAGTAGGCGAAACAGAAAGGGGGAAAAAAGTAATTGTTTCAAAAGAGAAGCAGTTTCATTCACTCTAGAATGATTTCTATGCCAGCCTTACCAAATTTTGCCTAGTCAAAGTTCAAGAATAATGAATGCCAGTCCTGGCCTGGCTGCATTGCACTGGTTCACCCAACACTTGAGTCATTCTGTGTGCACCAGAGAATAAGATGCTGTTTTAAAAAAGTGGTCACCGGGCTGGGAATGTAGCTCAGTGGGAGGCTTGCCTACTGAGCAAGGACCTGGGGTAGATCAGTAGCATCCTGCAAAAGGCATAGGCTTATAAGAATGAAGTTTCCCCAACAACATAATCAGATCACTCAAGTTACTTAGTCGGAGTTCCTTGACTTGTTATGAGCAGTTCTTCATAGATGGTGCTTGATGTAGTATGGAACCTAAAGGTGTAGAAGAAATTGCACAAATGTGGGCATGGCAAGCTTATGTTGCTTAGCATACATGTTTTTGATGCAACTAAAGTAAATGTACAACAAAACAAAAACAAAAAAAGTAAAAGCCCACTGCCTGAGATGGGCAAATACGTATTCCATTAGTTGGTGCTTTTAATCTCCTGTTCGTAAGTCCGTAACTTCCACTGCACAGGTAACAGCAGGTAAAATGACACTTGGACAATTCGGAATGGCCAATCCCCAAGTCCTATAGGACCTCTTCACAAAAATTAAGAACAGAAAGGGCAAGCTGGAAGTTAATGGTCACCTTTGTGCCATCCCATGTTCATAAGAAGAGTAAGAGTCTAGAGCCAGTAAAAATTACCTAAGTAGGGTTTACAGAAGAGGGACTAGAAGACTGTAAAGCTATATACTGCTACAGGAAGTAGGGATGATAACTTTAGTTTGAGTAATAATCAGCAAAAGAAAGAAAATAAATATGTGAGTAAATCTCTTTGCTCATTTCACTCAAGGCATAAGCCAGTATAGCGTTAGAGGAACACATACATGAATGCTGCATGTGTGCATGGAAGCAAGTCATCAGCAATAGTGAACTTTCCCAAAAGCCTTATTAAAATAGAAACATTAGGAAATATTGGTAGACCTAAGTTAATATTTCTCATACATATGTATAAAGAAATATAGTTAAGAGACTCACCTCAGTATTTCAGGGCCACAAGTGCTCTATTATTTTTGTGAAGCGAGGATGAAGAAGCAATGGCAAAGTCCAACCAGCAAGGAGGAATGGTGTCTCAATCCCAGGCTTTATCTTCTTCCCTTATCCTGCATGGACAATAACTGCTACCTGGCAAACTGCAATCATGCAAATTCCAAATCTCACTTCTCTCTTGCCAACTACACTCTGCACAATGTATCCAACAAGAGGTGGGATGGCTAGAGCATCAAGTCAAGAGAAGTTGGCACCACTCTTGTTGAGTCACTTGCCCTCTTCGGGCTCCTTTATTACCCACACATTAAAGAAGAGACACAGAGTGGGAGCAGAGCTCTAACAACTCTCCAAGTGTAGCACTCTATAACATTTCAAGTAACATAGTTCAGTCAGGCAATACAGAGAAGGGAAAGGGCAAAGATGTGATTAAGTATGGTGACAGCAGCAGCCTTCACATAGCTAAGAGTTAGCACTAGGACATTCGATCATGCAGAGCAACTGTTAGGAACTTCTGTCTAACAATCACAAACAGGTTTGCGGTCAGCCTCAACATGTGCGCTGTGCATTCTATAGACGATTTGGAAAGATCTGCTCAGTTATTTTTAAAAATGAAAATTTCAATCCAGTAAATTAATATGTATACAAGTCAGACAAAGAAAACACACTTATTGTACAATAGTGTGAGAGACTATGAAATGGCAATACTTTTTTAAACCACAGATTTGTAATATATTTGTTCACTGTGCAGAGGATGTACCTTATACAAAATAAAATGGATTCTCAAACTAACATTACAAGAATGCCTACTCTTGTGTTGTACATTGAAAATCTATACCTCTTATGTTTAAGATAGTACTAACCCTCATTTGGTATGGTTACTTTAAACAGCTGGAGGAATGAAAATTATCACAATAGATGTTTGAAAAATGAAGCAAAATGTTATTTTTAAAGTAACAAATAGGATCTCCTTAACTCATGTTAAGTATTTTAAAATCCCATTCACACCAGTATTAGGTTTCTGTTTTTCCAGTTGCACTCAAGTGCATCTACTACAGCTTATGTTACGCTCCAGTGGCACAAAGGGCAAGTGTAAAAACTACCCAATTTATATAAATCCAGTGAATAGCTTTTAACTAATAGAGTTGAGCATATGCATCACTTTAGGACATTTTAAACCAAATCTTCAGACATAGCTGGGTTTAAAATATAAGGGGTGGGGGACTGTAGGATAGTCATGATTCACAACTATAATCCCAGCACTTGGGAGGCTGAAGCAAGAGGACTACCAAGAGTTCCAGGTCAGTCAGGGCTACAATGTGAGACCCTGTCTCAAACAAGCAAACAAAACAGTGAAGGCCAGGCATGGTACTGTCTACTCCTGCAATCCCATTATTCAGGAGACTAAGGCAGGAGAGTTTCAAGTTGAAGCAGCTTGGGCTACATAGTGAGTTCAAGAGTAGCCTAGGCTAGGAGATTTTATTTCAAAAAGCATAAAAGGCAGCAGGATTCTTTTATAAGAAAATACACACAAAGCTTAGTCAGTGATGCAGCATTTGCCTAGCATGAAGCCCTGGGTTCAGTCCCCAGCATCACAAAAACTTAGAAGAAAATACAGATGCCAAAAAATATTTTACTGGGCTGGCAAGATGATGACCTGAGTTCAATGCCCAGGACCCAAAAGGTATAAGGTACAAGTTGTCCTCTAATACACTCACTCACTCTCTCTCTCTCTCTCTCTCTCTCTCTCTCTCTCTCTCTCTCTCTCTCTCTCTCTCTCTTCAAACAAATAAATATAAATAAATGAAAAATAATTTCTGAAATGAATTAAGTTTAATTTGCTCTTCAGACTTTCAAAGGTATATATATTATCCTCACACTAAGTCAACTCAAAATATTCCAACTTATCAGTTCACAAGGCTTATGTGATATTTAAAAGTTATTTTAAGCTGGGTATGGGTCAACACTTCCACAATCCTAGTCCTTCAAGGGGCTGAGAATTCAAAGCCAATCTAGGCAAGTTAGTGAAAACTTGTGTCAAATTAAAATAAATGGCTGGAAATGTTGGCTCCACAGCAGAACACTTACTTAAAATGTGTGAGACCCTAAGTTCAGTCACCAATACCACCACCACCACCACCCTCCACCACCATGTCCATCATATAACACACACACAAAGGTATTTCAATTTAGTATAATGTTTAACGAAGAATAATATATTTTTGCTACTCAGAAGTAAGTGTCACTCAGGAGGGACAATTAACAGGTAATTCGCCAGGGCTGGAGGTTGACACATTTAGTGTAAAGTTATACTCTGTGAGTCTCTGAGTATTACTAGTACCATAGATAATAGTCAAGAACCAATGGCTGCAGGTGGTGCCCTTAGCATCCATACATTCTATTAGTTACTCAGCTACTGAGAAGAAAGACACAAGAGTTAATCTGATTAGTGCAACAATGGCAGACGGAAAATCTCTCTAAGGAAGGTGGATTAGTGGATGGCTACATGGGAGTTCATTGTTATTTGTTCTTTGTAAAGTTTTATGTCTATATTTATAGAATTATGTAACTACAATTCTGTTATTTTAATACCGAATAATTAGTTGTCAGAATATAAACATGAACAAAATCTATTTCCTCCCTGTGGATCTTACAATGTGATTACAAAAGGGCAGAGATAAAGGGAGGCCTGACAATGCTGATCACTGCAGTTTCTTCCTTGACTTACAGAGCACTGAACAGTGGGTCCAAACCCAACCCACACAGGTTGAAGCTCTGCTCTTGACTTTATTTGCCAGATTCCCTCCTCATTCTAGCACCAACCACCTAAACAACTGTCTACCTATCACACTGTCTACCCTACAGCCCTGGATGAGAGGAGTATGGGAACCAGAGATCTTACACAATACTGTTATTTATGTACCCACTTTAATGTTTAAAAAAAAATAAAGAAATAAAACTAGTTAACGAAGAACCCTACCTACTTCCTCCAGAGCTGGTTTCACATAAAAGCCAGCCTATAAAACAGTTTGTGGGGTTAGCATGATGACTCAGTGATAAAAGAGCTTGCTGCACGGCAGATATCCTGATCCCTGGGATCCACATGATGGAAGGAGAGAACTGACTCCCTCCGGTTGTACTGTGCCATACCCCATCCCACACCCAATAAATAAAAGTAATATTTTTTTTCAAATGAAATAGTGTTGCTTCTTAAATTATTCCATGTGAGGCAGGTGTAGGCTTAAGTGTAGGTGAGTATGTTGAGTGTGTGCCTGTGTCTGTGTTTCTGTAACATTTTTGGACCCCCAATGATGAAAGGATTTGGCATAGAGGCTGGAACCGTGGACAGCAATCCCTTAGAGAGATGAAAAAGAACCGCACCACTTCCCCAGAGATCTATGAGAATATCTGAGTGCCTAGAACTTGTAAGTAAGGGAATGGATACTAAAGCAGGATATCTCCTCAGTGAGATGAGGTAAGAGGATCTGAGAGTCTATGGTTTGAGGAAAGGTTAGGTTCTGCAAACTCAAAAATACAAAGGAATGTTGCTGACTACTAGGACTGGTACTAGTACTAGCTAGTACTGATAAGGAGTAGTTAACAGCCAATATATACAACATTTTATGTTCACATCTGATAACTACCAATCCTGTGCCTAATAAATGTAAGAAAAGGAATTAAAATAAATTTAACGATTAGATCACATCAATAGCCCTGAAGTGTCTTTTAATCATGTAGATACACATAATAACATTAACCCACACACTGGAGAGCGTTTTGTTTGCTTTATTGAGATGTGGGATACATGGAGAGTCTTGAATTCCTGATCCTCCTGCTTCTACCTCCCAAGTGCTATGTGCCACTATACCTAGCTTAGTCACTAGTATCAGAGAGCTAGCTCTGTAGGGGCCTATGAAAGAGATGGATTCTTAAAAAGTATGCAAGATGTTTTTAAAGTTCTCTTCCAGAATGCAAGGCAAGTGCAGTGACCCATAATTGCAATTCCAAAACTGCAGAGGTGAAGACAGGAGTATCATAAGTTCAAGACCAGCCTCCAGCTACATGAGGTTGATCTTACCTTATAAAACAAAACAAAAGCCAGATTTTTTAAACAACAAAAAAACTTAAAACAAAGAGCTCTCAATTTATAATTGACTCAACAGCTGATCAGATGTTTCTCCCTTCCTTCACAGTTGATATCCTAACACATTATTAAAGTTGACATTTTTCAAATATCCTTAAAATTTGCAACTTATTTAATGGGATTTAACATCGAGATAAATGATTTTTATCAAGTTATTAAGACCAAAACCATTTTTCTAAAGTATTTACCTGATACTTTACTAATTTCTTAAATTTACTATGTGAGTTGGACTTTTTAATTTGATTTTAATGACCCAGAAATGACCCAGTTCAGTCACATCAAGGATATTGTCCCTTCAAAGGATATGACATAAAAGATAAAATGGACAAGAGCTGGGACTATAACCCTTCTATTCTAAGCAGTGAAGGGCTATGTTAGACCCATTAGTTCAGTCTTCTAACTCGTGTATAAATATAATTCAGCACATTTTCTTTCCTTCCTTCCTCTGTGTGTGTGTGCGTGTGTGTGTGTGTGTGGTTTTTTTTTTGAGATAGGGTTTCTCTGTGTAGCCTTGGCTGTTCTGGAACTCACTCTGTAGACCAGGCTGGCATTGAATGCAGAGATCTGCCTGCCTCTGTCTCCTGAGTACTGGGATTAAAGACGTGCTCAACAACTGCCCAGCTCAGCACATTTTCTAATGCCTGCCTGGGATACAATGTTCTTTCAAACACTCTATCCTCCAATTTTAAGAAAAATGGATACTGCTAATTACAGTGATCTCACAGCTAAGGTTTTCTCAATGAGATTAGCATGCTGTGTCATTTTATTGCCACCTACAATATAGAAGAGCAAAACTATCCTTTAAAATATTGTTAGACTGGCAACTTGGTTGTATTGGTGATGTATTCAACCAGGAAAAAGCTCTGGCATCCTTTCAGGATGGCCTTTCTGATACTTCCCTAGCTCCTAAAAGTATGTGGAAGTGGCTCCTTTCTTAGTCTTTGTCTCTTTGTCCTTTTTGCACAACAAAAGTCACATTTGATTTTGGTTTGGTTTCATTTTGAGATGGTGATTCTTTGTATGACTCAGGTGTCTACAGCTTGGTCTACAGCCCAGGTGGGCCTTGAAAATATAGAGTGGCAGCCTGTCTTCGCCTCCTGAGTGCTGCCATAAAAGGCATGACTGGCAGTTTTGAATTTTCCTCAGAATTATGATCCATTTTTCTCTTAGTTAGTATTTTACAAAACTCTATAAGCTGAAAACTAACATAAATGAATGTTTAATTACCCAACCTTTTCTGCTTCTCATGTTGGCCAAAAATGTCCAAATGGTATACCTTTTTTTCTTTATAATAGATTAAGGAGATTAATTATCACAACAGCTCAAACCATTGGGAGCATTTGGATTTTATAAACACAAGTCAGAAATGACAAAAATTAAAATATTCATTTTCCTAACAATCAAAGAACTAAGACCAGCTAAGATACATGATTCAAACTCCAGAATTTAAAGGCTCTATGGTAAAGACCATACTGGTCGAAACCTCTGCTTAGCATACTTAGTGGAATGGCTAAAGATAACTTATCCTGACATAGTGACAACTTTGAAAAAAGGCACAGCATTTCTGAATAACAAAGACAGGGTATAATGGCTAACTTGCTTTTCAGGAGAATATAACAGGTTTAAGAAAAACACCTAAAGTTAAAACTAATGAAAAGTAGAGTCAAGCACCAAAATACTTCCGAACCACCTTGAGCCTAAAATTGTCCAAATAAATAAAACTGCAATGCTTCTTAATTGGGACAGTTTGTCTCCTGAGATCTAACTCAACATGAAGACTCTTGTTGACATGCAAACAAGTCACTTTCTAATACCTACTGTTGCCTGGAGGTTTCCCAAAATCCACCAAGTGCAAGTAAGCATTTAAATCTATTCTTGGTTTAAAACAAACAAACAAACAAAAAAAAACCTAAAAGCTACTCTTAGTCATTTTCATGCACTACATAATTTCTTTTTTCTTAGTTTTATTTCATAAATCTACTGTAAATTTTAGTAGAAATGGAAGCTTTTCCTGTGTCTAGTGACACTGTTAGAAAAGTACAGACTGTGTCACCACCATTTTTAGAAATATTTCCAGAAGAGTACAACTGATCTAAAATCTATGTGAACTGACTGTTGCCCCCAATCCAAGTTTACTCAGCAATGCAAGGACTTATGTTCTCACTCATCAGAAACAAGGTTTTTATGGCTACATCCAAAGCATTCAGAAGAAAAATGTAATCTGACAACACTGGGAACAGTCCCCCTATAACTGTTTATTAGGATGAGAATATACTCCAAATCAAAAGCTAAAAAAATAAAATAAAAATACAAAGCATGCATAAATTACAAAGTAGCAATTTATAAATACACAGTATCTTTATAGCCAATACACTAAAATAACAAATAACTACAAAAGAAAAACAAAATGACTGACTACAGCAATGCCTTCAGTGTTCCCCACACATCATGAGCACTGCAAAAGACAGAAGATTTAACCATGAAACATAGTCATCTACACAGGCCCACACAGTTTTTGCAGGTATCCCACCATCCTTAATGTCTTTGCAGTTAACTTTCAGAAAATTTCAGAGTAAATGCTTAATATTATCCACAAGGAAGTAAAACTAAGTATTAGTGTGTACATTTCTGAATGAGAAACTAGTTGCTCCATTGGTTTCAATTATGTAGTGGAAAAAAATCTATTTCAGGACCCTACAATGCCTAAGTACATTCTACTTAAATTCAAGGTACTATTTCATTTTACATACTAAAAGAGCACATGCCTTTAAGTGGTACCACTTAAGCATAAATTAACTTCTCACTATATTCTTTAGACATACTAAAACCAAAGAATTAATTGAACTATATTCCATTATACACTGAAGAACTCAAATATAAGCATTGTTAAAATAATTACCCATGCTGGTTAGTGAATATGGTGGTAAAATGAGGCTGCATTTCACTTACTAGATGGCTTTAAAAACAAAATTAACACTTCAAAATGTGCTATTACCAGCATTAAGCTAGTTATTGCACAAGCAATAAAAATACCACACAGTCTACTGCTAGGAAATGAGACCAGCTAAGCTACTCTGGCTGCCGATCACTGCAACAGAGACACCTCAGACAGAAGTCCACTAGCCTACCAGGCAGCAGGGTAACTTTAACCACATAACTACGCCCTATGCAAACCATAACAGTCCTTTGTGTTTATTAATTCTTTTCCAGAAAAAACAAAAAAGAATCCCCATCGTCTTTGATGCTTACAAAAACTAAAGAAAAAAATTACAACATAGACCTATTAAGGCATTTTAGAAACTGACTTCCACAACTGAAAATCTTCAAGCTCTCAAAATGCTATTATGTTTACAGGGCAATCCTTCGATCTGTCAAAGTATGTACTGTATTGAGAAGAGTGTCTTACAAGCTGCTCTGTGGCAAAACAATAGCTTATTTCTAAGGTTGTCTTAGATTTGATCAGGACCAATAGGTCTGAACTTCAAGTGATCGAGTTCTATTCTGTCCTACAGTGACAGGCTTCCATGATGAAGAGTAAACAATAACTGAGGACTTCAAACATTCAGTTTATTAAACTAAGGCTAAAGAAGCCATAGCATGAAAAAGAACTGCAGTCATTCAGGACAAAGTTGAGGATTTTATAAAGCCAAATCAAAAGACTTAAGACATGGGAAGATTCTTAAGTGTAAGGAAGTAATAAAACACAGAAAGTGACCACAAGAATTACAAATATATTTAAATCTCAGACCTGGGAAATGGACTATACACAGCCTTCTAGGGGAAGAGAGACGCCTTAGATGTTCTGACAGCACTGCACCTTTGGCTTGTTTTCAGTGGTGGGTGGAACATGAATAGGAACCACATTGTTGCTTGGAGACATGTCATTTTCACGTCTGTCTGACATTTGCTTCTGAGAAACAATGCGGTATATCTCTGAATGACAAAAGAAACAGAAACAGTCAGTGTGTGTAAACCCATGAAGACTTTGTGTAAAAGAGACAGAAGATACACAGAACAGAAACATACACATTTACATTTTATTTTTAGGCTAAGCATGGTAGTGCACATCTGTGATCCCAACACTTGAGAGGTAGAGGCAGGAGAATAAGGAGTTCAGGACCAACCTTAGCTACATAGCAAGTTTAAAAGACAGCCTGGGTTACTGGAGACCTTGTCTCAAAATGTAAGGTTTTATTTTTAATAGCCATTAACTAAAGTCAAAGAATTATTTTTAACAATTTGTGTTACAGTAAGGAGAATAATAAGGTTTCGTCATTTCAGAGGGAAAACCTTACCCGTTAATTAAACTGCATTAAACCCTACCATATTTATGGGCATAGATCTGAATTAAATCTTCAAAATATACACTGAATCCTCCACAAAAGTCCACACAAACTGACAATGTATAAAGAAACTATTTTACTTTCATGACATGTATCAAGATTTATCTTATAGTCCTCTAATAAACAATCTTTTAAAGACTAAAGCTATTTATTTGTTGCTTTAGTTCCACAGAATTGATGCTTGGGGAACTACTCACCCAAGTAAATACCACTGAATGTCTCCTAGTATCTATAGTAAATTCACTGAAAGTGGCCTTGAACTGCACTACCTAATCAAACAACAATCCACTTCTCAAGAACAGAGAACACAGACCTCCATCTTGCCTTCCCAGTGTTCCTTCTTAAGCAATATCATCAAAAAGTAGGGAAACTCTACAAATGGGCAACCAAATATAATCAGCCTTCCAATAAGATGGACTAGGAAAGACACAATGTACTGCTATGCAGGTTCCATGTGTCCCTGATAAAACAACTCTTGGTGAATTTGCTCAAGCAGAAAATAGGACAAATACACATTCAGATAAGTATAAATTTTCTATCTCTGCTACCTAATACAGTAGCTATTTAAATAAAAGTTAAAATCCATGGCTATGTGTGGAGCCACAGCCTTTAATCAGGAGATAGAGGCAGGGAGATCTCTGTGAGCTCAAAGACATCCTGGTCTATGTAGTAAGTACCAGGCCAATCAGGGCTATATAGTGAGATCTTGTCATTAAAAACATCAAAAGGCAATTCCATAGAAGATTTATTAATTAAGTATATTATTAATATACTTGGGAAAATCTGAGTAAGAGCTGCTCATTAGAAATACTATAGACATACTTAATTTTTAGATCTACAATATGACTATGTAAGAACATGCCTGTTCATGAGATAAAATGTTAAAATTACAATGTGTAAAAAAAAAAACATAAAAAGTTACATGGTCAAAATGTTCCAAAAAAGCTGGACATGGTGGTACATGCCTTTAATTCCAGCACTCAGTTGCAGGGTTGGGGAATGCAGAGGCAGGCAACAGATCTCTGAGTTTGAAGCCAACCTAGTCAATACATTGAGTTCTAGGACAGCCAAAGCTATGTAGAGACCCTGTCTCACACTGCCCACCACCGCTAAAAAAAGGTCCAAAACACATCAACCAACTATAATGTATCAACATTATCAAACATTATCTGAATCCTAATTTAAACTGCAGATTTTTAAAAAGTCATTTCTGCTTTAATATTTTTTAGATAACAGATGGCAATAAGAAATTACTATGAATTTCTTAGTGGCTGTGTTATGATGAATTTAAGTCCCAATTTTTTAGGTATATATTCTGAAATATTCACAAATGAAATAACTTATTATCTGGGATTTATTTCAAAGTAATAAAAAAAGGTCACAGGTCAGGGAAAGACATTGATGGTTACTACTAAAGTAGGCTAGTATGAGCTATTCTGTTTTAGGAAAGCAGGAAGCCACACAACAAGAGATGAATCAGTTTCTTGGTACTAAGGAGATGACTCAGCAATTAGGAATACTTACTGCTCTTATAGAACCTGGATTTGGTTCTCAGTACCAAATGATAGCTTACCGTAACTCCAGTTCCACAGAGTCAATGCTTTCTGGCCTCCATGAGCACTAGGCATATTATGTGGTACACACACACTAATAGATAACCTAACAAAAACACTCATTTGTCTGAGAAGGATGGTAGAGGTTCAAAGGTAAAGAAGCATCAGTAGAGAAAGAATACAATACAGACAAGTTATTGATTAAAGTTTAAAAACAAGAATACAAAGGATATGGTGTTGCCGTGTCTTTCACTGGGGGGAGGATAGGGATGGCCAGTGAGATGCTCAGTGAATAAAGGCACCTTTCTCCAATCCTGACAACTTGAGCATAATCCCCAGAAGCTACCTGGTAAAAGGAGCCTTGCCTACCTCCTGCCAGTTGACTTCTGACCTTCACTCTCACACTGTGGCACCCAATAAGCCCCACCACAGAAAATAAATATTTAAAAATTTGTCTTAAAAGGAAAAAAAAAGCCAAATGTGGTGGCACACACCTTTAATCTCAGCACTTGAGAGGCAGAGGTAGGTGGATCTCTGAGTTTGAGAGCAACCTGGTCTACAGAGTAAGTTCTAGACAGCCAGAGTTACACAGTGATACACTATCTCAAAGAAGAGAAGATAGGGATGAGGGGTGAAAGAGGAAGAGAAGGAGGAAGGGAAAAGAAAATAGAAAAGAATGGAACAGGAATGTGTTCAAGGCAAAGAAGAAGAGTTCCCTGACTGAGGCTCGTGACTAAGGAATAATGATAATCATCAACTTGTGGTTAAACTATACCATCCAGTCTTTATGTTGTCCATTAATACCTAACTGGATAGATCATCTTTCTGAAAAGAAAAACATTACACATGTGATCCCTGTTAAATTTTAACTTCTTTACAAGTTGTTCTAAACATTAAGTTAGGAAAACAAATCCAAAACACTAGAAACTCCTCTATAAATTACGAATGCATGTAACACTTGAAGAGAGACAAAGGGAGACTTCTCAGAGAAAAGACAGGTAAATAATTAAAGAGATCTCATTACAAAGTAAGAAACGTAAGCAGTCTTATGTGACAGTCTACAAGTGCTACATTCTTCTAGAAATGGTGCAGGTGTTGTGCTTTCTCCTGTCACCAAAAATGTATTCACTTTTGAAAAACACCAACAAGGCAATAAACAAAAGGAATTAGAAAAATATTTTTTCAGGTTTAAACAGTTCTAAAGAGCTCCACAACTGATGTACTTAAGTCTCTTGTATGTATCGTTTTCTTTGATAAGAAATAGCAAGCATGAACCGTTCAGCAGGGGTCTGATTATAAAGGGTTACTTTAGCATGGGGTAGGGGCAATACTGTGCTAAGTCAGAAGCGGGTTCCTTATTTCACTCTCAAGGACCTGTTCTCCTTTAGAACCAAATGAATGTGGCCAGTTAATTTCCATGCAGTCCCTTTTCAAGATGCCCAAAGGTTAGAAACAATTAGAAAAAAAGCAATCCTGCTTTATCTATTCTTCTGTCAGAATCTCTTATAGAAGATCTAGACATGAAGTAAAATATTATTATAGCTTTAAATATAAGGCAAAGCTCCAAAGACATGAAGTCTGCTTTTCTACTCTACCTGAATTGTGGATGGGCTGGCAAAATAATTCTAAGGAGATTACACACAACTGTTCCAAATTAAAGAACAAGAAGGGTTATAATTCATTAGTTCCATGGGTGCTGAAAGCCGGCTCAGGTGTTAAGACAACTGGCTGCTCTGGCAGAGAACACTGTTCTATACCAAGCACCCACAAGGCAGCTTGAGTCACCTATAACTGCAGTTCCAGGGGATCTGACACCCTCTTCAGATCTCCTCAGATACATGTGGTACACATACATCCAAGTATGCATACACAAAATAAAATAGAAATTTTAAAAATCTTTAGTTCCTCTGAAGTTTTTAAAACCTAGTAGCCTGGCTAATTCCATGCCAGCCTCTATAGAAGCTTCTTATTTATTAAGCTTTTCAAACCTGTTCATCATGTACATTTCTTGAAGGCCAAAAAAGATTCCCAATTGAGATAGCTCTATATTTTCTGCAGCAAATGAGAACCAAGCTACTATGAACCCTTGTGAAAACAGGCTCAAACTTGGCTGGCAAAATAGTTCAATGAGTAAAGTGACCCACATTTCATCCCTGGGACCCGTATGTTACAAGAACCACCTCCTGCATTTGTCCTCTGACCTCTACTCTCCTGTCCATATACATATACGCACACAGGAACACAGAAACAAGTGAGTAAGACAAAAAAAATTATCATGAGCTCTTAAATGATGAGCTGAACCACCTTTATGGTGTTCAGGTCACGAGCTGTACACCTGCATTTAATCATAAAGAAACACTGAATAAACTCAATCTGAGAAATGGCAACTGGCCTGTACCTCTCAAAAATACTAAGGTTGATGAAGAAAAGAAAATTAAAAGAACTATTGTCAAGTAGTGACAAGATAGCTGAACAGCAAAAATGATATGATTCCAGGCTTTTTTTTTTAATAATTAATTGGAACTACTGGCTAAATTTGAGTAAGGTTTGTAGCTAAAGACTGATGTGCTATTATCATACTATTGATTTAAATCATTGTATTATGATTATAAAAGAGAAAGTACTTGTTTCTAGTTAATATCCAAAAACAACAAAAAAGACTTAGGGATAAAGGGTAGTATACACAGTACTTACTTGCACATTGTGTGTGTGTGTGCGTGTGTGTGTGTGTGTGTGTGTGTGTGTGTATCCTTTTGGGAAGGATAAATGAGAGGTAAATGGGAAGAAAGGAAAAAAGACACTAATACTTAAGGAAATGGGGTGTGAAGGTACTCACAAATTCTTTATACTATTACTGTAAGATTTAATCAACACTGAAACTGCCAAAATATAAAGTTAAAATGAAAAGAAGGTATGGAAAACAGTGATTAAAAACATCTCTCAGATCAAGGACCTCCACATAAAACCAGAAACAATGAAACTAATAGAAAAGAAACTGGGGAAGTGCCTTGAGCACATGGGCACAGGGGAAAATTTCCTGAACAGAACACCAATAGCTTATGCTCTAAGATCAAGAACTGACAAATGGGACCTCATAAAATTACAAAGTTTCTGTAAGGCAAAGGACACTGTCAAAAGGACAAAACAGCAACCAACTAATTGGGGAAAGATCTTTACCAACCCTACATCCGATAGAGGGATAATATCCAAGATATACAAAGAACTCAAGAAGGTAGATTCCAGAGAGCCAAATAACCCTATTAAAAAATGGGGTACAGCCGGGCGGTGGTGGCGCACGCATTTAATCCTAGCACTTGGGAGGCAGGGGCAGGCGGATTTCTGAGTTCGAGGCCAGCCTGGTCTACAAAGCGAGTTCCAGGACAGCCAGGGCTATACAGAGAAACCCTGTCTCAAAAAACGAAAAAAAAAATGGGGTACAGAGCTAAACAAAGAATTTTCACTTGAGGAATATTGAATGGCTGAGAAACACCTAAAGAAATGTTCAACATCCTTAGTCATCAGGGTAATACAAATCAAAACAACCCTGAGATTTCACCTCACACCAGTCAGAATGGCTAAGATCAAAAACTCAGGAGACAGCCGGTGCTGGTGAGGATGTGGAGAAAGAGGAACACTCCTCCACTGCTGGTGGGATTGCAAGCTGGTAAAACCACTCTGGAAATCAGTTTGGCGGTTCCTCAGAAAACTTGGCATAATATTACCGGAGGACCCAGCTATACCACTCCTGGGCATATACCCAGAGGACTCTCCAACAATGCAATAAGGACACATGTTCCACTATGTTCATAGCAGCCTTATTTATAATAGCCAGAAGCTGGAAAGAACCCAGATGTCCCTCAACGGAGGAATGGATACAGAAAATGTGGTATATTTACATTATGGAATACTACTCAGCTATTAAAAACAATGAATTATTGAAATTCTTAGGCAAGTAGGTGGAACTGGAGAATGTCATCCTGAGTGAGGTGACCCATTTACAAAAAATCACACATGATATGCACTCACTGATAAGCAGATATTAGCCCAGAAGCTTGGAATACCCAAGGAACAATTCACATATCAAAGGATACCCAAGAAGAAGGAAGGAGAGGCTCCTGGTCCTGGAAGGGCTCAATGTGGCAGTGTAGGGGAATACCAGGAAGGGGGTTGGTTGGGGAGCAGAGGGAGGGAAGAGGCTGTATGAGACTTTTGGGGATGGGGGAACCAGTAAGAGGGAAATCATTTGAAATGTAAATAAAGAATATACCTAATAAAAAAAATTTTTAAAAAAATCTCTTAGGGATGGAACTCAGCTGGGACAGTACTTGCCTCAATTCAAGACAGAGCTGGTGGCTAGAGAGATGGCTCAGGGGTTAAGAGCACTGACTGCTCTTCCAGAGGTCCTGAGTTCAATACCCAGCAACCACCTGGTGCTTACAACCATCTGTAATGGGGTCTGGTGCCCTCTTCTGGTGTGTCGGAAGAGAGCAATGGTGGTGTACTCATGCATAAAATAAATAAATCTTAAAAAAAAAAAAAAACAGAGTTGGATCCCTAACAGTTTGCCCCTTCCCACCCAACTCCTGGTGAACTTGAGGGGAAAAAACAAAGCTGCACTGAAAGGCAGGACTGAAGCAATCCATCAGCACACCATGGCACTAGTGAAGTAGTTCACTAGTGAACTACTTCTAAAAGCACCACCAGACAACTCAGATATAAACAAAGGGTGGATCTACTGCAAAACATTTCCAATAATTTTACATTTTGGCTCAAGTGGATAAAGGAACTTGCCACCAGGCCTGATGACCTGAGTACTTGCCCCATGACCCACATGCTAAAAGGCGCTGTCCTTTGGCTACCACACTATAAGCACTATAACCCCATACCTTATATAAATGAATAAATAAAATGTGATTTTAAAAAAATTAAAAATTAGGCCAGGTGTAGTAGCACATGCTTTTATTCTCAGCACTTCCAAAGCAGAGGCAGGTGGATCTCTGAATGTCCAAGCCTGGCCTGGCCTACACAGTGGAAAACGAAAAGAAAGTAGGACTTGTAGGCATATTGCATATTCAATAAAATATTTCAAGCTTAAAACTATCTGCAGCAAGATCACTCAGAACAGATGTTTTAAAAAAGCTGCCGGTGCCACAAACTCCAGTCATAGTGACTATTCTTCAGATAACAAAAAACAATTTTATGCTGACAATGGTGGTGTTCGCCTTTAATCTCAGCATTCCAGAGGCAGCTGCAGGTAGATCTCTGAGTTCCAGGCCAGCCTGGTCTACAGAGCAAGTTGCAGGACAGTCAGGAATACACAGAAAAACCCTGCTTCAAAACAAAACAAAACAAAACTAAGCTAAAAGCTAGAATAATCAGAGAAAGGAGCCTCAGTTGGAAAAAAAAAAAGCCTCTATGAGATCCATCTGTAAGGCATTTTCTCAACTAGTGATCAATGAGGGAAGGCCCAGCCTATTGTGGGTGGTGCCATCTGGGCTGGTAGTCCTGGGTTCTATAAGTAAGCAAGCTGAGTAAGCTATGTGAAGCAAGCCAGCAAGCAGAAGCCCTCCATGGCTTCTGCATCAGCTCCTGCCTTTAGATTTCAACCCTAAGTTCCTGCCCTGACTTCCTCCAATGATAGACTATGATCTGGAAGTGTAAGCTAAATAGAACTTTTCTTCCCCAACTTACTTTTTGACTGAAATGTTACATTGCAGCAATAGAACCCCAACTAAGACACACATCAAACCAACCAAAAAAATTTTTTTAATCCATGCAAATCACCAATATATTATTTTAAAAAGTTGGTTTTTTCCATGTATTTTAAAATGTTGTTTTTCCTTAATTGCTATTTAAGTACTGATTTTTCAAATGTTTGCTATGTACCAGGAAGAGCTAAGCCCTTGGCAGACATTAACTCATAGTTTTTTGGGAAATACTGAAGTATCGGTGACAGTTCATTCTTTTCTGTGGAATAAAGATAAGACAAACAAGGGCTGGAGAGATGGCTCAGTGGTTAAGAGCACCGACTGCTCTTCCAGAGGTCCTGAGTTCAAATCCCAGCAACCACATGGTGGCTCACAACCATCTGTAATAGGATCTGATGCCCTCTTCTGGTGTGTCTGAAGATGGCTACAGTGTACTCAGACACAAAATAAATAAATCTTTAAAAAAAAAAAAAAAGATAAGACAAACAAAACAACAAAAACCCCTAACTAGCAATAACAAATTAAATCATGCCATATCAAATCATACTCCAGAAATTTAAAAGTACAAGCTCTTTCATGAAGAAAATAGTACTAACCAAATGTATCAGAAACTTTTATTTTAAATTATGTGTATATGTGTATATCTATGTGTGTTTGTTCTCATGTATATGTGGATGCCAGAAGAGGATGTTGGAGCCCCTGGAGCTGGAGTTACAGGTGGTTATAAGCAGCCTGGCATGAGTACTGGAAACCAAACTCCGGTCCTCTGGAAAAATATGTACTCCCAACTGCTGAGCCATTTCTCATTTCATTTTACAGATAAAGAAATTAAAGCCTTTGAAGGAGTAACTTGCTCAAGATTATAGCTCCAAAAATAAGTGGAAGAATCAGGCTTTCCACTCCATGATCTAAATTCCTAGGCTTATTACACATACTTTTTCTTTTTCTTTTTTTAACTTTACTTTTTCTTTTTAAAAAAAAGATTTATTTATTATTATATATAAGTACACTATAGCTGTCTTCAGACACCCCAGAAGAGGGCATCAGATCTCAGTACGAATGGTTGTGAGCTACCATGTGGTTGCTGGGATTTGAACTCAGGACCTTCGGAAGAGCAGTCAGTGCTCTTAATTGCTGAGCCATCTCTCCAGTCCATACATTTTCTTTTAAACAATAAAAGAATACTTTAAAAGTTAAAATTCTGGACATCTCTAATACAAGTGCTACATACAGCATTAAAACTTATTACAGTACAATAGGAAACTAAACAATTCTATATATCAATTTATCAGAATACCACATAAGACTCTACTATGTGTTGATTAGATTCTAATTTATAAGTTCTTAAAAGTAACATATAATTTTGCTCTATTGAAAAACAATCTATGAAAGTACTTCCTAATAAATTAAATATACTGATAATTTGGTTATTTCAATAAAGCCAAAAGTAAATATGAGTCTGAAGAAATAAAATGTCTTCTTTTCCAAGAAGCTGACCTGGTTACTCACATTCCAAACATAGTATGAACTTTGTCCCTTTTCATGTACTCATTTACACCTTTCCATCTTCAGGCTGGCTGATTGTGTTCATAAGGAACACACTCCTTCTGTTAGCTCAGAAGTATCCATGCTTTCTTTTTTTCACTTAAAATTTTTGATGCAATTTCCCTAGGTTTTTCAAATTTCTTTTTTTAAGATTTTTGTGTGTGCATGTGTGTCTGTCACATGTGTACAGGAACCGGCATTGGAATCTCCTGAAGCTAGAGTTATAGGCAATTGCGAGCTTCCCCACATGGGTGCTGGGAACACAACTCAGGTGCTCAGGAAGAACTGAAAGTATCCTTAAATGCTAAGCCACCTCTCCAGTCAAATTTTTTCTAACTTCAAAAGGCATTTATATCTTTCTATAGTCAGGATCTCAGTATTTATCTTATTAAAGTACATTTTAAAAAGAACATACATAAGAACATATAACTCTGTCTCTTTGACTATGAAGTATAGACTACATAGCCTGAACACAAGGAAATGAACAAATTACTTTCAGAGAATTTTTCCCCAGATGAATACACATGCCCAAAGTACAACATGCAAGAACTGTAACTGTGCACATCAAGGAACTTATGCTACAGGTGCTCTCTGATGACTGTCATTTTCAGATGGCATAACAGTTTCCTAATTAATTTGTTTAACTCACTTCTTAAAGTTCCAGTTCCCACTGGTGTGTAACTGAAAACACAGGTCTCACCTGTTAGAATTGTCTGAAAAGCAGCTTCAACATTTGTAGAATCTAGAGCAGATGTCTCAATGAACGACAAACCATTCTTCTCTGTAAAGAGAAACAAAATTTTCAGTCTGGTAAATTTTGATTGCTGTTTAATAGTGCTGGTGATTGGTGATCTAATCCAGGACCTCACCAATGCTAGGCAAGCCCTCTACCACAGACCTACCTCCCCAACTTTCCACAAGGTGTTTTTTGGTGGTTGTTGTTGGCTTTTTGTTTTTTGTTTTTTCAAGACAGGACTTCTTTGTGTAGCCTTGGCTAGAACTCCTTTGTATATCAGGCTGTCCTGGAATTTACAGAGATCTGCCTGCCTCTGCCTCCAGAGGGCTAGGATTAAAGGCACCACCACTGCCCAGCTTTCTCCAAGTTTTAAAACAGAGGATGTGATAAGCTCACAATCACAAAAGGGAAGATAAAAGACTAAGACCTAGTTCAGCATGGCCAAGAATTCAAGACTAGCCTGGCCAGCATGAGAAAGTATTTCAAACTACCAAACAAAAGACCCTAAATGGTATCAACTTCTGGCGGAATATATGAACGCTATTTTACTTTTACTTCAGTAAGTTAAAAGTAACAGTAAGAAATTTTCGCTACCTTCTAAGTACTTCTGCATATAACTACCACCAATAACAATGAATGAAACTATTCAAAATTTAGTAAACTTATCAAATGTCCCACTATTTCCACCCCAATCATCCTCCCTAGCAACTACATAGCTAGAAACATATTCACTTAGAATTCTGTTCTATTTGAAAATTTTAATAGTTAGAGGAAAATACGACATTTTCACTAATACAACATCATGACTTCCTAGCTGATGCAGTGCTGCTTTCTTATGGTAGTTTCCCCTGCCAGAAGGGCAGCTAGAAATAAGCAGGTCTTATATGAAGCACAAAGTGCTCAGCTTCTAAGTAGGTGCATCCCTGTCAGTCTTCGACACTCCTTGACATACTACTTTTCAGACTTACATAGAACATTGCTAAAGAAAAGGAGGTGTAATGTTCAAATGGAGAAATGCAGAAGCACTGTAATACTGTGGAGTTTATATTACTAACCTGCAAAAGCTCTTGCTTCATCTGTAGGAACTGCCCTGAGATGACGTAAATCACTCTTATTGCCCACAAGCATGATAACAATGTTACTATCAGCATGATCTCTCAGTTCTTTCAGCCATCGTTCTACATTTTCATATGTGAGATGCTTAGCAATGTCATAAACCAATAAGGCACCTACTGCTCCACGATAGTATCTGCAAACAGAAACATATGTAACTATCAGAAGACAATCACAAAGTAGAAACGAACACCAAAAAGAACCCAACATGTGATGGTATAGGGCAGGAGAGATGATGGCTCAATGGGTAAAGCACTTGCCAGCCAGCATGAAGATCTGCTTGGGTGTTAAAAATTCCCAGAACCCATGTAAAAGCTGACATGGTAGCACTCAGTTATCCTGGTCCTCCTACTGTGGTATGAGGGAGTTGGGGGGTAGGGTGGGGGGCTGGAACAGGAGAATCCCAGAAGTTCTCAGGCCAGGTATCCTGGCATAAACAGCACTGAACAACAAATACTGCCTATCTCAAACAAGGTAGGACCTCACAAGGGTGAAGACTAACATCCAAGGTTGTCCTCTGACCTCTATCCAAACAGCAATAATATATACACATGCACACTAACACACACATCCTCTACACTCTCTCATGTACTCATCCATAGGAACACATTCAAATACACACACAAAGAGATTTTTAAAAATTATAATACAAGCTTGTAAATTTCTGAAAATTCCTAATATCACATGAGGGGTGGTGACACATAACTGTCCTGGGTGCTGGGGGCCTGGGGCCTGCCTGGGCTCCATGATGAGTACCATGCTACAAAGCGAGACCAGGTCTACACACACACACACACACACACACACACACACACACACACGCACGCACGCACTCACGCACGCATGCACGCATGCCAGATCTGGTAGACAGTAGTCACCCCTTATGAGGTTTTATACCTAGTCATCCACAGGCCAAAAATGTTAAATGGAAAATAATAACAAATAATTCATAAGTTTTAAATTGCCACCATTTTAAGTATTGTGATAAAACTCCTCAGTGTTCCCCTTCATCGAGGCCAGCACATGACTCATTCTTTTGTCCAATATACCCACACTATAAACTACCTGCCTGTTAAAGTCACTTTGTAGCCCTCCCATTATTTATGGTCTTTTCTGTGTTCAAGTAACCCTTAGTTTATTTAATAATGGCCCCCAAAAGCAATTATGACATGACAAAGAAAAGGGGTCTATTAAGAGAAAAGACCCAGGATGCTGGAAAAATGGCTCAGTAGTTATGAGAGCTTGCTGCTGTGGTAGACACCTGAGGTTTGCTTTCTAGCACCCACATGGTGGTTCACAACCATTTGTAACTATACTTTCAAAGGATCTGATACCATCTTCTTACCTCCATGTGTACTAAGCATGAACATGGTACACATACACATATGCAGGCAAAACATGAATAAAAATAGAATGAATTTTAAGAGAGAGAAACATATAGGGTTCAGTACAATCTGTGTTTGTAGGCATTGAAGGAAGGACTTGGAACATCTTGCAAGGTTAAGGGAGGACTACTGTTCCTTCCCAATACCTGAAGTCAGCAATTCACTTGATACCAACCCATTCCAGAACTGAAAAACATGGACTTACGCAGACGTTATAGCCCTGTACCGCTCCTGCCCTGCTGTGTCCCATATCTGTGCCTTTATTGTTTTCCCATCAACCTGGATGCTTCTTGTTGCAAACTCTACTCCAATGGTACTCTTGCTTTCCAGATTAAACTCATTCCGAGTAAATCGAGACAGGAGGTTACTCTTTCCAACACCAGAATCTCCAATAAGGACAACTAAAAAGACAAAAAAATAAAATAATATAAGCTGGATGAAGGCAAGCACATTCAGAATACCAACATGCTTTTAACAGGAGGATGTTTGGCTTCAAAATAAATAAGATTTTTAAAGAGACAGAAGCATAGTACTAAATAGTTTACATCCATGACCAATCAATTAAAACCAATCACTTACTCTTCGTAATCTATTTCTGTCTGCATAATGACTTTCACACATCATCTACTTAGCACAGATCAGATATAGCACCCCATCTAAAAAAACACCCCCCTCTTTTTTCCTATTTAGGAGCTCACACTCAGTGCCTTACTCATGTAAGGTAGGTAAACACCTCACAAACTGAGCTATATCCCCAGCCCTTAAAAATGCAATTTTGCAATTTTAATCATAGAACACTGTAGCCATCGATGCAAACACCAATTACCTTTAACTTACACCAATCTCACTACCTTAGAAAGCATTCTGAAAAGTAAATATTGACTTGTGATTTTTCACGTGTTAGACATCAAACAAAAGATGTCAGTGCATAGAGTAGCAAAGTGTGTGTGTTCTACTACTGTCGTTAAAGACTGGGTGTGATAGAGAGCTGAAACACATTTAAAACATGAAGCATGAGGTTTACAAGCTTTGCTTCTCTGCTCATAGAAACTATAATCATTTTTAATAGTTACAGTTCAGACTGACAGAAAGCACGAGAGTGCCCCACCTCACTGCGGACAAACAGGAGCCCTAAGAAGTTAACAATTCTGACATAAGGAGTCAAAGTCAAAGCAAGGAGGCAAACACTTTCACTTAGGACTTAAAAAAAAATTCAAATCAAATTTTGATTATACTTACTTCCTGTGATTTTTTAGAAGAAGGCAGTTTATTTACAAGTAACTTATCATCTCAAGTGTTACTATACTTTGAAACTCTTCAGTAGAGTTGGTGAGATGACTTAGCAAGTAAAGGTACTTGCCACCAAACCTGAGGACTACAGAGTTCCATCTCCAGGACCACACAGTGGACGAGAGCCTACTCTCAAAGTTGCCCTGATCTCCACTTGTGCATAGAACTCAGTTGAGGTTTGGTCTATTGCTATGTATTGTAATACTAAATACTGGTCCTGGTTGCCCCCAGGGATGAGGTGTAGACCCAATCGATGCTATGTAACATTGCCACCCAAGTTATTCCTGATTGGTTAATAAAGATGCCTATAGCTTACAGTTGGGTAGAAGAGAGATAGGCAGAGTTTTGGTTCCAAGGCTTGGGGTCTGGTGAGAGACCGCTAGGAGAAAGAAAGAACATACCACAGGATAGGTGAGACATGAAAACATGGCCATGAGGACTGACCAATTGGAGTTAAGAGCGGCCCAGATGGAACATGGCAAGTTATAACTCAAGGCTATTGACAGGGAAGTAGATTTTTAATAGCACGGAGAGTAGATATCTGACCAGCTCTAGTGCATTAAAGGCTTATTATAAATATAAAAATTTTGTGACTTTTATCTTGTAATTAAATGATCTAAGGCAGGATAGAAACCCCCAACTGAGATTAAATATATACTACTACGGGGTTCACACAAGTGAATGAATATAATTTTCCATGTTTATAAAGATGAGTATAAATATGAGCTTTGTATAAGGGCCAGAAGAGAAGAGAGCTGGAGTGACAGACAGTAATGAACAGCCATATATAGGTGCTGGAAACTGAACTGGGTCCTCTATAAGAGCAGCCAGTTCTTAACCACTAAGTCACCTCTCCAGTTCCAATAAATGTAATTAAGAAAATTTTTTAAAAGGGAGGGAGGATTTCATGGGCTAGAGAGATGGCTCAATGGTTATGAACACTGGCTGTTCTTCCAGAGGACCCAGGTTTGAGTCCTTGTACCCAGAGGTAGCTTACAATACTTTAACTCCAGACAGCAATTTTTGTTATTCAGTTCCAGAATCTGATGCCCTTTTCTGGCCTCTGCCTGTACTACAGACAAGAAGTTAACAGACATTACTGTAGACCAAATCACCCACACATATCCAAATACCACACATCCAAATACCAGAAGGCACTGTGCACTTCCTTTAAAAGTAGACTTCATGGTGTACTGCATTTAGAAGGCAGAGGCTGGCAGATCTTTCTGAGTTCTAGGCCAATAAGAGCTACAAATTGAGCTCCAGTATCAAAACAAAACAAAACAAAGAAACAGAGTCAGCCAGTGGCTTGCACCTTTACTCCTAGCACTCGGGAGGCAGGGGCAGGTGGATCTCTGAGTTCGGGGCCAGTATGGTCTACAGGAATAAGTTCCAAGTATGGTCTACAGGACAGGTAGGGCTACACAGAGAAACTCTGTCTCTCAGGGAGAGGGAAGAGTGGTGGTAGGGGCTGGGTGAGACAGGAAACTAAAAAACAAATTGTTTGTTTTAAGGGAGGGTCTCAATCTGAATCCAGGTTGGTCTAGAATTCACAAAACTCTCTTAGCTTCCAGAATGCTAAGATTATAGGTGTGTGCCATCCTTACCAACTTCAGACAAGCTGGGTTAAAACATAAATGTAAAGATTAAAATGGGGATGGAGGGTTAGAGAATCTGAGCCCGATAACATTTTTCCCTGAATAAAATTTTATTTGTTGGTATTTTAGAGAATACTGTGTTTATTTCTACTGTTGACTAGTAATACTTTTTAACTAGTTAATTGATTTAGGCATCAGACTAGAAAATCAACACACAAGGTTAAGGCCACAGACTAATAAGCCATGTTTTACTCAAAAGACTGGGATTTGATGGTGCATGTAGAAAAGAGGCTGACTGCACTCCAGCCAAAGGAGAAAGAGAGTACACCTTTCACAGAAGTACACCCAGCGAGACCTAGAACAACCGTGCGTTATCAAATTCGTATCTTCCTGGCTTCCTTTATCAGCTGATTCAGCAAGAAATCCCAGCAGCAGTGACTCCATGTAACAAAGAAGATAATTCTGTCTTTGTAGTCAGTCAGAGAGTACCCTAGCAAACAGACATTAAATGCTTTTACCGGATACCAGGAAAAATGATGTCAAGGTCATGAAAACAGAAACAATGTACTTTCAATTTATGGAATGATTAGTAGGCTGGTTTCCAAACTACTGCAGATGTTAAGTTGAATCCCAGCAACACTAATAGAGCCTCTTTATTAATAAGATACATTCACTGTTGATTCTTAGTATAAGAGGCTAAATGGTCAGATCACAGCTCCTGGGTGGGAACAGGGGGGGAGGGTCCCAGCCAAGAATCTAGTCTGGGCTTCAGCCAATACTTCCTACATTTTTCCTGAATAGCAATCCTCAGTCACGCCAAGAATACAGAAACTTAGGCCTGAAAGAGGGTTCACTGGCAGAGGCAATTACTGCCAAGCCTGAAGACCTGAGTTCAATCCCATGAACCCACACAAAAGAAAGGAGAAAATCAATTCCTTCAATTGTCTTAGACTTCTATCCATAAACACCATTGCATGAGCCCCCCCCCAAAAAAAAAACTTAAGTAAATAAATGTGATTTGGGGAGGAAGGAGACTGGATAATCCGCTGAGGAAGTCTTCTCTGAATCACTTCTGGCACACACTAGCATCAACACTCACTTGAGGTATGAAACAGTGCAGAAGGAAAATACCAAAAATTAGAACACATCTAATTAATTCACAGACACTCCAGTCTCAAACAGTTTTTCAGAAACCACTCACAATTTGACGTAAGAAAGCAAAGGTGAGCATGGCAGACGCCTGGGTAGCACCACCTTTTGGTGGGGATACCTTCAAAGAGCAGTGTACACCTCCCACAGAAGCTACAGCTCTACGTCATGCTCTGTTTTGTTTTAAAATATTAGCCATTCTTACCTTTGGGAGGGGGGTTGTTTTTTATTTTATTTTATGTGTGTGAATGTTCTGCCTATATGCATGTATGTACATTACATTCATGCCTGTCAAGTCACCTGGAACTGGGGTTAAGGACGGTTGTGGGTGCTTGGAATTGAACCCAGGTTCTTTCTGCAAGAGTAACAAGTGCTCTTAATTGCTGAGCCACCTCTGCAGCTTCCTGGCTCATGTCTTGACCTCTACTTTAAACTAATGACTAAATTTACCATCTCATTAAGGTCAAATCTTTATATCATACTAAGTGAAGAACCTGCACCCCCCACCCCATGTAACCAATTAATTTTATTACTTAAAAAATTACTTAAAACATTTTATTACTTAAAAAATAGCAATAGTTTGTAAACAATTCAAAATTCACAAATGATCTAACAGTATAAAATAGTTATACCAACTAGTTAAGGTCAAGATCTTCAAAGACTAGCAACTTATCAAAGGAAAAGGATATCTTAAATGACCAAAGATTCTAGTTTTGTAAGGATGAAAAAAAAGATATTGAAATGTGACATGATAAGGAGAGCTATTTCTTTTTTCTAACCAAAGCAAGAAGTGATCTACTTAGCCTCGATGGTCAGATGGCTGGAATTATCTAACAATCAAAAGAGAATTCATTGGTCATTGGTAATGATTCTTAAAAAAACAAAACAAAACAAAAACTTATGGACCTTTGTTTATGGACTCAAAATTAAACAATTTCAAGGCAAAATACTTTCATTATGAAAACAACATTTAACGTCCCCCCACACACACACACCAGTAGTGCTGAGGATCTAAAAACCTAAGGCTAATGCTAAGCACATGATTTATCACTGAGTTATTATTTACCACCAGCCCCTTGCTTTTTAAAAATGTGGGATACTATGTATTCATATCCAAAAATTAAAGAAATCAATTTCTGGGCAAGCAAGAAAGGGCACTTGCTGCCAAACCAATGGTAGAGAGGATAGACTTGCGACCTCCACACACCCCAGCATACAAGTAGTCACACAGATAAGTAAATAAATAAATGCAAAAAGAATTTAAAGGAAGCTCCAGTAAATTTTTATCTAACTATTACTAATATCCTAGACTGAATGAACATAACAATATCTATAATATAAACTGGATGGCAATATAATTCCTAAGTATAATGCCCTCCAAAACTTAGCCTCATCTACTGAAACTCAACCTAATACTTAATATTAATTTGTTTACATATATGCCTTATATACTATACACAACACAAATATCAAACTGTTAAATACTGTAAAAGCAGAGTATGTGTGTATGTATATATGTGTGTATGTGTATATGTATGTATGTGTGTGTATATATACATATATTTAATTTAGTTTCTCTAACCACATTCAAGTATTTTTGCTATTGTTTTTGTTGTTTGTTTCTAAAACACAGTCTCATCCTATAACCCAGACTGACCTCAAAATCATGGCTATTCACTTGCCTCAGCCTCCAAGTACTGTAATCATAGGCATAAGCCACCATACTCAGCTCACACTTAGTTTTATACTTCTCTAGTAAGCTCATTTTCTGGACTAAAACTTAACTTCTCACCTCATCTACAGAATATTAGCTTTAAAATTTACCAACTGAAATCACTATTTTCACACTGGTTTTCAAAAGCTTGCAAGATTTTTTATTCTCAAGCACATTCACAGTCCTACCTCACCAAGTCTTTAAAATAAAAATACATCAATAAGGCTGAAGCCTAGACAAGTTTTTTCAGATTCATCAGAATCTGAGTGCTAAACCAAAAGTTGTGAAAGAAAAGCTACCAAGTTTCAACTTCAAGACGGTGCTACTGACATCAGCTGATGACTCATGACACCTAGACTTCAATGAGACTCAAAAGAAAAAGCCAGGAGAGGTACACTATGCGCCCAGCTTCATCAAAAAAGTGCCACTTTGACTGTCTTGGTACCCGGTTGCCTCACTTGTGCCCCACAGCACCTTAACCACACTGTATGTGTACAAGATTAACAGGTTTTAAGCAACCATGCTTAAGTAAAAATTAATCTTCAAGAATGCATCATTTAGCATTGTCCCCATCTGCCCACATTACATTCTCATTTAGGCTAATCCACTCCAAGCTAATGAACATACTCATTTTCCATGTACAAACCACAGTCATCTTAACTTTTAAGTATGCTAGATTAGTTTTCTCCAAAGTAGAAATGCTACAGTTCATCTTAGTGAATAAATCTCTGTAGAAAGAAATCATTTTAAAATAATTGTATAAGTAAAAAATTGGCTAAGTAATCAGTGTTGAAATAAAAAATAAAGTGACTCATATCCTGTAGCAGTTTCTAAAAAGTGGAAACTCTTCTCAGCAGAATTTTTAAACACCCAGTCTCACACAGCAAAGCATACAAAAAATAAAACCAGAACCCACATAGATACAAAATAATTCAGAAGTTTCTTGGGTTCTGTGCTTCCTTAGTAAAATTTACAAGTTCTTTAAAAACATTGTTAGTTAGGTAGTTCAGTGGGGAAAGATGCTTGCTACCAAGCCTGATGACATGGATTGGATCCCTGAGACTGTTGGGGTGGAAGAAAAGAACAGACTCCCAAAATTTGTTCTCTTACCCTCACATGTGCTATAGTACACATTAGCACACACAAATCAATAAATAAAATTTTTAAAAGATTTATAGCTCAAAAGTCTGGCAAGAACTATAACTTCATTTATAAACACTTAATTGAGTCCTCACAAAAGCTAAATTTTATAATCTTACTCCCCCTAAAAAGTATCACAGTATTTCCTTTACTGGGGAAACTGAAGCTCAAAAAAGTTGAGCGGGATTAATAGTATAATTATATCATAACCTCAAAAAGTTAAAAAAAAAAAACTTTTTAAAAAGTTAACTTTTCCAAGATCACAAGGCAAAGAAACATAAAACCCCCATGTTTTCTCACTGATCAAAGGATGGTCTAATATAAAAATTAAACTTTAATTCCTTCAGCCAAACTAGGATAAATTAACATTCTTAGGAAAAATAAACAGCTTTCTATAACCAACCTTTACATTCCAAACCAAATAAAAGGAATAACTTCAAAAGGTGCTGCCATTACAAAGTACTTAAAAATAAACCTCCCTTGACTAACTAAACCTTAGGATTTAGGTACTTTTACATCATCTCAGATGCCTTAAATAAACATGCCAGGTCTCCTATTTGCTTTAATTTTGATTTTTTTCCTTTTCTTTCTTTTTTTTTTTTTTTTTTTTGAGACAGACTCACTATGTAGCTCTGGCTATCCTGGAACTCCCTCTGTAGACGAGGCTGGACTGGAACTGCCTGCCTCTTCCTCCCAAATGCCGGTATTTTAAAAGCCTGTACCACCATGGCCTGCTTTCCTAGTTGTATTTTTAAAGTTTGGTGCCTTCTTATTTATACATTATTTTCCAATATGGTAGTAAGGGTAGACACTGAAGGTACTTACCCTATAAATAGAATACTCGGAGGAGTAACTAATGATAAGGGTGTACCAGCAGCTAATATGCCAAGACTTGTAAAGTATTTGGAAATGTTTCCGGCTTCTTCACTTAGTCAATCATCCTTAGCATCCAATGGCAAAGCCAGGAACACTCACCAAGCTTAACACTCTTGAAACTCCACCCTCCACAGTAAAGCTTTAATAGCAAGGGCTTCTTCCTCTCTGGTAATGATCTTTGTTCAACAAATTACTGATGCCCGCCCTTCTAATTCAGGAGCAGGGCAAGACTACTACGAAAGTGAGAGCGCATTCATGAACAAAACACATTCACTGTACTCTCTATTCACTGAGAACTGTATCCTTTCACTTTGGCTTCCTCGCGGACTCAACCAATAAGCAAGTCTCTATTTACATCCTTCCATGTTCTGTCCGCGGACTCCACAGTTTCCCCCACCCTGTAATAAATTCTTGATTTCACTAAAAGAGCATGCTAGCACTATAACCCTCTCCCACCGTTTGGGAAAGGTATGTGACCAACCAGGGTTCTTCCCTTCCTGTTGGATCCTCCCAGTATTGCAGCAGGAAGCAACCAGTCCACAGTGATAAGCTAGCTAGTATTTGTGCAGCGCACAACCTTTCCTGTTCAGGAACTGGGCCTTCAGGTCTGGCAGGGATAACAGCCACCACCCATCCGCAGCCCCTTCTCGAAAGCCAAGTAAAGGGAGTTATCCCGGTCTGGTTGTAGCTGGGCAGGGACAGGAGAAGGAAAGGGGCAAAAAACGCGAGGTGGGAAGTCATCTGCCTGCCTGGACACTGCGACAAGTGCATGAACGCCAGGAGTGATGGACAGCCCCTCTTGCCCTCCCCTTCTCTCCCTCCCACCAGCCAGGTCGCACCGGAGCGCTAAACATTATGTGAAGAGGAGAGTCACAGAGTTGCCCGTCTGGGGAGGGAGGGAGGGGACAGTCCGTCGGTACTGACCTCGAGGTCTGCGGGGGTGGGGGTGGGGGCCCTGGGACGGGCGAATCTGGCCGAAGCCCAGGAAAGGCTCACGAGGAGGGAAGGGAAGGGGAAAGAACAGAAAAGAAAAACAAAAATACAAAAACCCATAGAGACAGTCGGTGTCCCAATATGGGTGCTTAGCCGAGGCAGGGGCCTGTCAGAGGGGGATGTGAGACCGGCAGCATGCATCCAAGAGGAGGGGCGCGAGACGCCCAGGGAAGGAACTGCACGGCCGTGAGGAACGCAGCCATCGGGGAGGACACACGGTGAGGGGCGCCGCGGCTCGACAGGCCTCCCAAGGGCGAGGGAACCCAGACGAGCGACGGGACCCCCGTCGGGGCGGCAGGAAGGAAGCGCCGAGGCGGACTCCGACCAGGGCAGGGCTGGCCTTGCGCGGGTCCCCCGGGAGTGTCTCGGGCCCCAAATGGGCTACCGGTGGTCCACGGCCTCACCTTTAAAGAGGTAGTCGTACTCGTCGTCGCGGGTGCCCATGGCGCGGCCGAGGAGCTGAGGGGCGGGAGCGGCGATGGCAACGGCGGCGGGACCAGGGGGCGTCGCTGCAGGGGTAACCCGAGCGAGGAGCTTCAGCTGCCGGACCCGGTGAGGAGCCCCGCCCTGTCTGCGTCACTTCCGGAAGGCCCCAGCCCCTCACAGAAAGTACTTCCGGAGAAATGGCACCCCCGCCCATGTAGGCAGGGTGGAATGCGCGGGAGTGGACCCGATATTCTCACCCGGCTTGGGAAGTCTTACAGGAAAAACAATCTTAAGATGGTCCTTGGAGCCCTTGGCTTGTTTTTCACCCAACCATTCAGGGAAGCGAAGTGCAGGTCTCTCAATGTCTGGCTTCCTGTTGGGGGCGGAGTTTTGTCGGTATTAGAGGCCCGAAGGCACCCCTACCTCCATGCCGGTTCCATGGTGTAATGGTTAGCACTCTGGACTCTGAATCCAGCGATCCGAGTTCAAATCTCGGTGGAACCTGCCCCTTTTTGTCATATGTAAATTCCTATTGACTATACTCTTAATTCATACTGAATAATAGAATAACCTTGTTATATCTGTTCTTGAATTGAACCAAATATGTCCTCTTCCTATGAAGACTACACTTATCAATCTCTTCAGTTCAGTAGTATCTGCTTCATGGAGACCTAGTAATTAAACTCTTAGAATTTTCTTAGCCTTGGAGGAAGTTTGTTACTTGATTCCTTTTGCTGGAATTTTATACCCTTAGCTTCAGTTAAGGATAGGCACTCCTCACCCACTCAATCTCTCCAGAAATCTCTCACACTATCTCCAGATGTCATTAAGAGAACTTCGCCCACCCTCCTCATAAAGATTCAAGATCTTGAGTCCTGTTTTCTGGCCTTCAAACTAAGCCCGATTAAATAAATTTTAAAACAAGAAGAATGGCAATTTCCATTTTAGCAAATATCAATGTTAAGACTCAAGAAATTTGCCACAGCTTGTCCTCTGACCTCCACAACATATACACACATTAAATAAAAATATAGTTTTAAATTTTTTTAAGGAGGAAGCATTCTTACTTTCTCTTTCTTACTTTCTTTTTTATTTTCCCTTAATAAATCTACATTCTCTCTACAATAACAATAATAAAGAATGTCATTTCCACATTGGCAACTTCACAAGAAATGTTAATTGCATTGGAATTGTTCGTTATTGGCTAGAGAGAGCGACTTCAATCAGACTCTAGATGGCGGCCCTTCTGCCTCCCCAGATCCTCATAACTGTCCCTTTCCATCTTGTCTCAGGAGTCATGAGCAGGACCACAAGGCTGCAATTCCAGTCCTTGAGAGGAGATGGGAGGATCAGGAGTTCAAGGTCACCTTGAGACCCAATTTGGGGAGAGAGGGAGAGATCAGACTGATACAGTAAAAACAGCCAGTCTCTCCCTGATGGCTCTGAAGATGGAGGAAGTCACCATGAGGCCCGTAATCCAGAGGCTTCTAGAAAGTGAGAAAGAAAGGAACCAAAAGAGCTACTTCCCAAAGAAGAAACACAACCTTTCTATACCTTGATGTTATTGATGTTAGCGCAGCTAGGAGTTGATTTAACTCTCCAAGCTCATGGCAATTAATTTTAGCTTGCATGAAAATGATGACTACAAGTGAAGGACAACTTTTAGGAGTCAGTTCTCTCCTCCTATGTAGGTCTCTAGAATTGAACTCAGCCCTTCAGGCCTGGTGGCTGGTGCCTTTACCTGCTGAGCTATCATGAACAGGCACACACCACCTCTGAGACAGGATCTCCACAGACCGGCCTAGAACTTGCAATCTTTCTGCCTCTACCTCCTGAGGGCTGGGATCACAGGTGCTGCCTTCCCCAGCTGTAGGGTTGGCCTTTCTTGAGTTATGCTTTTCCTGTTTTGTAACCCTGGCTGGCCTGGAACTCACTATGGAGACTAGGGTGGCCTTGAACTCACAGAGACATTTGCCTCTTCCTCCCGAGTGGGATTAAAAGCAGGTGGAACCACTTTTTGTAAGTACTTTCTCCACTGGCACAAAGGAATAGAGTGCCAGGTATGGCAGCACACACCTGTAATACCAGCACCTAGGAGATGGAGGCAGGACGATCAGGAGTTCAAACTCGGCCTATGCTAGTTTGTTTGTTTAAGCAGTTCAAACTGCGGCAGTGTACATGTGACAGTCATTCAAACTAGGAGAGGTGTGTATATGGCTTACACAGCCATAGGTTTTAAGGTACATGTATGTGACCAAAGATTATCATCAGACTGTCTCAGTGCTGCTTAGATTGAGGAGACCAGACAGGGCCAGGAATGGGAAACTCAGTAACTGGGTACCAAGAGGGAAAAGGCAAGGCTGGAAGCTTGTTTGGGGAAGTGAAGAAGAAACGTGACTGTTAGTGTGTGTTGAGCAAGGCCAGGGACACTGCCAGAAGCTTTAAGCACATTTTCCCTTACATCATTATTTCTCAATATGAATTCCTGAGCAGGACAACAATGTTTCTCAACAGAAACTTGCATGATCAACTACACTGAGAGCTACACATTATCTCCCATCCTAGAGATTCCCCTGCTCGTGGGCATTTTAAAGTTTATAAACAGGCACCTCTGAAGAAATATGTATTAACTGTTAAAGCATTATGGGACTAGAGAAATGACTCACGTGACAGGAGTTCCATTCCCAGCGCCCAGGTCAAATGGCTGACATCCTATTGCAATTCCAGCCTCGGGGGCTTCGTCAGTCTTTTCTGGGAGGCCTGGACATTTCATACAAGTGCACATGTTTATGTGCATAATATTAAAAAATAAAGTAAACCATATATATGGTATATATGTGGTGTATACATATATATACACTCACATATGTGTATAATAAACCACAAAATATATAATACATATGTATTAGCAAGGCAGTTCCCAGATTCATCAGACCACAAAAAAATATTCCCATGGATTAGTTATCAGCCTTTTCAATAATCTGAAGGAGTGCATAATAGATCCTTGGACGGAGAAGAGAGATAAAAGGCAAACTCAGGTCCCCTGGAAGAGCAGCATGTACTCTGAACTAGCTGAGCCATCTCTCCAGCTCTGGGACTTTATTGGAGTTTTTGTTGTTGTGTAACTTTTGTTCATTCATTTGTCTGTTTTAGTGTTTTTTTTTTTTACTTTGTTTGAGACAAGATCTCTCTGCCTATGGGACTTTATTCTTAAAGTAAATAATATAGAAGTATAAAGTCTTAACATCTCCCTCCACTATTTCAGTTCCTCTCCAGACCCCAGAGATAACTGGTTATTTATATTCTTCTCCTCATCTTAAAAGTCATTCTGTATAAATCCGGACAGATTTAACTAATTGTCTGAATGGCTTTTCCTTAACCAAGTTATATCATAGCTTGTCCAATCATCCTTACTCTCTTACCTGTAATCAGGAAAAAAGATACTGAAGGTTTATCAAATTAAACTTGTTTATTCTTTTATTTATACAAGATCTCACATAGCTCAGACTAGTCCTGAACTCAGAATGTAGTCAATGACCTTAGACTTCTGGGATTACAGTTGGTCACCCTACCCTGTTCTATGTGGCATTGGTGACTGAACCTGGGCTTTGTACATGCTAGACAAGCCCTCTACAAAATGAGCTACAACCCTAGACTCTAAAACTTGTTTCTAATTCTTTTTTCCCCTCTTTCCTAGCTCCCTACAGAGCCTTGAAAAAGTAATTATTTGTTTTCCCAACTATCCTGTTAAGAGCAGCCATGTGAGACAATTTTAATGACATGAAAGCCAAAACCAAGGGTTTTGTTAATAATCGAGGCAGGGACTGTCCCTTGGCCCTGTCCTCCAGCTATAAACAGGATGTGGTCTCTACAGATGTGGGGGACTTAGTCCCCCAAGAGGACTAAGTCAGAAAAAATGCCAGCACTGAGCTGTAAACCAGTGCCAGCAGATACTTGCCAGTCACCAACACTGAATCCTAGCAATATTTTTCATCTGTGCCCATCTCATGCCCCCAGATTACCACTTCTATGGTAACTAGTGATATTCATCCCCCTCCCATTAATTATCTACGTATGAGTTCTTCTGTAAATTGCCTGGTCATTTGTCATTCGTCCATTTTCAGATCGAATTATCTTTTCTTACTAATGTAAAGAATCTTTTTAGATATTCTACCTAGTTTCCTTTGTTTTTTGTTTTGTTTTTTTCTTTTAGAATTATTTCGTGTTTAGGGACTGGAGAGATGGCTGATTGGTTAGGATTCTTGCTGCTTTTTAACCATTGAGCACCAGGGTTCAATTCCTAGCACCAGTGTGACTGCTCACAATCTTCTGTAAGTCCAGACAACACTTTGTAACTCCAGTTCTAGGGCATCTAATGCCGTCTTCCGGCCTTTGTAGTGCATATATATGCATGCTGGCAAAACAGTCATTTGAATACAATTAAAAATTAATAATAATAATAACTTTTAAAATATTAATTTTAAACTGTGTGTGTGTGTGTGTGTGTACAAGTGCAGGTGACCATTATGTTGAGAAGAGGGTACTGTACCTTCTGGAGCTGAGTTATAAGTGATTGTGAGCCACCCTACATGGCTGGTAGGAATCAAAACCCAGAATAGGTCCTCTGCAGGAGCAGTAAGTTCTCTTAACCACCAAGCATCAATCCAGCCGCCTGTGACATATTTTTTGTTCCATCGTTTCTTTTAGCTTTTTTGAAACAAGGTTTCCTGTGTCTCAGGCTAGCCTGTAACTCCTGCTTTAGTCTTGTCCTCCATAATGAGATGACATATGTGTGCTACCATACCAAGAAAAAAAATGAGAGAGAAAGGAGTTGGCAGAGCTTATGACAGGGTGAATTGTTCCATTACATTTTTATTGTGTGTGTGCACATGTGCAGGTGCTCACTAACATAGATGGATGTAAATGCATGCTACCTCACAGGTGTGGAAGTCAGAGGACAACCAGGGACTTGGTTCTTGGGTCCCAAGGATCCAGCTCAGGTCTAGAGCAGGTACCTTTGTCGATGAGCCACCTCACTGACCCATGAAGGGATAAAATCTGCCTTCTATATTTCTCATATTTTTCTATTGAGAGTACTATAAAATGACATTGAATGCAAGATCAGAAAAATCCTCAAATTGAGGATTATTATAATCACATGAGTCCCAGCTAGTCTAGAGAAAGAAAAAAAATAATATATTTATTGGTAAGAGCTAAATAAAGCTTCATTATAAGCAGTTTATTATTTAAATTATGCAGCCCAAGTATACTTTTTCTACATTGTAAAAAAAAAATCAGAATAATATGGAGCTTCTTCTGTAACAGTTGCCTCTTTTTTCCAGAATTATTTAGTTTATGTGTGTGACTGATTTGCCAGGCTGTATGTCTGAGCTCTGCATGTGTGCTTCGTTCCCAAGGAGTTCAGAAGACGGAACTGATCCCCTGGAACTGGAGCTACAGATGGTTGTGAGCCACTATGTGGGTGCTGAGAACCTAACTCGGGTCCTCTGGTGGAGCAACAAGTGCTCTTAACCAGTGAGCCATCTCTCCAGCCTCTGAGAAAACACTCTCACCAAAAGCAACTTAGGGGAGGAAATCATTTATTTCAGCTTACAATTCCAGGTCATAGTCCATTTTTGAGGGGACTAAAGGCAGGCGCTCAAGACAAGAACTGGAAGACAAACTTGTTTGCTCTTCTAGACTGTGTTCATTCTGACCAAGAAACTGAGTTCACAGCCAAATCATACAGCAGGAGAATGCTACTTGCTAGCTAACTGCCTCAAAACCTAGCTTATGCTCAGCTACATTTCTCTCCTGTCCCGATAGCTTTCTTATACAGTTAAGGATTACTTGCCAAGGGATGGTGTCGCTCACTATGGGCTTTACCCTCCTCTATCAGTTAACAATGAAGACAGTCCCCTACAGGCATGTCCACAGGCCAACCTGATCTAGGCAGTTGCTCAACTGAGGCTGTCCTCTCAGATGACTCTAGGCTCTGTGAAGTTGATCAGTGAAGCTAGCCAAGGCACCAGACCATCAAGATGGGTCTGTAGGTAAAGATGCATGCCGTCTAAGTCTGATAGGCTGAGTTGGGTCCTGGCACCCACATGGTGGAGGAGACGACCAACTCCACAGAGCTGTCCTCTGACCTTCACATGCACAGCATGACTGACATGCATGTGCATGCACAGGCACACACACATGAAGAAATTAATGTGATTTAACAAAAAAACAAACCAGAGCCGCTGCGATGGTTCAGCAGGTAAAGGCACTTGCCACACTGATGGCCTAAGTTCCATCCCAGAAGGCATACAAAGGCGGAGGCAATAAATCATTGCACAAAGTTGTCCTTTGACATGGCTGCATGTCACAACATGTGCACCCACACCATGCACACATGCTAATCACAAATACTTTCCAAAAATTAAAAAAACAAGAGCTAAACATGGTGGCACGTGCTTTTAATCCCAGCACTCAGGAGGCAGGGTCAGGCAAACGTCTGTGAGTTTGAGGATAACCTTGTCTACACCAAGTTCCATGACAGCCAAAAATATAGTGAAACTCATTCTATAAGTGAATGAATGAATGAATGAATGAATGAATGAATGAATGAAACTAAAGAAAAGCTAAAAGAAAGAACACAAGAGAGTATAGGACATACAGCGGTCGCTGGCAAAACCAAAGAGACAAACAGCCCCGGTTTAAAAGGAGGCAAAGGACTTGAAGTCATTTAAGGATCTATAAATGGCTTTAAATGCAAATCAGAGCCAAATGAGTTACTGCTTCCCACCGGTTAGGATGGCTATTATGTTTTAAAGGCAAAAGTCACATGAGGATGGGAAAGGATGGAGCCGTGATGAAGATGTGAAGCCACCTGCCTTGCTTAAGGAAAAAGTGCAAAGCTTTCCTTTTCTTTCTGTCTTTCCTCTTTTTCTTTCTTTCTTCTTTCTTCTTTTTCTTTTTCTTTTCTTCTTTTCTGCTTTTTGAGACAGGGTTTCTTTGTGTGGCCTTTGCTGCCTTGGAATTCGTTCTATAGAACAGGCAGGCCTCAAATTTAGAGATTTGTCTGCCTCTGTCTCTCAGTGTGATCCAGCCATTCCGCTTTTAGGTATATATCCCAAAGCAAGGATTCAGACTGTTAGACTTGCTCTCAATACTGAGTGAAATGCCAGACACAAAAACTCAAATAACTAGGTTCCATTTGTGTAAGATATGTAGAATAGATAAATTATAGAGACAGAAAGTTGCCAGAAGCTAGAACATGAAGAATTGGGCAGCTGTGAATGGGAAGTCCAAGAATCTAGTAGTTGCTCAGTCTCACCAGGCCTGATGTTTCAGCTGATCTTCTGTATAAGCTGGAATCCTGAAGATATAGGTTCCAACAGATGTGCTGGCAAGTAAAGTCCAGGTAATCTAGTGACTGATCTACATCACACACACACACACACACACACACACACACACACACACACACACACCCCAAGGTCTTATGGCATATGTCTTTTAATCTCAGCAATCTGGAGGCAGAGGCAGGCAGATCTCTTTGAGTTCAAAGCTAGCCTGGTATATATAAATTCCAGGCTAGTCAGAGCTACATTATGAGGCTCTGTCTCAAAACAAAAACAACAAAAGCCTACAGTTGGACATGGTGGATTATGCCAATAATCCTAGGAAGAGGATCTCACTTTGGACATAGCAAGCAAGATCCTGTATCAAAATAAATAGGAAGAGTCTACAGAATACAAATAGACCCACAGTGATAGAGAATGGTAGTTGTCTGGGGACAGAGCAAGGAAAGACCAGAGGGATAAAAGGTATTTATTGAAATGTTTCAGAGATAACTACTGGACGTTTATTGTCTTGATTGTGTTAATAATTTCTCAGGCATATGAATGTCTCACAACTCACTAAGTTTCTAGCAGTAAAATATGTATTATATCAGGAGGAAATTCTGGGGGAATGGGGAGCAGGGAGGAGTGGAACAGCCAAGGAAGGGGAACGCCTTTGGAGCAGGAGGAAAGCAGCAGGTTGCTGTTTAAAGTAGCTTGGTCAAGCTGGGTGTGGTGGGACATACCTGTAATCCCACAACTCTAAAGGTACAAGCAGAAGATTTGTGAGTTCTAGGCCAACATGGGCTATATAGTAATGCCCTGTCACACACACAGACACACACACACCCCTGACCATACGTACATACTCAAATGAGTAGTCAAAGCAGAGCTCACTAGAAAGTATATTTGAGGGCTGGAGAGATGGCTTGATGGTTAAGAGCACTGACTGCTCTTCCAAAGGTCCTGAGTTCAAATTCCAGCAACCATGTGGTGGCTCACAACCATCCGTAAAGAGATCTGACTCCCTCTTCTGTTGTGTCTGAAGACAGCTACAGTGTACTTAGACATAATAATAAATATTTTGGCTGGAGAATTCGGGGCTAACCGGAGCTAACAGAGATCCTGAATTCAAATTCCCAGCAACCATGTGATGGCTCACAACCATCAGTACAGTTACAGTGTACTCATAAAATAAATTAAAAAAAAGAAAGTATATTTGAGCAAATTCTGAACAAGGAGAAGGAACTAATCATGTAGAGTATCAAGGGGGAAAGTATCCAGGAACAGATAATGCCAGTGCAAAGACTCTAAGACATAAGGGCTGATGAGATAGCTCAGTGGGTAAAGGTCCTATCCTTTACTACGGAAGCCTGACCACGTGGTAGTTTGACAGCGCCCGCACCGCCATGGTACCGAGTATCGGGCGTAGGCCTGGGGGATTAACAGAAAACACAGACTCGGGTCATTCTGGTGAGGAGAATGCCAAAGCTTTACTGAGGGACCAGCAATATATAGTAGAGGCCGGTGAAAAACAACAGGGAAAAACAATCATAGTCATAGGTCAGGCACCTGGCAAGTCCCTACCACACCGGGCGGGAAGACAGAAATCGAGCTAAGCCGCAGGACGTTCTGCCCTCAGGAAACCTGTGCAAACAGCTTAGCTGGGGGTGTTGAGCTAAGCTCACCGATGCCCAACAGTAGTTATCCTCTAACTTCCTTCCCCAAGTGTGCTGTGGTGCCGGCACCCATGTGAGCAAGAGCACACATACACACAACAAGAACAACATAGTAATAGTAACAATTTTTAATTAAAAGAAAGAGACTCTATGCAGAAGTTTGTCTATAAAATGTGTGTTCTGTGCATAGACAAGAAGACCAGAGGCAGTAAAAAAAAATAAAAGCAGGCGATGGATCAGAGGAGATAAAAGAACTGAACAGTGAAATATCAGATTCTGAGCCTGGGAGTGGCACAATCTGATTTATGTATCGCAAAGGAGAGTGAGGCTGATCTAAGGGCAACAGATGTAAGCGGAGCAAAGTAGGACGCAGGAGACTGCTACAAGAATCCAGAGGAGGATGTCTGGGATTGAGGCACAGCCTTTAATCCTGGCACTTAGAAGACAGAAGTAGGCAGAGCTCTGAATTTGAGGTGGGTCTGGTCTAAACAATGAGAACAATGAGAAGAAAGAAAGAAAGAAAGAAAGAAAGAAAGAAAGAAAGAAAGAAAGAAAGAGAAAGAAAAGAGAGAGAGAAAGGAAAAAGGGAGAGGGAGAGAGAGAGAGAGAGAGAGAGAGAGAGAGAGAGAGGCAGGAAGGAGGAAGGCAAAAAGGAAGGCAGAAGAAGCAAGCAAGCAGGTGAGGTAAGGAATTAAGGAGACAGCTTCAAGCAGACCAGTACTATATTTCATAGAGCCTGCAGTATCATTGATTGGAGGAGGTGTCCTGATTTCAGAGACATTGAAATATGCAGTGTGAATTGTATTATGCAGTGTGAATTGCAACATGCAAGGCCAAATCTATGAGTCAAACACCAAAAGTGTCTGCGGCTAAAGATCTGGTTTTCTGAAAGAATGCTTAACTCTTGGAAACTATCCAAAAGTAACCAAGTGCCACTTTCTCTCAGCTTACCCACACTTCCATGTCTAGAAGTTTAGTTTACATTAAGCCACAGAAACCAGTTCATACTTATGTAAGACGGAATTAGAGTCAAGGTTTGAAATTATTATACATATTTTTAAAATTCTATGTTAATAATGGGATGGAGAGAGGGCTCACTAATTAAGACGATGTACTGTTCTTCCAGAGGACCAGAGTTCAGTTCCCAGTACCCATATTTGGTGGCTTAAAACCACCTGTAACTCCAGCTTCCATAGACATCACACACACACACACACACACACACACACAACTAAAAATAATAAAAACAAATATTTAAATAAAATAAAAATCTACATTAATGCATACTAGAAGGTGTAAGGCCAGAAAGTATGTCTGCAATGTACTTGACAGTCCCTTACATTATCAGAAACCTAATACCCTCAGCCCACATTTTAAAAATGCTCAATTATTGAGACAAACAACTTTTTTCTCCAACAAGTGTCCAATAAAGTCCCTAGAATGTGATAGAACACCCATAGCCATACTATTATGGTCGAGTCAGCAAGAAGACAGGGACTACGGAGTGATTCCTCAGGGGTGATGCACCACATGAAGCAGCCCAGAGCTACAGCCACAGCTGGAACAGGCTCCCACTGGAGTCAGCCATGAGTGTTATCGGGTTATCTCATGTATTAGTGCTTTTGTTGTTGTGATGAAACACCATGACCAAACACAACTTCAGGAAAAAAAGAGTTTGTTTTGGCTTATAGTCTCATAATAGTCCATAATGGTTGGGAAGGCATAGCAGCAGGGGCTGGATCAAGAAGCTAAGCTATAGTATGTCTCCAACCACACACAAGAACCAGAAAGAGCTAGTCGGAAATGGGGCAAGGCCATAAACCCTCAAAGCCCATCCCCCAGTGACATACTTCCTCCACCAAGGCTCAACCTCCGAATGGATCTGTAACCTCCCCAAACAGCACCACCGCCATGGACCAACTGTTCAAATACGTGGGGGGAGGGGCACTTCTCATTCAAACCACCACATTAGGCTTAGGGTCAAGAGCCTTTATTTGCTGACACATCTTACCAACTCACATTTTTTAAATTATGGTAAAAATATATAAAAATGTCCATCTTAGCCTGTTTCAGATAGAACCCAGAGGTTTTATATGCTAAGCAAGCCCTCTGTCAGCTGTGTCTTCGAAGTTCTTCTCTATGCTGGCCAGTTTTGTGCAACTTGACACAAGCTAGACTCATCAGAGAGGAAGTAATAATCTCAGTTAAGGAAATGCCTCCATGAGATCCAGCTCTAAGGCATTTTCTCAATGATTAGTGAGGGAGGGCTCAGCCTATAGTGGGTGGTACCAACCCTGGACTGGTGCCCTGGGTTCTATAAGAAAGCAGGCTGAACAAGCCAGTAAGCATCACCCCACCATGGCCTCTGGCCTCAGCTCCTGCCTCCGGGATCCTGCCCTGCTCCTGACTTACTTTGATGATGAATAATGCTGTGGAAGTGTAAGCCAGATAAACCCTTTTCTCCCCAACTTACTTTTGGTCACAGTGCTTTGCTGAAGCAATAGGAACCCTAATTAAAACAGTCTCGCATATCCCAGGCTGGCCTCCACCTTCCTATGTAGTCCAGGATGACCTTAGATTTGTCATCCTCCTGCCTCAGCCTTCTTGCTACTGAGATTATGGGTGTGTAACATGACACCAGTTTTTTAGCTACTTTTTAAAGCTGTGCATTCTATTCTCCACAGTTCTTTCCCATCTTATAAATAAACTGTATATGCACTACCCAACTCCTCATTCTTCCTTTCCTCCAGATCCTGGCAACTACCACTCCACTGTTTATCCTGTGCCTTTGACAGATTCTAGGTACCTCATACAAATTAGATCATACGATATTTTTACCTTTATGTCTGGCTTATGCCACTTTATTTACATAATGTCCTTGAGAGAATTCCTTCCTGAAGAGGCATAAATAATGTCTGCCTAGTCCTTATGAAGTCTCAATAACTAACCAAAGTTCAAGTCCACAAATGTTCATCCCGGGGAACCAATGAATTTACTAAGCCTTGCTCACAGCACGTGGATGAAGGCTATGACAGGAGGGTGGGTACCTCAAAGCAGTCACACTGTAAAATCTTTACCCAACATGGATGATGGCTTCCCCAAAGCTGCATAGATGAACCCCTCTTTGAGTAACCGCCTCCAGCCCATGTACTCTACCACTTCCCTGGACCCTTAGGCTCCATGAAACTGGGGCAGAACTGCATACCAATGTCTGGGAGGGGTGGCTGGGAACTCAGAAGAAGGTTCAACGACTCTGTCAACGCCTTCTCCCTGTGAGGTACAGTCAGCAGTACACAAGTCCCATTGCAGTGCTCTCAGGCACAGCTGAGTTGATAAAGACGGCAGCTGTTGTGCTCAGAGCTCCATGTTCTACCAACAGCCTTCAAAAAACGTTTACCTTTGAAGACACAGGGCACAACACAGAGAAATCTGAGAACTAAAGGATACTGATGTATCCTTTGTTAGTCCCTCAACAAAGCCTTCTCTATCTCTGAACATTTGGTTACATGACCTATCTGTCTGTGTATCTGTCTGTCTATCTGTCTACCTACCATCTTCTTTCCGTCCTTTTTGTTGTTGTTGTTGTTTTTCAAGGCAGGGTTTCTTTGTGTAGCCCTGGCTGTCCTGGGACTCACTCTGTAGACCAGGCTGACTTGAACTCAGAGATCCACCTGCCTCTGTCCCCCAGTGCTGGGATTAAAGGCCTGTGCCACCCGTGCCCGGCTATATATGACTTTTTAAAAAATATTATTTATGGGGCTGGAGAGATGGCTCAGCAGTTAAGAGCGCTGACTGTTCTTCCAAAGGTCCTGAGTTCAAATCCCAACAACCACATGGTGGCTCACAACCATCTGTAATGAGATCTGGTGCCCTCTCCTGGTGTGTCTGAAGACAGCTACAGTGTACTTACATATAATAAATAAATAAATCTTTAAAAAAAATTATTTATTTATTGTTATTTATACAAGTACACTGTAGCTGTCTTCAGACACACCAGAAGAGGGCATTGGAGCCCATTAAAGATTGTTGTGAGCTACCATGTGGCTGCTGGGAATTGAACTCAGGACTTTTTGGAGAAGCAGTCAGTCAGCACTCTTAACCGCTAAGCCATCTCTCCAGCTCTATATATGACTTTCTCTATTTTATATTCTCCTACTTCCTGATATCTTCCTTTTCCTTCCACACACAGTTTTAACAATGTGACAATCTTATAGACATTTTAGTAGACAATATATTTAATATATATGAGATCCTTTTTAAATTGTATGTATATGTATGAGTGAGTGTGTATGCATGTAAGTGTGAATGCAGATGCCCCCGGGGCCCGGAAGAGACTGTTAGATAGAGCACTGGGATCCAAACTTAGGTCCTCTACCGGAGCACTGTGCTCTCTTAACTGCTAAACCCCATCTCTCCAGCCTCACGATGTGTTACATAAAAATATCTTTGGCGGAAGCACAAATGAGTTAAGACACACACACTAATATTAAATAGTTATCCTAATATTAATTAAATATTATAATATTAATTGTTGCTATTAATAATAAATAATATAACCTCTATTTAATAATTTATTTTAAATAATTTGATATTTAATAATAGTTATCAGATAAATAATGATTATATTATTATTAATTATTATTTTAAAGAGAAAAGGAGGCTGAAGAAATGTCTTGGTCATTAAGTCACTTCTTGTTCCAGAGGACCTGAGTTCAGTTCCTAGCACCGCAACCATCTGTAACTCCAGTTCAAGGGGTACAACTCCCTCTTCTGGTCTTTGTAAGCATCATATACTCAATTAAAAAAAAAAGTATTGATTTACTGAAAGATATAGAATGAATACACATATTGACATTGTTGTTGTTCTTTTGAGACAGGGTCTCACGTAGCCTTGAACTTGCTATGTAACCAAAGAGAACCTTAAGCTTCTGATTCTCCAGTTTCCCAAAGACTAGGATTAGAACAGTGCCTCGCCATGGCTGTGTCACACATATATCTTTTTAAATACTTGCAGTCAGGCAGTTTAAGAAAACTACAACACTTTTTTGTGGTAAATTTTAATTAATTTAGTTGGTTGATTTTTCTTTTTTTGAGACAGGGTCTCACTGTGTAGCCTTGGCTCACCTGGAACTTGCTAGGTAGACCAGGCTGGCCACGAACTCAGATCTGCCTGCCTCTGCCTCCCTAGTGCTAGGATTATAAGTGTGTACCACCTGACTCAGCAAATTTAAATATAGGCTAAAATAACGATTCCGTGTCACAGCCAGCCCTCCAAAACACAAACACGTGGCCAAGCCCGTGGCACCCACACTCAGTACTTGCCCTGTCCATTGCTCTTTGAAATGAATCCCAGACATAATCTCCTTCTGCCTATAAATATTTCAGTAGTAACCATTAAATTTTTCATTCATTTTTTTTCACTTATAGTCTGAGGAAGACAAAGGCATATATAATTCAACTCAAAAATCTTAAGTACTCTGAAGTTGGCGGTGAAGGTTGATGGGAGGGGTAAATGAGAAGCTGTGCTGTCTTGTTTTTAAAATTTGTTTCAAATTTATTTACTCTACGTGGATGAGGGTGTTGCCTGTGTCTATATATGTGCCGCATGTGCATGCCTGGTGCCCAAAGAGGTCAGGAGAGGGCATCACTGGAACTGGAGCTACAGATGGTTGTGAGCCTCCATGTGGGCACTGGGAGCCAAACTCAGGTCTTCTCCAGACCGTCAAGTGCTCATAATCCCTGTGCTGTCTCTCCAGCTCATCCCTTAGTCATCGTACTGAATTCTCTAGTCAGTTTATTTTCTCAATAGATAACAAAATTTATCTAAGTAATTTCTTAGAAAAGTCTCTCTCAAAATTTACATATCTTACTTATTTGCCTTCCGCTTCACCGAGTGATCCTGTGTTGAAAAATAAGCAGAGAAGCAATTGATGAAGACACCCAACCTCAGCCTCTGGCGTCCACAGGAACCTGCATGCAAAGTGCAGCTGCATACATGTGCACACATGCACACACTGCACACAAACACACCCCAATAGCTTTATTGAGAGATACCCCACTTAAGATAAAATTTATCCTTTTGATCTGGGCAATTCTTAGTGTCTTTTCAGAGTGCCAAGGTGTATCCTAAAGTCGTGAACGGAGAGAAGCTGACAACGACCACATTCCCCAAAGCCAAAGCACAAGAGATTTTAAAGGTCAGTTTGAAAATTACCTAATAGTTGGCATATTTTTATTTATATTGTAAGCTTTTATGTATATGTTATTTCACAGGGCTTAGGATAACTTCCTCTTTAAAAATGTTATTTTTGTTTTATGTAATTGAGTGCCTGTCTACACCTATGTATGCCCAATGACCATGGAAGCCAGAAGAGGACACTGGATCATTACAGGTGGTTGAAAGCTGCCACATGGGGGCTGGGTCCTCTGCAAAAGCAGCAAGTACTTTTCACTGAGTTTTTTGGTTTTTTTCATGCTTGCATTTGTGGTGGCATGAAACACTACCAACATACATATAAATTTAAATGGTAGGAATCAGTTAAGATTTCACAGCTTATCAGATACATCCCAATCTAACATGGTTGGATTCACAGTATCTGTATAAAGATGTGGTGGTCTGAGTGAGAGATGGCCCTCAGTCATATATTTAAATACGTGGTCCCCATTTGGTGGCACTGTTTGGGAAGGTTTTGGAACTGTTAGGATGCAGACTGTTGCTGAAGGAGAGCTTTGAGACTTCATAGCCTTGGCTTACTTCTTCATTCTCTCTGCTCCTGCTGCCATGCTCTGCTCCCCTGCCACCGTGGATGGTTTCTCTGGGATTATAAGCCAAAATAAACTTCTTCTATACATTGCTTTTGGTCATGGTGTTTCATCACACCATATCACAAATACATCACACCATATGACAAATACCTATAAAAACCACGTCTTGCGTAACAGCTCAGAATCCCAAAGCAGTTTTTAGCCTCTACTCCAATGTCCACCATTTTGGTGGGTTTCACTCTGACCCCCACACCCATGCTTGGTTGTATTTTATTTTGAAATTCAGCATCTGATGACACATTTGTCTGAAGTTTCCAGGGAGGCAGATTAGCCTCTCTTTTTCTCTTCCATTCTTCTCAGGCTCCAGTCCTCAGTCCCGCCTCTCAGTCCTTTAGAGAAGCTCAGAATAGAAGAAGCAACAGTGGTACTCAGCCCCCAGTAGAAACTTGGCAATAGGAGGTCATTATTATCACCCATACATGGCATCTGAGATTCTGCAGTGTTACAGGTATTCTTAGGGTCAAGCCTGGAGCCTGGTGGCCCAAATTATTAAGGAAAAGAGAAGACAGTGAACTGGGAACAGAGTTGGCTCAAAATTACCTGTGGGAAAATAAACCTTAATAGGAGATAAAAGTGGGGGGCAGGGGATACAACTACAAGCCCTGGCTATGAGAGTTGATCACAAGAGCTACAGCAGAGCCGGGCGGTGGTGGCGCACGCCTTTAATCCCAGCACTTGGGAGGCAGAAGCAGGAGAATTTCTGAGTTTGAGGCCAGCTTGGTCTACAGAGTGAGTTTCAGGACAGCCAGGGCTACACAGAGAAACCCTGTCTCGAAAAACAAAAACAAAAACAAAAACAAAAAAAAATTTAGAGCGACAGTAGGACCCAGTCATGAGGTGGAGGAGCGTGGAGACGTAAAGACACCAAGAAGGCTGGCTTAGGGTGAGAACGAGTGGAAGAGATGGCCATCATGGAGCCTAAATGAGTCTCTGCTCTTTTAACTTTTCTCTCAGGAAGTCATGTCACAGGTTTGCTATCTACAAGACCTACAGCTGGACTGTTGTTTGCAGGTCTAGGTGTTTGCATTCCTCCTTGCTGGCCTCGCCCAGGCAAGGTCCATTTAGACCAAATTTGCAGGTGAGGAAAGCAACTGTCTCAGTCAGGGTTTCTATTTCTGCACAAACATCATGACCAAGAATCAAGTTGGGGAGGAAAGGGTTTATTCAGCTTACAGTTCCACACTGCTGTTCATCACTAAAGGAAGTCAGGACTGGAACTCAAGCAGGTCAGGAAGCAGGAGCTGATGCAGAGGCCATGGAGGGATGTTTCTTACTGGCTTGCTTCTTCTGACTTGCCCAGCCTGCTCTCTTACAGAACCCAAGAATACCAGCCCAGGGATGGTACCACCCACAAAGGGGCCCTCCCCCCTTGGTCACTAATTGAGAAAATGCCCCACAGTTAGATCTCATGGAGGCACTTCCCCAACTGAAGCTCCTTTCTCTGTGATAACTCCAGCCTGTGTCAAGTTGACACACAAAAACCAGCCAGTACAGCAACACTCAAAAAAATTTTACTCAGTATAAAATACTGAGATGGAGAAGATACAGGATCTGGGCCCTAGCACATCATCTGGGGCTGCACTGCTTTGAAATTGGCTAAGTTTGGCTCAGAAAAGGGGAGTGGGGATTTTAAAGGATATGAGACCATCCAAAGGATGGAGAAACTGGAGGTGACTTGCTAGAGTCAGGGCTTAAGAAAGTCCAGCTGACAGTCTGGAAGGAGTGGGCAGCACATACTCTTCTGCTTGGGACAGGGTCTCACTGTGTAGACCTGGTTAGATTTCTAGAAACTGCTATGTAGACGAGGCTTGACTTGAGTTTATGGAGATCCACCCGCCATTACCACTACTTCCTGGGCTGTAACTAGAAGCAGGTACCACCTAGCCAGGCTAGCCTATTTTTTTTCTTTTTAAAGATTTATTTATTTATGTGTATATATTTTCAATGTATGTGCATCACTTTGTGCCTGCCATCCTGAGATGTTAGAAGGGGGCGTCAGACCCCCCGAGAAGGAGTTACAGACAGTGCTGAGAATGGAATCATTCCAGAAGAGCAGCCAATGCTCTGCTCTGAGCCATCTCTCCAGCCCGTTGCCACATTATTTTTATAAAGTGAGAAGAGGGCCAGGTGTGCTGGTGCACGTGATGTATACCTGCCATCCAGACTTGGAAGGCGAGGGCAGAGGATTGGGAGCATAAGGCCACACTGCATAGTGAATTTGAAGCCTGATTGGCTGTGCCCAAAAAAACTACACACAATAATGAAAAAGAAAGCCAAGCATGGATGCTCACACATTTAATTCCAGGAGTCAGGGGAATCTCTGAGTTCAAGGCCAGCCTGGTCTACAGAGTCAAGTTCCAGAATAGCCAAGGCTACACAGAGAAACCCTATCTGGAAAAAAAAAATTAGGAAGAGATAATAACATAACTCATTAAATCAAGCATTAATCTACAATATTATCATCCTAACATGTAGCTGACATAACTCTCATTAACATTTATTAATAGTTTCTTTAAAAAATTTTTTTATATAAATCTGGAATGATGTTTCAGTGGTTAAGAGCTCTGGCTGCTCTTTCAAAAGACCCGGATTCAATTCCCAGCACCCACATGGTGGCTCTCAATTGTCTAACTCCAGTTCCAGGGATCTGACACCTCTTCTGGCTTCCTTGGGCACCAGGCACGCTTGTGCTTGTGGTACACAGATATACGTGCAGACAAAACATTCTCACATATAAAATAAAAGTAAGTAAATATTAAAAAATTACACTCTGTATGTGTGTGTGTGTGTGTGTGTGTGTGTGTGTGTGTCTGTGTTATAGCCACTGGTTAGGTGCTCATGTTCCTGTAAATAGCCTCTTACACAACCCTCATGAAATTCATTGGGTCTTTAAAATAAAGACATGAAGGGGGGTGTAGTTGGGAGGAAGAGACTGCACATGAATAGGAGGGGACGAAAGAGGATAATGAAGGAAATGTGATCAAATTACACTGGACACAAGCAGACAATATCGTAATGAAGTTGGTATACATTAAAATCTTTTTTCAAAGCAGTAGTTTCCGGTTCCCTCTACTAGCGAGTCCTGTAGTTTTGTTGAGGATTCTTCGTGGCGCATTCCAATAAGGTCCGTACAGCTAGACAAGAAGTCTATTCTTCAAGCCTCACTGCCCTCCGTCCCCGAGGAGGAGAAGCAACAGCTAGCAGAGGCGTGAGAACAGAGCCCGAGTATCGTGCAGCCGATTTCATTGAGAACAACAAACTCCTTCTCACAACACAAAGGAATGGAAATCGGAGCTGAACATTCACTGCTTTGAAATGAAAACGTGGGACTGAAGCGCTCAGAAACTGGAGAGAGTCTTAAACTCAAGACTCTGATCCACTAATCTGTCTGGATGTGATGCCACGTAAAATGCAGGAGCAAGGCCTGTAGGATGGCTCAGAGGGTAGTGGTGCTTGCTGCCAACCTGCCAAACTGAGTTGCATCCCCAGGACCCATGCAAAAGTAGGAGATAATCAACTCCATAAATCTGTTCTCTGCCCTCCATATGTATACCATGGCACACATGCCCACAATAAACATCAGGCACACACAATAATAATGTTTAAAATTTTTTAAATAAAGGGGTAATCTAGTCATACATTCTTAATCAGACATATCACATGTGCACACACACTTTTGCACTAAAATTTCAAAATAAAAGGTGGATGGATAAAAGTGTCCGCTGTCCGACAGCTTGTAATCCATCCCACGGACCCAGCTGATGGACGGGAAGGACTTCTGAAAGCTGCCCCCATCCTCCATGCATTCTTAGGGGCACATGTGTCCACACACATAAACACAAAATAGACAAATCTTAACTGTAATTAAAACAAAACCCCTAAAACCTCTTCCTGTCCGTAATGGTGGTCAATCCCAGAAGCTGTGACCAGAGGACTTTGAGTTTCAGTATAACCAGTCTTTGTCACAAACAAACTCAAAATCTTCCATAATTAGGAAAGGTTGTAATTACACCAAGTTGGTCTCTTAAGTTATACCTTCAGAATCCACAGCCCTTTGTAGAAAACAATCCTGCCTCGGATAAGCTCAAAGTAAAGAACAGACAGCAAGGAAGGAAGAAATAGATAAGATAAAGAGGCGGAAAGCAGAAAAACTCGCTTGACACACTCGAGATAACAGAACAATGCAAAGAGATTTTTAAATAAGTTACTTAACGGTTAAGCTACAGTCACCTTGGGGCGACTCTATAAAGCACTGAGTTGGAGGCTGGAGGACCAGGAAATGAGTTCAAGGTCATCCTTAGCTGCAAATCAGCTTGGAGCCAGCTTGGTCCTGAGACCCTATCTCAGCAAAGCACAACCAGATAAAGAAATGGAAAAGTTTGGTTTTTGTTCTTTCTTCCCTTTCTTTCTTTCTTTCTTTCTTTCTTTCTTTCTTTCTTTCTTTCTTTCTTTCTTTCTTTCTTTCTTTCTTTCTTTCCTTCCTTCCTTCCTTCCTTCCTTCCTTCCTTCCTTCCTTCCTTCCTTCCTTCTTTCTTTCTTTCTTTCTTTCTTTCTTTCTTTCTTTCTTTCTTTCTTTCTTTCTTTCTCTCTGTTCTCCAAGACAGGGTTTCTCTGTGTAGCTGTTCTGGGACTTGTTCTGTAGACCAGACTAGCCTGGAACTCACAGAGATGTGCCTGCCTCTACCTCCCAAACGCTTGGATTAAAGGTGCATGCTACCACTGTCCAGTTTTTGTTTCATTTTTGTTTTAAACAGAGTGAAAAAAAAACAAACAAAGCAGAAAACCAGTTTTCATTGTGACTTGCACGTATAGTCGCAGATATTAAGGTGGCTGGAGAGGACAGGTTGAGCCCAACAGGTTAAAAGCGACCTGTGCAACCTAGTAAGGCCGTCATCTCAAGCAAAGCAAAGTAAGTCAAAACAAAGTGTTAAAGGGACCTGAGAAGAGACACTATCTGGAGAAATTGAGAGTGATTTTTTTTAAATTTATGTTTATTTGCGTGTATGTGTATGCGTATATGTGGGGTGCATATCACACAGTGTATTTGCAGAGGTCTGAGGACAATGTATGGGAGAAGGCTCTCTCCTTCCACCATGTGGGGCCTGGGAATCAAACTCAGATTGCCAGGATTGGTGGCAAGGCCCTCCTCCTGATGAGCCATCTGGCCACTGCCACCCCATCAAAATGCTGTAAGACTTGATTTTCTAGTTGAAAAAAGCCTACCCTCCAAGTAAAGTGACACACCCTCACTTAGATACACCGAAATAAAGTTTAGTCAAAGAGGAAAATCTCAGAATCACCAGAAGAATGATAAAGCTTATCCCCAGAGGATGGCAGTCCCACTGACTGACTTCCCATGGACAAGTAGGCCTGCAGCCGACAGGGGCTACCAACTCTAAAGGGAGCCAGTAGCCTAACACTGGGCTCTTGTACACTCTCCCTTAGACATTTCCAGATGCACAAAGGTGGGTTTGCTCACTTTTATAAGTCCTTGCTAACAGAGCTGTTAAAGGGTGCACTCAGGAAGAAATGGAACTGTAAAGAAAAAGTGGGGTCAAAAGCAAAGAAACCAGGAAGCACTGGGGAGACGCAAGGAGCTGGAGGAGGGCCGGATAGCCAAGTGGTAAGAGTTAGGAATTAAGATGAAAAGGTGGGGACATTTCTTTTTTTTTTTTTTCATTTGTATAAATTTAATGTTTATTTATGTAAATGATATGTTTTTGTTAAGTTTTTTTATTTATATTCCAAATGATTTCCCCTTTCCCGTTTCCTCCCTCCCCGAAAGTCCCATAAGCCCCCTTCCCCCCTTCTGTTCCCCATTCAACCCCCCCTCGCTTCTCTGTCCTGGTATTCCCCTACATCCAGTCTTTCCAGGACCAGGGGTCTCTCCTTCCATCTTCTTGGAAATCTATTGATATGCGAATTGTGTCTTGGGTATTCCGAGATTCTGGGTTAATATCCCCTTATCAGTGACTGCATACCATGTGTGTTCTTTTGTGATTGGGTTACCTCACTAAGGATGATGTTTTCCAGTTCTGACCATTTGCCTAGGAATTTCATGAATTCATTGTTTTTAATTGCAGAGTAGTATTCCATTGTGTAAATATACCACATCTTCTGAATCCATTCCTCCACTGAGGGACATCTGGGTTCTTTCCAGCTTCTGGCTATTATAAATAAGGCTGCTAAGAACATAGTGGAGCATGTGTCCTTATTGCATGCAGGGGAAGCCTCTGGGTATATGCCCAGGAGTGGTATAGCAGGATCCTCCGGGAGTGTCATGCCCAGTTTTCTGAGGAACCGCCAGACTGCTTTCCAGAGTGGTTGTACCAGCTTGCAATCCCACCAGCAGTGGAGGAGTGTTCCTCTTTCTCCACATCCTCGCCAACAACTGCTGTCTCCTGTGTTTTTGATCTTAGCCATTCTGACTGGTGTGAGATGGAATCTCAGGGTTGTTTTGATTTGCATTTCCCTAATGACTAAGGATGTTGAACATCTCTTTAGGTGCTTCTCGGCCATTAGATATTCTTCAGGTGAGAACTCTTTGTTTAGCTCTGTACCCCATTTTTTAATAGGATTACTTGGCTCTCTGGAGTCTAACTTCTTGAGTTCTTTGTATATATTGAATAGTAGCCCTCTGTCAGATGTAGGGTTGGTAAAGATCATTTCCCAGTTTGTTGGTTGCCGCTTTGTCCTTTTGACAGTGTAGGTGGGGACATTTCAACAGGCAGCTGTAAAATTGTCCTGTGATGTTAAGTTACAAGTATTTAATGAGAAATTATAATATTGAGTAATTCTTCATTTTCACAAAATTATCTTCTACCAGTTTTTAAAAACACAATTGCCCTGTTTCTACTTCCATCTCAAAGGACTGTTTACTATGAAGGAATAAAGAGAATTAGCGAGGGTTATGATGCAGCCAAGCAGTAGGACTTATGGTATTTGTAGTTTAACTCAAAGTACAAACAGAGGAGAAGGAGGAGAGGGAGGAGAAGGAGGAAGGAGGCAGCAGTTTAAGACAGGGTCTCCTTTTACAGCCCAGGCTGACTGCAACACCCCCATCCTACTCCGCAGTAATCCTCCTGCCTCAGCTTTCCAGGTGCTGGGATTACAAGCATATAACCACACCCAAATTTGTTTAGTGCTGGGGATACAGTCCAAGGTTTTATGTATGCTAGGGAAAGACTCTACCAATTGAGCCTCAGCCACAGCTCTCCCGTAGGATATTGTGGGTTTAGTTCTTAAATTTGAAAGCAAGCAAATTTCCTTTGGGTCTGCATTTCAACACACACACACACACACACACACACACACACACACACACACACACACACACCCCGCCATTGGATGTGGAAACACCACAGGGCAGGCAAAACTAGGAGCGCTAGACTGTGTTTACCCTGCACTGCTGCTGTCAGATACTGGGCTCGGGCAAAGCACCAAAACACAGATACACTGAAACACTACATAGAAAACACAGCTTAGAATGTGGGAGCCTGAAGCTGGGGTCTCCAATCTCCTGGGCATCCAGTCACCTCTGGAAACTGCATATTGTCAGAATGAAGGGTAGGGGGCCACTGGCCCAAGATGAGATGGGGGCTCCCAAAATCCTGGACATCCAGAAGTGGCTGGGTTGTGGGGAGTCAGAATGGAGTTGGAGGTCCAGGTGCCTGGAACAAGGCCGGGACTGGGGAGGGGGGGTTGCGGGGAGGAGAAAGTCTAGGAGCACAGGGGGGACTTCTGCTGGAAGTTTAGGTAGTGTGGCTTTGCAGGTGAAGGCTTCTCCATGCTCCCCATGGTAGTTCTTGATGAGAGAGACAGTCCTTGGTTCCAAACCATTTATTGATTGTTCATCATGGAAAATGGTGCATACCACCTCCTCAGGGTGGACCAGAGACTAAATACCTTTTGCAGGGAAGAATGTCTAGGAAAGGAAGCTTATAAACTAAACCCTCAGGGCCTCTAGATAACATTTCCTATGTAGGAATGTGGCAAATGTTCTTGGCCAGGAATCTTGTAGGGAGCAGGGAGCCACCTATTGTCTCAGATGGGTACCTGGGTGCCAGGGTCTCTGAACCTGTCCAGTCTTACCAAGTTTCCTGGTACAGCCCACTGCCCCACATTTCCTACAAAAATAACTCCTTTATAGTTAGCAAATCTGAATATGTTTTCTTCCACAATTAGTTGGGAGTAGGTATAGAAAACTTTGTTTGTTTGTTTGTTGAGACAGGGTTTCTCTGTGTAGCCCAGGCTCTCCTGGAACTGGCTTGTAGACCAGACTGACCTCAAACTCACGGAGATCCTCCTGCCTCTGCCTCCCAAGTGCTGGGATTAAAGGTGTGTACCACCATGACCTGACTGGAAAACATTATTTTCTAAACTGAGTTCCATAGAACATCAGGATCTTATTAGTAAGTTAAACTGTTATGTATAATGTCTTCTTGTAGCCTCATGACGTATTAGCCTACCAAAAACAACTCTTTTAGCAATCTCCCTTTCTCTCTCTCTCTCTCTCCCTCTCTCTCTCTCTCTCTCTCTCTCTCTCTCTCTCTCTCTCTCTCTAACAGGATCTCATGTATCCCACATAGAACTTGAACTCCTACACAACAGAGAATGATCTTAAACTCTGGGGTCACACCTGGGTGCTGGAATGACAGGCATGGACTACTATCTCTGACTTTAGGAGATGCTAGGGATTGAGCTCGGGACTTTGCGCATGCCCGGCAAGCATTTATCAAGTGAGTTATATCATAAGCCCTGTCCCACCTATTTTTTTAATAAACATTTTTATTGTTCTTATTGTACATGTTATGAGGCGGGGGCACATGTGCATGTGAGTACATGTGAGGGTCAGATGGCAACCTTGTGGAGCAGGTTCACCCCTTCTTTTATGTGGTTCTGGGGAGTAAATCCAAGTTGTCAGGGTTGCTGGGCAAGTACCTTTATCTCCTAGGCCACCTCCCTGGCCTCTTTCAGAAGTTTCTATGAGTAATTCAGTGTTTTCCATCATTAGTTGACCACACTCGTTTTGTTGTTGGTGGTGTTTTGGTTTGCTTAGCTTTATTTTTTTCAAGACAGGGTTTCTTCGTGTAGCTCCAGCTGTCCTGGAACTTGCTCTATAGACCAGGCTGGCTTCAAACTCACAGAGATCTGTCTGCCCTTGCTTCCTGAGTGCTGGGATCAAAGGCATGCACCACCACCACCCAGCTCATACTCATTTGATGATGATGATGATGATGATGATGCCTATTACTACCTATCCTTCAGTACATCCACCTAATGCCCTTCAGAAAATGCCTAGCTGGAGAGATAAGCAGACCTCTATCTTCTTCATAAATATTACTACCGTTCACAGAGCGAAGGGGGCTTCATTGTATGAACACTGTGTGCTTTGTCAGAAGCTCAGCTTTCATGTTATCATTCTAGTTTTTTTTAAATTGTTCATCAGCTAAATGACAGTGGCCAACAGACTGGACAAAAACAAGCCACACAAGCTTTTAAATTTCCGTTTGCTTGTTTCCAGCTCTAATGTGGGGATAAGTGGCATTTTTCAAGGCTTCCTGTGAGAACTGAAAGACAGTGCCAATAGGAAACCCTGACTACACTAGAGGACATTGTCCTGGTGGCAAGCCATTCCTCTGGAATAATGCTGTCCTTCAGGTGTTAAACAGAAGTGACCACAGAGCCCAGCCCAGGTGAGCGAGCAGAGCCACCTGAGCTCAGACCCAGCCAAAGCTAATGTTTATTTCCAGAATAATTTTAAGGACACAGGAAACACTCAGATGAAATGACTCAGGATTAGAGAAAAGGGCAGGTAGGGGGGGATCAAAAGAAAATGCAAACTATCACCCACCTCAGAAGATTGATGGAAAGCCAGTACTCACATAGGAAATGAAAGCCACTGTTGCTGTTAGAGAGGCATCAGTACTGTACTGTTAGAGGAGTGCATCTGGTTTTCTTTAACATTTACTTCTCTGGTGTGTGTGTGTGTGTGTGTGTGTGTGTGTGTGTGTGTATGCACACATGTGTGTTCACTCAGAAGGATGCACTGGAGGAGGCCAGAGGACAACTTTTGATTGTTGGTTTTTTCCTTCCATCCTGTGGGTTCTAGGGATGGAACTCAGAACCTCAGGCTTGGCAGCAAGCACCTTTACCCTGTGAGCCATCTCCCTGGCTTGAGAGAGACAAATCTAGACATAATGATGGTAAAAGGCACAAAACCTCACTCACAGAACTAAAAGCAGGTAAATCCTCTCAAAATTACCAGAACAAAAAAATAAATAAAGCCAAAGAAGGCACGGAGGTTTCTGAAAGACAGAAGGTTTACCATAGGCCATGAGAACACGAGAAGAGCCAGATAACAGAACTAAGTTGCAACAAGATGATAAACCTGGAAGAAGTCCGCTGTGTCTGCTGAGAAGCACTTTAAATGCTCAAAAAGCCAAATTAGACAATAGGAGCCGTATCTAAACCCAGAAACTGATAAAAAAAAAAACAAAACTTGTGACTATGGAACAGAGATCCTCCACTCACAGAGATACACTGGCAGAGCATTCATTTCCAGAAGACAGATAGGGAATTATATCAAAGCAGAGAATATACACATTGCTATATTAAACTAGTTCCCTTTGGAAAATCACCCAAGGAGAAAATCACACAAAAGCAAAAAAGCTGAAAACAGGATATTTGTCACTGTGTACTAATGGTATTTCAGAAAAAAAAAAAATTCAGGGCCTGAAGAAATGGCTCAGCAGTTAAGAACACAGGTTAAATTCCCAGCACGCACCCAGCGGCTCACAGCCATCTGTATCTCCAGTCCCAGGGGGTCTAACACGGTTTTCTGGCCTCGGCAGGTGCTGCATGTACGTATCGTACATACATATATTTAGGCAAAACCCTCATACATGTAAAATAAAAAGAAATTCTTTAAAAATCCTGTTCCCCAAAAGCTCAAAACTAGGGGACAGGCTTGCAAAATGTCTCAGTGGGTAAAGGTACTTTCTGCTAAGATTGATGCTGTGTTCAGTGTCCAGGACCCACGTGGGAGAAGAGAACTGACCCCTGAAAGTTGTCCTCTGACCTGCACATGCATGTTCCCCTCCTACTCAACATAAATGAATGTAATAAAAATGTTTTTAAAAGAATAGGAGACAGGTTGAATAAATCACAGTTTATAAATAATACAAATAGTTGTCATCCTTGAACAATCATGGCGTTAGTATTCAGTGGAAGAATGCTTGCCTAGAATATAAAAGCTCTGAGTTCAAGCTCCAGTACTACTGGATGAAGGAGAAGAGGATGGGGAAAGGGGAGGAAGAGGAAGGGGAAGGAAGAGGAGGAAGAGGCGGAGGGGGAGGGGGAGGAGGACGGGGAGGAAACAATCTCAGTGTTACTCTACAGTTACTGACCCAGAAATCTATCCATCACATATTCTGAGAGAAAATATCAACTACAGGGCCAAAGAGATAACTCAGTAGTTAAGAGCATGTATTGTTCTTGCAGAAGATCCAAGTTCAGTTTCCTGCACATACAACAGGCAGCTCACAACTGCAGGTAACTCCAGCTTCAGGGGAATCTGATGCCCTCTTCTGGCCTCTTAAGTAAGGTACCTGTACTCACATGTACATGTTCCATTACACACACACACACACACACACACACACACACACACACACACAACTAAAAAGTAAAATAACTCTTGGGCAGAGTATGGTGGCAAATGTGTTATTAGCACTGAACAGGGGCAGAACAGTTTCTGTGAGTTCAAGTACTTGTCTTTAAAAAAAAAATCTCAAAATACAGCAGTTACAGAAATACTTGTAAGTTGTAGTCCTAAGCATGGGAAAGAGTAGCCACACTAGGAGTACACACTGCATAGAGATGTCTAATGAATATTCACTGGACTTGCAGCTCTTGCTCTCGGTGATGGAATTTCAGGGGAATCTGTATTTCCCTCCTATACTTTATCTTGAGTAAGAACGTTAGTTATGAGAGATCTAAAGCCCGTAAGACCTAAAACTGCCAAACCAGGCCGCAAGGTCCCAGATGTCTTTGTGCTTCATTTCTGCCATTTCCCTAGTGATAAGCTTTAGGGAGGGAAATATCAGGAAACCAAAGCCCAGACAGGCGTCTGCCTGAGGATCCTGACAGAGACTAATTATGGAGAGCCCCTCCCTCCCATGGTGTCCTGTGTGGTGCAGGGCTGAAAGATCTGGAACTGCAGAGAAGGAGCTACTTTGTGTAGACAGACCTTTCTCTGTTTGTGTATGAGCATACGCTTTTGCTTGTTTGCTTTTGTTTTTGAGTCAGGGTTTCACTATAGCTTAGACTGTCCTGGGACTCTTCACTAAGTATCCTAAGCTGGCTTTGAACACAACGCAGTATCCCTGCCTTGACCTCCCAAGTGCTAGAAATAGCATGGGTTTTTTTGTTGTTGTTAGTTAATCATTTTACAATTTATTTATTTTATGTATATGTGTTTTTGCATGCCTATATGTTTGTGTACCGTGTGCACGCCTGGTCTCTGATCCTCTAGAACTGGAGTTACTGACAGTTATGAGTCCCCCTATGACTGCTGAGCATAGAACCTGGGTTCTCCACAAGAGAATACTCTTAACAACTAAGCCATCTCTCTAGCCCCCATGTGTTTTGGGTTTTGTTATTATTGTGTTTTTGAGACAAGGTTTTTCTGTGTAGCTCTGGCTGTGCTGGAACATACTCTGTAGACCAGGCTGGCCTCAAACTCAGAGATCCGCCTGCCTCTGCCTCCCAAGTACTGGGATTAAAGGTGAGCACCACCATGCCCAGCTGCTCTGTATGTTCATCATCATCATCGTCGTCGTCATCGTCGTCATCATCATCGTCATTATTTTTACTTCCCTGATGTCTGCAATAGATTTTCTCACACCAGACAACTGTAGTTGTTGCCCCTTGAGGCAGCCCATACATTGAGCAGCTACACAAAGTGGCTGACTGGCAGCTGAGAGTTCTTGTTGTAGTGGTTCTGTCTGTGACAGTGAGTGTGACTGGTGATAGAGGAGGAGCTACACACACACACACACACACACACACACACACACACACACATTTTTTTTAGCTATTGTTTTCACCTGTTAATTTATTTGTTGTTGGAGACAGAGTCTCATGTTGCCTAGGCTAGCCTCAAACTCACCTCGTAGCTAAGGATGACCTTAACTCCTGGTCTTTCTGCATTCACCTTCTCAGTGTTGGGGTTATAGGTATGGGCCAATTTATGGGCCCACATTTATGGAGTTCTGAGGGCCCAACTCAGGGTTTTGTGCTGCTAGGCAAGCACCCTACATCCTTAACACCTCCCTTTTTGAAGAAGAGATTTATTTTTCTTAAAAATAGCATTGCTTTTTTAAAAAAACAACAAAGCTATTGGGTTTTTTTTTTTTTAGATTTTATTTATTTATATGACTACACTGTAACTGTCTTCAGACACACCAGAAGAGGGCATTGGATCCCATTACAGATGGTCGTGAGTCACCATGTGGTTGCTGGGAATTGAACTCAGGACCTCTGGAAAAGCCGTCAGTACTCTTAACCACTGAACCATCCCTCTAGCTCAACAAAGCTTTTTTACTTATCTATTTAAAATTTTTTCATTTGCTTGGGACAGTGCCCTCAAACTTGCTATGTAGCCAAGGATGACATGTCCCAGTGTATGGATTATAGGTGGGTGCCACCACTCCCAGTTCATGCAGTGGTAGGAATGGAACCCTGGACTGTATGCATGGTAAGCAAGCACTCTACCAACTGAGCTAGTGTCGACTCACTAGAAGTGTTGGCTTCTATCATGGTTTTGAACAATGCATATTAGCCAAATCCTGAACTAGAAAAGCTCTTTGTGAAGGAAATTTGTATTATCTTGACTGGGATGGTTTGTTGAGTATTGGAAGCTTGGGAGAGAGCTCAGTGGATAAAAGCGCTTGCATGCAAGCTGTAAGATTTGAGTTCAAACCCTAGCCCCCGTGTCAAAAGCTAAGTAACTTGTAGCCTCACTGCTGGAGTGGGGCAGAAAAAGGAGGATTCAGTGTGCTTACTGACTACTAGCCTACCTCCAAGTTTACTGACAGACTTTATCTGATGGGAATAAAGCAGAGAGTGTTGGAGCAGACAAGACCTCCTCTGGCCTCTGTGCACTCTTAAAGGCAGGCACGCACACACACACACACACACACATCCCTAATTGCACCGTTAGTGGTGTAATTTATAATTGTCCAGCAATTACACCTCAATAAACCATGTTGAGTTTATTTGGGTCCCTTAAAACTGGAATACTTTGGTCAAAAGGGGGCGCTGTTGTGCACCACAAGCAAGTGATTTTCCTAGCTGGATTTTCATTGTCTGCCCGTACTGTTGCTAAGCTGCTCTCAGATGACAGACTTCTTGTTTACAGGAATTAAAGAAGGCAATTAAATAATTGTAGGCATGAAAATGGAGGCAAATAGACATGCCAAGTTCTAGATTAACACTAGGGGTTGTGGAAATAATTCCAGGCAAACAAGCACCGATTAGGCCACAGAAGGGAGGAGGAGGAGGAGAAGGAGGAGGCGTCGGACAGAGCAGTGCTCGCCAGTGCTAGCTGCCAAGAGGATGGGGCTCTCTGGTAGCAAGGCGGAGTTATGTGGCTGATTTTGTGAACCGCTTGGCGTCAGTGCAGGGGCAAACACTATTCTTTATACTGACTACAGAGCCAAAGGCAGCAGGATTGAAGTCTGAAGACAGTCCTCCAGGCTGGGATAGAGTGACTCTTGGCTTTGACCCAGAGGGTGAATTGTCCCTGGTAGCTCATCAGGACAATTAGGGGCAATTGGGTTTTTGTTTGTTTGATTTTTTTCCCCCCACTTTGGGTCTATTTTCTTACTTGCAAAATTAAATCCATAAGTCTGCCTTGCCTCCTTTTCGGAATAAAAGCAAAATATTGAAGTAAAAACCGAAAAGGTAATGGGATTCTTTCACTTGCGGTTCCTAGATTTAATATAGAAGATTATATATAGAAGATTTTATATAGCTTTAATATGCCTAAAATCATGCATGGATATTTGATATCACAGTAGAAGCCAAACTTCCTAGGGAAACAAAGGGGATTGACAGGGAGAAGGGGAGGGAGCAGGATATGGGGATATATTCAACATGCAAAAATTACTTAATAAAGATATCATTGGGGCTGGAGAGATGGCACAGCAGTCAAGGCCCTTGCTACTCATGTGGAGGACCTGAGTTCAGCTCCCAGCACCCATGTTTGGTGATTCACAACTATCTGTAACTCCAGTTTGTGGGGATCTGACATCGACTTCTGGCCTCCAAGAACAGCCATGTGCATATGTGCAAGCACATACACGTAAATAAAAATAAAGAAATCTATTTTTAAAATGTTCTTATGTAACAATACCATGTATAAGGAATATACACAATGGAAAATTTTAATAATAATAAATAAACAGTCTGAAGTAGACAGATTTTTAAATGTCAGAATTTTAAGGCAAATTCAACAACGTAACAAAGCAGGTGGTCATCTCGGGTTCTCTGATGTTTAGAAAGGTGCATGGCCCCAGGCCTGTGCCTCTCCCAGACCTCTATGGCTAGTTCTGACAGTTGAGTACACTAGTAAATGACTCCCCCATCCGAGGTTCCATTCTCCTTACTCAGCACATGACTCCCATGAGGTAGATCTTATCAGCCCCATCTTGGAGCTGTGTACAAAAACATGGTAGGCATCTCCATGTTGCCAGAAAACAGCACAAAAGACTTGAGATTTGAACCCAGAGTGCCAGCATCGATATCAGACAGCCTCACTAATTAGGCTGGAGCTCACTAATTAGGCTAGGCTGACTGGCCAATGAGCCCCAGGGACCCACCCATCTCTGCCTCCCCAGTGCTGAGATTATGTGCATGCACCACTATGCCTAGCCTTTTTGCACATGGGTTCTGGAGACTGAATTCAGATTCTCATGCTCTTTGAACTGCACCACCTCACCCCACAGCACACTGTACTTTTTTTTCATAAATCTAACATAATAAGCACTAGTCATATGTATCTATTTAAGTTCGAATTAATCTAAATTCAAGAGAATAAAAATGTCGGCATTAGCTACATTTCAAGCGCTCAGTAGCCAGGTGTGGCTGCTGTATCAGCGTGATTGTTTTAAGACATTTCTGTCTTCACAGAAGGTTCTAGTAGGCAGTACGGCTGGCACCGTACTGACTGCTGATGTCAGCGACATGGACTCAGATTGAAGAGTCTTTCCTTTCTCTTTGCTCTGCCCTTCCTTTATTTCTACCATCTCATCCTGAATATTCTTTCCAGAGCCTCTGTTTTCTCCCTAAGTGCATGCCTGGGGCTGGCCTGCTGACTCGATAAAGCACTCAGAATCCTGGGCAGCCCTGGGATTTGATGACAAAGACGAATGCTGGCTCAGTGCCCAAGCCTGGAGACAGCAGCTCTGAAGCGATGTGCAGTGACGGCACCAGGGTGGCCAGCAGACACCCCTGCAAAGCTGCTGCTTGTCTGCAGGATCTGCCGAGGCACAGAGGGGAGAGGAAGTCAGAAGGGAAGTGAGGGGACCAGAGTGGCAGGGCTAATGACACCCCAAACCTGCTGACTCCGTTGTCTTTCTCTAGCTATTCCTGACACAGATGTACCCTCCACAACCAGGAAGGACAGACACTTCATTTGCCATTGAACTTAGTAATCACTCAAAGCATTCACCAAGTATGAATTGATTCAACCCTGGACCGAGTTACAGGTAGAAACTGACTGTCCCTGACTGTGACAATTCTAGTTATACTGGAAGCTGGGTGAAGTGGAAATCTAAGGGTTCTTTGGAAAGTCGGTCATGGTATTTTGCTGGGGCAAACAGGTGAAGGAATGTTTTGTTAAAGTGGACACAGGTGAAAGGCTAAGGCAGACTCATGAAGGAACATTTTGCTGAAGCAGACACAGGAGAGAGGATGTTCTGCTAAAGCAAGCACATGAAAGGACAGGAAATGAAGGATTCTTTGCTAACGACATGCATGTATTGGTCTGCCTTACAGTGCGTCGTTGAACTGCAATTGTCTGAACTCCATAGATAGAAACCTTCTGGTCATGTACTGCAGTTTTTTTGCCACTTTTGCAGACTTGGGCTGATTGAATTCACGTGTTGAGGCAAGACACAGGAGAACATGTGATATTTGGAGGGTATAAACAGGAGTCCACAGAGTGACTGAGGCAGAACTTGGCTTGCTGGTACAGCTAGCTGTGCAACGCTTGTGGTCTTGCTGATCTTCACTTCCCTGAGAACTTCTGGTGTTCCTGCTGGCCCCTCCTGCTGACTCCAGTCGTGGCTGAGACCTGGCTGTCTCTGCTAGGTCATATCACCACGGCTGCCAACCCAACTCTACCAAGCTGGACTGCTGGTGTTTGCCAGTGGAACAAGCTGCCACCGCTTGCTAACCTGTGAACTGAGCTGCCGATTTCCAGATAATATAGACAGGAGTTGCTCCAAAGAACCTTTCTAAACAGGTCCACTTCCCCTGTATTCTTTCTTTTCCACTGCCTCTGGTGAATGGTGGGCTACAAAGGAGGTTGAAGCATTGAAGAACCATTATTAAAAATAGAATTTGAAAAAAAATTAAAGTTATAGCTGAGTGTGTCGGCCTATGCTTGCAATTCCAGCATGCAGGAGGTAGAGAGAGAGGACCTTGAGTTCAAGGCTAGTCTAAGCTATATAACAAGACCGTGTGTGTGTGTGTGTGTGTGTGTGTGTGTGTGCGTGCGCGTGCGCGCTCGTGCCTACACACATGCACACACTTATATGTGTATATATGCATGATGGGGAACTGTACCATGAGCTCATGTGGAGGTCAGAGGACAGCTTTGTGCAGTCCATTCTTTCCTTCCACTTTTACACAGGTTCCAGGAATCGAACTCAGGCCACCAGGCTTGAGTGGCAAGCTCCTTTACCTGATGGCCAATCTTGGCAGCTCAGGGAAAATGTTCTGAAGAGACACCTTGTATGCTCCTCCCTTTGGTTATCAAACAGTGGATCCCAGGAATGTGAGATTTCCACAGGAGCCTCATGCTGGGAGAAGAAAAAGGCTGAAGCCTGGTGCTAGCCAGAGACTTGGGAGTGAGGGGGTGGGGTGAACCCAGCAACGAATGAAGACTTGTCTCCAGGAAGAGATTTCACACCCTGCTGACAACTTAGACGGGAGTTGAGACAACGGTAGGTCAATGGCAGGAGGAACACATCTTGATCAGGATTGCTTAGCTATGCACACCTCTGGTCTTCTATTTAAACTCATGTCAGGATCCCAAAGATGGACTTGGAAGTCAATAGATGTTCCTCTCCCCAACATGGCCGATTTGAACAAGTCTTTCTCTGACTAAACGATTTGGACGATTGTGAGCGAGTGGCCCAGCATAGCTTGTTAGGACTTCTGAAGCCTGGACTCTAATTCTAACACCTCTAGTGACCATGCTGAGGCCAGCATGGCAGTGTTGGCAAGCAAAGGGTCATTCAGAGGAGATGGCAGGAAGCCTCTCTCCCAGGAGTGAACTCTCACGCTGTAGGACTGGGTTAGTGACAACAAGGACAAGCTAGTGTCAGGCTGCCTCTATCCCTGCCCTCTTTCCTAGGTATGCACTGGACACTCTTACACACTTTTGCTTCCTGATGCACTGGTTCATGACACAGAAAGAGACCCTCACCAGAGGCAACAACTTGATCTTGAACTTCCCTGTCTCCAAAACTATGAGCTGAATCAATCCATTTGCTTTATAAATGGCATAGTCTCTGGAATTCTGTTACAGCGACAAAAAACAAACGGACACAGTCACTTTTCCCAGATGCGCTCTGTTTCCACGGGAAGTGTTACTTGGGGTCCTATGGGGCTTCGGCTAGAGTCTCCAACTCCTAGGCAGCAAACTACCTACTGCACTAACGGTTGTACCTGCACTACTTTTCTTTTTACTTACTTTCTTTCTTTTTTCCTTTCTTTTTTTTTTTTTTTTGATGCTCAATTCCTTCACAAGCTTTGTTTTATTTTATTTTTTAGAGATTTATTTACTTTTTATTTATTTGAGTACACTGCAGCTGTCTTCAGACATACGCTAGAAGAAGGCATCGGATCCCTTTACAGATGGTTTTGAGCCACCATGTGGTTGCTGGGAATTGAACTCAGGACCTCTGGAAGAGCAGTCATTTTAACCACTGAGTCATCTCTCCAGCCCCTGCACTACTTTTCTGACCACATTTCCCCAGCTCTGTGTATAATTTAGGTAGATCGTCTTCAGAAACTCACAAGAGACTCTGAAGTAGTTTGGGGTGCCCCCCCATTTTTTGCAATGCCCCACTTTGCTAATGTCAGTTTGATTTTAAAATATTGCCTTTGGATGCCCCATCTTCATTTTAAATAGTTTGGCATTTCTTCAACTTGTCCTTCCCAGGGAGATACTGTGGCCTTGCTCCAAACTACACTCTACCCCATCTTCTACATTTCCCAATTTGCTTTGGTTCCTATAGCTGGAGCCAACACTCTCCAGATTGCTGTGTGTGCAGCCTGCTGGAAAGAAAACAGGAACGGGTTCCTGCTGCTCCAGTCACAGGGCTGAGGACTCAGAAATCCCTCAGAGGAGCAGCTGGTGAAAAATGACAGGCCACCCTGGGCCTCCTAGTTCCACCCTAGAGGGACACAAAGGGCACTGGAAAACTGTGGGTCTGGTTTCTCAGGGGCCTGACACTTTGCTCTGTTGTCCCAGTGACTCACGTGATTTTCCAGGCCTTCTAACTGGGTCAACAGCTTTGTTTGTCCCTATGCCTCCGCTGGGAGGCCACTCTGGGAAAAGTGGCTGAATGGGGATGTTTGGCCAGGTGATTCTACTGGCTTTTAGCCCCAAGGATCATTATTGATATTCAGGCCAGGAGTAAAGAGAATTAAACACTGAATCTGGCTAGATCAACAAGTGTGTGTCCCTAATTAAGTGTTCATCATGCTTCTACATGGTGACTCTTCACATAACCAGAGGACTTGAGAAAGCCCTACATTAAGATGTCCACTCTTTGTAAATAAGAAAAATGGCAAAATGGATGGGGGCTGGGTGGTATGGGATGGCTCAGTCAAATGCTTGCTGCTCAAGCCTAGGGACTTAATTAAATTCAGACCCCCACCCCAGAAGCCACAGGTAAAGCTGGGCCTGACAGCACACAGCTGCAATCCCAGTGCTGAGGAATGATACTGGAGGTTTGACAGTCAGCTAGTTTAACTGAATCAGGGGGCTACAGGCTCAGTAAGAGACTCCATCTCAAAAATTAAGATGGAGAGAAACAGAGGAAGGGACCCACTGTTGACCCCTGTCTGTCCTTGAATGTTACCTAGCCTAGCGTGCACGGATTCTTGAATGATTCTTAGAACTGCACAAAGAAAACCAGCAAGCTGTGTTCCCCATCACAGACACTCCCATCAGTCTGTGAGTGGGAGCTGGAAATTTCTTCATTAACTGAGTAAAAGGGTGAGCCTGGGCCAGTATTCCTCAAATTTGAGAAATCAGGAACCCAAGACACATTTGAAGACTTAAAGAACTTGATTTTCGCATGTTAGAAACACACCTGTAGCAGTGTTCTACCTAGTGGATGGGAAAGAAAAACCAATCAGATGTGCATTATCAGATGCACGGATTGGCAGTGAGAGGCAATGGGGAAATCACCCAGTAATAAAAACAAAAACAAAAACAAAACAAACGAACCAGGGGAGGGGAGTCAAGAGGACTCAGCAGTCAAGAGTGTTACTGCTCCTGCAGAAGACCCAAGTTGGTTCCTGCCACCCACATCGGGTAGCTCACAACTGCCTATAACTCCAGGTTTTAGGGATCTGACACCCTCTTCTGATATCCACAGGCACCTGCATATATGCAACACACACACACACACCCCAAAATAAATGAAAGAAATGCTGATGTTATAATATATGATAATATGGATGTATCTTGGAACTGTTTTAAATGAAGGAAGCCAGACATAGCTTATCTTGAGATTCCATTTGTATGGAATGTTCAGAGAGATTTAACCCAAAGGGATAGAAAGTAGACTAGCGATTTCCAGGGGCTGGAGAGCAAACTGGACAAAGATTGTTAATGGATATGAGGAGGTTTTCTGTGGTGGAGGTGGGGGTGGGGTAAATATGTTCTGTAATTATATAGTATTGAGGATTGCACAAGCTCATGACAATACTCAAAATAGGATAAATACTCAGAGAATAATTTTTTATAACATGCAAGTTATATCTCAGTAAAAAAAAAAAGTCACTTGGGGCTGGAGAGATGGCTCAGCGGTTAGGAGAACTGACTGCTCTTCCGAAGGTCCTGAGTTCAAATCCCAGCAACTACATGGTGGCTCACAACCATTCGTAATGAGATCTGATGCTCTCTTTTGAATCTGATGCTGTTTTCTGTCTGAAGACAGCTACAGTATACTTACATATAATAAATACATAAATTTTAAAAAATCACTTATAATTTTAGCTGATCTCTGTTTTGAGAATTACTTCCCAGGGAGGGGGTACACAACAATCTCTACCTCCTCTCTCATAAAATGCTGATGGCAAATCAAAGTTCAGTTCTACCGAAATTCATCTTGGGGAACCAATGAGTTTTGGGAGCTTGTTTACAGAGCCTGTGTGAGGGGCGATTGACAGGAGCAGCTGCTTTGAAAAGCCTTTACTGAGCATGGATGATGGCTTCCTCATAGCCGGGCAGGTATAGGCCCTTCCATTAAAATTCCCCAGCCTTCCAAGCCTCCAGCCATGTGCAATTGAACAAAATGGCAGACAAATGGCTGGGAGGCGTGGTTGAAATCTCAGGTGAGAATATAGCACCCTCCCCTCCTCCTGAGGGAATGAGAATAAGCCTGAAGGTGATGGCTCCTTGCAAGCAGGCACAGCTGATCTGATGAAGTTGGCAGCTCAGGGGTCTGAGCCCTACAACAATCTCTGAGTACATGGGCACGTTTTCTGGTTTTGTTTTTTTGATAGACTCTCATGCATCCCAAGCTGGTTTCAAACTCAGTCTGTAGCCAGAGATGACCCTGAATGATAATCCTGCTTTCCCCTGCCTAGTACAGAAGTTATAGGCCTGCACTGCCATGCTCAGTATGCAGTACTGGGAATGGAAGCAGGACTCTGTGCATGCTAGATAGGCAAGCACTCCGCCAACTGAGCTCCATCCCCAGCCCCCGGGATGTCTTAGTTTGAAGCAGTGCAATCTTATTTCAAGACCCACTTATGAATGGACTGGTGGTGTAGCTCAGTGGTAGCACATGTGCTTAATATCATACACAAGGCCCTGTGTTCAAGGCCTCAATGTTGCACATACACACACGTATGAAGTGGCTAGCCAGGTCATCCAGAAGACATTTAAGTTAGCTGTACATGACCATAGAGGAAACCTGAAATCACAAATTTCTGTAGATAACTTCTAGACCCAAGAACCCGTCCATGGGAGGCTCAGGAGTCTGATTCCCAGACTGAGAAACACTGGCCCAGGGTGTGTTGGCTTTGCTCCATGTGAGTGACGAGGGAGGGCCTTTTCCTGAAGTGCTTTCCAAAAACAAAGCCTGGCCAAAGACAACTTGGGATTATGAGTCCTTTGGCAACGCCTGGGGAATGTAAGCATAATGTTCTGACTACACTCTGGGTTCCAGGCTGAATATGTGATCTGTAAGGCTAGAAATACAGGAGTTCATCATGAGATGAACATGGAGGGTGGGCCTAATTCATTTAACATGGAAGCTCCTCTGAGGAAGGCCTCCCTTCAGAGCCTCGCTGAGGTCAAGTATTAGCCACTCTGACATAGACATGATCTTCGGAAGGGTCCCTGATCATGGAGTGAAGACTGTGACTGCTAAGTTGAAACAAAGGAAGAGGATCTAGACTAGTGGTTCTAAACCTGTGGACTGAGACCCCCCGGAGGATCAGACAATGTTTTCACAGGGGTCACCAAAGACTATCAGAAAATACAGGTATTTACATTGTGACTCATAACAGCAGCAAAATTACAAAGTAGCAATGAAAACAATTTTTTGATTGGGGCTTAATAGAACATGAGGAATTGTATTACAGGGTCATATCACTAGGGATATTGAGAACTACTGATCTATAGAGAAGGCTCAGCAGTTAAGAACGCTTGCTGCTCTTTTAGAGGACTAGAGTTCAGTTCCCAACACCCATATAGGGCAGCTCAAAATCTCCTGCAACTCTAGTTGCAAGGGTTCTGATGCTCTCCTCTGGCCTCTGAGGGTGCTGCACTCAACCCACACACACACACACACACTATATATATATAATAAACATATATAATTTATATATTTATATAATTTATATATAATAAATCTTAAGGAGCAAAACAAAATAGATGACGGCCAGTGACTTTCCTCCATGGTCTGTTTGTTTGGACATGGCAAAAGTCAAGCCATGTAGGGTCTGGGTCATAGTGGATCATTATTTACCTAAAAGGCAATTCTCTCTATTCTGTGCTCTTTTGCCTCCTCATATAGAGGAAAGGTGAGAAACTATCCTGCTTCTTGGGGTAGTTAGCAGCTCAGTCAGTTCAACTCATCAAACTTAAAAATATATATTTATTTTCTTTTATGTACATAGGTGTTTTACCTACATGTGTATCTGTGCACCACCCTCACTGAGTGTCCACAGAAGCCAGCAGAGGATGTCAGTTACCCTGGACTGGAATTACAGTTGTGAACTGCCATGTGGGTGCTGGAAGTGGAACCTAGGTCCTCTGCAAGAGCTGTCAGTGCTCTTTCTACTGAGCCAATTCTCTAGCTCCCTATTCACCAAACTTTCACCACGCATGTAGTCTTTATGTATTGGACACAGAGCCAGTTTTGAGGGAGAATGCTGTGACCTCTTCCCTTGGGGAGCTTCAACCTATAAGGAAATACCTTATATTTAAGGTATTATGTATTATAATACCTTAAATTGTATTTACCTAATTTTAATGGTTTTTAAAATGTACATGTATCTGCATGTATATTCCACATATGTGCAGGTGCAGGTGCATATGTTTCTGTGTGTACATGTCACACGTGTGCAGGTGCCTGTGAAGTTCAGAATGGGGCATTAGATCTTTAGAGCTGAATACGGCAGCTATGAGCCACCCGGTGTGGGTGCGCGGAACTGAGTTCTGATGTAAGACAAGCACCGCAATCGCTTCCCGCCGATCACTCTCTCCAGATTTGTTGTATTTATTGTACAGAAAAGAGGTGCAATGTTGAAAGGTCTTTGAAAACTATGGAGTGCTGTGAAATATAATAAACAATGTGTCTTAGGCTTATCTACTATGGCTTGGTGGCTGGTCTGATCCTGGCTCTGAGTAATTCTCTAACAGCAGTACATTTGGAATCTCAGGATGTATCTCAGTTGGCAGAGTGCTTGTCTAGTTATCAGGAAGCCCTGAGCTCCATATAACCTGACCATGGTAGCACATCCTTGTAAACCCAGTACTCAGGGGATGGAGGCAAGAGGATTAAAAGTTCAGAGTCGCATTGAGCTAGTTTGAGAGCAACGTGGGATACAAAATACCCTGGCACACTCAAGAAGCACGTAACTACTTTTGCCAAATTAAACATTGGGGTGGTTAGTGTTTACCGGAATAGTAAACTGAATCTTTATTTTCCAGAAATGCATTTCATGTTGTGACCACTAGGTGTCTCGTTATTTTACAAGAAAATGGAAAAGCATGGTGTTTCCACCTGGGGTGCCAGCCACCTACTGTGGACACTTTTGACTCGGGTAAAATCATAGCCCCATTCTAGCAGACACGGGTGCTAGTGGATACTTCTCTTTTGAGACATAGAAGATGTTGTTGTGGTTCATTTCTCCCGTTCACACCCCACTCACCTACAAACCATTCTCCTAAGAAACGGAAGGAAGAAGACGGTATCAGTGGTTTTCTAATATTCAAATACTAAGACCTTGGTGGGAGCAGTGGTATATCACTCCTGGTGTCCTGAGACAGGGTTTATCTGTGGTCTATATATGAGCTGACACCCCTGAGTCATGCTATGCTATCTCTCTGCGCCTAGGCACAATGGGACCTTCTCCTGAGCACAGATGTCACTCAGAGGAGTCTCTTTCACAAGTCTTTTCTTTCACCATGAACTTTGGGTTTATAAATGACACATACATACGGACATTTTCACCAATGTTATATATGACTTTTGTTTAGATGATCTGTGGAAGAACCCTCTGCCTATAAGGGACATCAGACAGGTAGATGCTATAACAGAGAGGAAACTGGATATTTTCCAAAATAGATTGCATCATGAACAGCCCATCTCCAGTTAGGAATGTAGCTTCGTTGGTAGAGTGATTGTCTACCATACTTGAAGCCCTGGACTCCATACCCAACACCACACAATCTGTAATCCCAGTACTAGTTCAACCCATTTTTGGTTACAGGCCAAGGCAAGCCTGGGCTACATGCCATCCTGTATCAACAAAACAAAACAAAGTAATAAAAGATTGCAGCAAGAGGACTTAGCAGGTAATGGTACTTGTCACCAAGTCTAATGACCTGAGTTCAATCCCGAAGAAAGGAGAGAACCAGTTACAGTAAGTTGTCCCTGACCTTGCAACATGGCATGTAGCACACACTGATGAATGCATTTTTTTTCAAGCCTGTTTCATCAAGTTTTCATGCTCTGCTAATAATCAGAGTGTGACTGATGAGACCTTGTCTCAAAAAAATGTCGTGGAAAAGACTCAAGAAGAAAGCAATCATTAACCTCTGAGGTCTACATTGTGTTTGCATGGACAAGTGTACCCCACGCATGTGCACACATGCAGGCACCACTTATACACATATACACACATATCAAGAAAGAGTCTTTGATGATATACAGAAATGCTTGTAATAAAACATACACTGAGAAAAAAAAGAAAGGGCACATCTGTACAGTATTAACTCAAACTCCATGAACATCCATATGTAAAATGGGGGATTCCTGCAAATTCAAATTGACGATAGAATTGCGTTGCTCCTTTTTGTCTTACTATGCTTTCACTTTAAACATATGATATTTTGTAATAAGAGGATAAAAAACCAAGCAGAGAAGGATGGTCTATCTCATTGAAGTGATTCTGGTCAGGTAAAATGTATGTGTGTGTGTGTGTGTGTGTGTGTGTGTGTGTGTGTTTGCTTGATTGCAGGATGCTTGTGTGTGGGAATTGTGCCACTGAGTTTGGAGGTCAGAGGCCAACTTTCAGGAGTCAGTTCTCTGTCTAGCTTTTTATGTAGATTCTGGTGACTGAAGTTGGGTCTCCAAACTTGCATGACAAGCACTTTTACAATGATCCATCTTGCCTATCCTGATCAATGTAAAATATTAATAAAGGACACATCAATTATTTATGTAACTAGAAACCAATGACATAAAAGACAAGCCTCAACTTCTGTGTATTTTCTATCTTTACAAAAATAGGAAAATAAAAATCAGTCTACCTAACATCAAATATCCAGATATGTAGTGATTCTTAACTACATTTTCACAATTAAATGACAGGTTATAATCTCAATTCAGCATTAACTAGATGCCTTGTTTGTTTGTTTGTTTGTCTTGGTTTTTTGTTGTTGTTTTTTTCTTTTGACAAGGTCTTATTGCATAGCTCTGATTAGCTTGGAACTCATTATATAGACCATTTTATAAACTTACAAACTCTGTCTCAGCCTCCCCAGTGCTGGAATCAAAGTTATGTGCCAGCAGGCTTTATAGCTGGACTCACTCTTCCTTTGTAATTTTAGAAAATCCAAAGCATTTCTATAACTTATAAGTTGTTCCTTGAATAGAAATAATATCCTCTGTTTTAGATTGTTTTGTGAAAAGTTTTTAAATTTTTTATGTATATGTAGATGCTTTGCCTGCATAATATCTGTGCAGCACATGTGTTCCCAGCGCTCACGGAGATCAGAAGAGAGCATCAGATCCTCTGGAACGGGAGCTACAGGCAGTTGTGAGCTGCCCGGTGAGTGCTGGAATTCCTGCTTTACAAGAGCATCCAGAGCTCTAACGGCTCAGCATCTCTCCATCCCATCTGCTTCAGACTCTGTAGCTTAAGGTTCCGTAGCATTTGCTGGCTTGTTCATTTTCATAACAGTTTCATTATGTAAACCAGGCTGGTCTAGAACTTGAGACTACCTTGCTTCAGCCTCTTGATCGCAGGAATATGCCGCCATACCCCGCCAGCCGCCATGCCCCGCCACTCTCTCATTTTCTGTGTTGCTATGCAGGGCTCTGCCATTGGCTTCCATCCTCAGTCCTTATTCATTTCTATTACATTTTAAATTTAATAGACCAAGTAATACACAAACACATTCTTGTTTTAAAATTTTAGACAGTGGCTGGAGAGATAGCTCAGCAGTTCAGAGCTCTTCTGCTCTTCCAGAGGGCCACAGTTCACTTCTCAGCACACATGTTGGGTAGCTTACAACCTCCGGTAACTCCAGCTCCAGAAAATCTAATGCCCTCTTCTGGCCTGCACATACACACGGGATACATTTACATACACACATATATGTAAATTAAAATAATGATTAAACATTCAGACAATATAGAAATAACAAGGCCTCCCTTCGCCATGCGTTCAGCTGGTTTCCTTCCCCTAATAGAATTTGTCATTGGTTTATATAACTTGCAATTAATTTATTTGCCTATTACATGTATAGATATGCATGCAAAAATGTAATCTTACTTTTTCGCTTTTACATTGTGTTATATCGTCCACATGGTTCTGCAACTCTTTTTTCTCTCTTGTTGAAACCCTACAACATTTCAATGCTTAAGGTTTGCTATGATTTGCATATTGCAATTTCTCCAATCTCTCCCGTCCATGGCGTAGCTACAGTGTAGAGCTTGCTTTTGCCTCTATGTACGTATATACGTGAGCATCTTTTTTGAAGGAGGTATTGGGATTTCTGCTGTTAAAAGTATCTGTGCTGGGGTTGGGGAGGTGGCTCAGTAGGTAAGAGCATGTTCTTCTGTTGCAGAGAACTCAAGTTCAGTTCCTAAAAGCCCACATGGGCAACTCACAACTGGTTGTAACTGCAGCTTTGGAGGGTCCAAGTCACTCTTCTAGCCTCAGTGGGCACTGCATGCACATGGTGCACACACACCCAAGCGCACATATAAAATATATATAGATAAGTTTTTGAAAGTACCTGCCCTTAAAATTCTACCAAATAGATTTTAAGTTTGTCAAGTTTGTTGGCAGGTGTACATGACTAGTACTTTTACCCATGGGGCCATCTTGCTAGCCCTCTGTTTTCCTTTATTTTTATTTATTTTTGTAAGTGCATGTGGATCTGTGTGTGGTGTGCATGTTTGCGTGCCAGTGGGCATGTCTGTCAGTCTTCCCTAAAGCATTGACATTTATATTTCCATGACAGAGAGAAAAAGTGGCTAAGTTTCACTTATAATCAGGAAAGCACAAATTGAAAAGCAATAAGAAATGGACTTTACCCATTGAGTTCACATATTTTCAAAGACTGATCGTTCAAGATATGGAGGGAGATCCAGAGATTTGGCTGAGAGGTTCTTTTTACAACCACTATCCACTCACTAGGGAGTTTCCTAATCATAGTAATTATGTTGGATTGCTGTAACAAAGGACATTGCTGTTAGAGGACATTGGGTTATGGGGACAGCATTAATGCTCAGCCGTTATCATGCACAAATGCACAGAGTGCTTTTATTTTGTACTCACTAAGCATATCTGCCTTTCTCCAATCTTAAAATATCTTCTAAATTTATTCTTTTTCATGTGTATATGTGTACATGAAGACACATGCATGCCACAGTGTGTGTAGAGGTCAGAGGACAACTTTCAGGGAGTCATTTCTCTGCTCCCACCCTTTTGAGGTAGGGTCTCTCTCGCTTCTCCTGCTGTACTGCGTAGCCCAGACTAGCTCAGGGCAGACTAGCTCAGGGCAAGCTTTTGGGTGATTCTCCTACCCCTCCTTTTCTCATCATAGGAATTCTGGATTACAGGCTCACACTACTGCAGCCAGCTCTTACCACTAAGCCATCTTGCTGACCTTCCAGTTTCTTTTGCTTTATCTATTTGTGTGTGTGGTGTGCATGTGCACACATGTGTGTGCGTGTGTGCACGTGTGTGTGTGGTGTGTGCAGATGCAGCTCTTTCCTTTGATCCCTACTTCAGTGACAGTGAGAGGTGCTACTTCAGTCCAGGAAATTGGGACTCAGAGAAGTCAAGTGACTTCCCAAGGTCACACAGCCACTCAGATATGTGATTCCAGTTTCCAGTAGCTTTATTCTTCCATATATGCTTTTAAAACGCAGGTTAGTGAGTGTCCTTTCTGCCTCTTCCACAGACTTCAGGCCATTCCGTGACTAACCACCAGGGGCAGCATGCTACAGCGGGAGAAAGCCGGGGGAAGGCTGAAGACTGGCTTTTGACTCAATCTTCTTCTAGTCCTGTGACTTTAGTTAACATGGACATGATTCTCCCTAGTTAGTGCTGAAAGCAGGAATGAATGGCCCTGAGTATTTGACCTTCTACATTGGTTTGAACCAAATAGAGCTCCCTTACTGCTCTGTGTTGCACAAAATGTCTCTTTTCTTCTTGCTGTGGACTTACTCTCCATAGATGTGAGCCATGAAGGAAAAAATGAAGACTGAAACTTTTCCCTTATTTTTCCTCCACTCATTTTGCTTTTTTAATGTTAATTAATTATGTGTATGTGTACGGATGTGTGTAAATGTGTGTGTTTTGTGTGCATTCATGTGTGAGTGTGTGTGTGTATGAGTGTGCATGCTACAGTGCACATGTAGAGACCAGAGGACATCTTCCAGGAGTCACTTCTACCCTTCTGCCATGGGGATCCCAGTCTCCAGTCTTGGCAATTTGCCCCCTGAACAATCTCACCAGTCTTTTCTCAGTTTCTTAAAAATGCCTATTTGTATTATTTTTAATTATGTGTACGCATCGGGGGGAGAATATATTCATGTGAGTAAAGGTGACCAAAGAGGCCAATGGTGTCAGGTCCCCTAGAGCTGGAGTCTCAGGCAGCTGTGAGCCACCAGACATGGGTGTTAGAAATTTAATTCATGCCCTCTGGAAGAGCAGCATATACTCTGACCTCCTGGACTAACTCTTCAGTGCCTTCCTTTTCTCTACTTTTTGAAATAGGATTCCCTATAATCCAGGCTGGCCTCAAACACACTATGTAACCAATGGTGATTTTAAATTCCAGATTCTCCTGACTTTATTTCCTGAGAGTTGGGATTATAGGCATTCACTAAATATGGTAGGTTTATGTGGTGCTGTGACAGAACCCAGGGCTTTCTGCATGCTAGACAAAGCACTCTACCAACTGAACTACATCCTAAACCTCTTTACTTCTTTTTCTTCATTCCTTTCTTCTTCCCTCCCTTCCTTCTTCCTGTGCATAACTAGGTAAAGTCCTTGCTGGGAGCTAGGGAAATCTCCAAGGAACAACAAATGGTTTCCAGTATCTCAGAATATCTGGAAAGATGTTTTCTGTCTGAGCCTTTAATATTTGGTATTCTCACCTACATGGCTTGTTGTCTTTTATTACAGATCTCAGGAGTGCCTATTTTCCCCCACCCTACTCCAATAATATGAGCATCTTAACCACAATTGTTCTTCATAGTTTCAGTTCCCATAAGCCAGAACATTTAAGAGCTGGAAAGAGTCTTAGATCATGCTCTATATCTTCGACCAGATAAAATATTTTCCATCTAACCAAGGGAGCATCAGATTTCCAGAATGGCTGAGTTATTCAAGGTTCTGTAGCCCGAGTCTCCTCATGTGTGCTGACTCCACTCTTATTGTGTGGCCGTTTCCAATGGGTGATCTGGCCTCTTCCAAAAAATAGCAATGAAACTCAAGAAGAGTCAACCGTGTGATCATTGGTTGTTTTTTTCTTTGTCACATATCATGAATCCTCCTAGTCCTCAGACATATTTTGATGCATTATTTATGAGAACCATCTGGTCACAGGTTCCCAGAGAGAACGCTGGGATTTTAAAACGTGTGTCTGATTTTCACAGGAAGCATGCTGCCCGGTTTTGATCTGCCAGGTACCTGCTTGTCAACCAGTGATGGCACAACAAGATTTCTTTTGGCTTGTTTATTTTATTTTTGGAGACAAGACCTCTTTACATTGTCGTGGCTGTCCTGAAACTTGCTCTGTAGGCCTCAAACTCACAGAAATCCACCTGCCTCTGCCTCCTGAGTGCTGGGATTAAAGGCGTGGGCCAGTCCAGGTTGACCTGAAACTCCCATATAGCAAAGGCAAGTCACAAATCCACAATTCTCTGTCTTGACCTCTCAAGTGCTAGGATTGCAGGTGTGTACGATCATGCCCACTACTGCTCCCTCCTTCTCCTCTTCTTCCTCCCTCTTTTCCTCTTCCTCCTCCTCTATTCTTCTTTATACTTGATCTTAGCCAAAAGACTGAGAATATTTTGTGTGTGTGTGCACTCATGATTGTGTGCAGGTGATTGTGTGTGTGTGTGTGTGTGTATGTGGGCATAGGTGTAGTTTTTTGTTTGTTTGTTTTGTTGTTGTTGTTTGATTGGTTGGTTGTTATTGGTTTTATTTTTCTGTCTTTTTTAGATGAGGCTTCTCACCAAGTAGGCTAGGTTAGTTGGCAAGCCAGCCCTAGAAACCTAGCTTTCTCTGACTCTCCAGTGTTGGGATTATAAGCACACACCACCACACCAGGCTAAGGTGCTCCAACTCAAGTCCTCTGGCTTGTAAGGCAAACACTTTATCAACTGAGCAATCGTCCCACCATTTTTTTTTTTTGAGACAGGGTTTCTTTGAGCATCCTTGGCTGTCCTGGAACTCACTCTGTAGACCAGGCTAATCTCAAACTCAGAGATCCCCCTGCCTCTGCCTATCAAGTGCTAGGATTAAGGACCTGCGCCACGGCTGCCTGTGCACCTTTGCTCTTTGCTTTTTTAAGTAATTGCCATATAACTTTTGTATGGTAAAGTGCACAAATCTTCAGCCTCCACCAGGTTTCCACCATTCAGATCTAAATAACGAGTGTTACCCAAGCCCTTGAAGACTCTCTGGCCAGTGTGTGGATCAGGGCCTGCCAGGGCTAACTCCATTTTGACTTCTAAAACCACAAATTCATTTGGCTTGGTTTTGATCTCCATTCTAGCAGCACCGGGCAGTAGGTAATGCTCTGCATCTGTCTTCTTCTACTCAATGTTGTGCTTGGGGGATGGTTAACTGTATTTTAAAAAAGCCAGCTCACCTTCTGGTTCATGTCCTCAGGGAATCTCTCAAAATCAGGTTCAAAATACACCAGCTGTACATGGGGATGTGTGGTCTTTTATAAAAGCAGTTAAGAAAAGAACTTTTTCCTCATCACTAGACTCGAATAACATGTGCTCCTGGCCAGCTCCTTCCGCTCTTGCACCAACAGTTTTTCCTCTTCATCTCTGCCTCTAAATGGGCTCTGATCTCTCCAGGTATTCTTTTTTTTTCCTCTCTCTGTTAATGGGTAAATAGCTTGAGTCCTTTTCCCCCACTTACTATATCCAGCATTCCCCACCAGTGCTCCACAATCATCGGTGTAAAAGCTGGAAATGGCCCCAAGCTATCATCTAAGAAGCCTTCTGTCATGAGCAAGAAAAGCATTCCTGTGCCCTATTTTCAGATTCAGCAGACGTTTGCCCAGCACAAATAAGCTTTCACGTGTTTTGCCAGGTATTATGGAAGATGACAAAAATAAAACAGACCCTTGCGGCTTCTATGTTCCCGTACTTCCAGTCCAGCAAAGAAGCCAAGTTGCACAGATAGCTACATGGAAGAGCATGCTATAGCATGCAAACAGGAGGGGCACTGAGGAAGGCAGGCTGATGAAGTGGGAGGGGCACTTACACAAGAGGAGAGGACAAGTGGAATCAGTATGCATTATATACATGCTGAGATTATCAAGGAATAAATTTAATTTAAAAAAAGAATTAAGGGGGCTGGAGAGATGACTCAACAATTAAGAGTTTGCTGCTTCTCCAGAGGGCTTGAGTTTAGATCCCCGCATCTGTGTCGGAAAGCTTACACCTGCTTATAGCTTCAGCTACAGGGGACTCAATATCTTCTTCTGGCTTCCATAGACATCCAAAGAAGTGTGCGTGCACACCCAACCCACACAAACAAATACAGAAATAAAATAAACGTGTTAATTTTTTCTTTAATGTGGCAGGAGAGAGGGCTCAATGGTTAAGAGCAACGGCTGCTCTTGTGGAGAACCTGGGTTTTGAGTTCCTAGCAACCACGTGGCTGCTCATAAATTCCTGAACCTTCAGTTCCAGGGGACCCAATGCCTTCTCCTGCCCTCTTCAAGCTGCTCCATGCACTCATTGCACAAGAATTCACACAAGCGTACACACACACACACACACACACCTGCGCACACACACACGAAAACAAGCAAATTCTAATTGACTAACCACTGAACAGTCTCTCTAGTCCCTAGGATTTTTTTTTCTTAATTTAATCTTCTTGATTGTTGCCCGTGGGAGGTACAGTGTGAATTTCCAGCCTGCCATATGCCAGGAACAGAACTCTCAAACCTCAATTTGACATACATGACAATATATAGAAATATAAGTTTATAAATAAATACATGTAAATTATAAATCTGATGTCCTATCCTGTTTGAATGATAATTACATTTTTCTTTCTGCTACCAAAGCTTTAAATAGGACAAAAGTGATTGAATTAGAGAGAGCCCATGGTACCAAAACTGAACTAGCTCCTTGTGAAAGACACTAACAAGGGTAAGTGCTAAAATGCCAATAGGTTCACGTGGATATACCAAAGCAACCCAAAGACCGACTAGTGACCACAGTGTTTAAAATATTTCTCAGAAGATGACTACATGGAAACAGAATAATGCACGTCAGTCGGATAGAAAGAGCTATGTTTCCATAGTTACGTTAAAACATAACAAGCACCAAGGGGAAACGTCTTTTGGTGGTTGATAAGCAAAAGGGAAGTGAGTCTTGTGCTACAGTGTTAGCAAGTTTTTTTAAAAAAAAATTTCATTGCATTTATGTATTTTGTGCATTTATGATGGGTTTCACAGAGCGTATGTGTGTGGGGGGGGGTGTGGGGGCCGCGGTCAGAGGACAGCTTTCAGGAGTCCGTTATTTCCTTCCTCTATGTAGGTCTCAGCTCAGGTCCTAGGCAAGGCAGCAAATACGATTACTCACTGACCTATCTCACTGGCCAAAGGAGTGTTTGTTTGTTTTTTTTTTAAATTTTTATTGGTTATTTTGTTTATTTACACTTCAAATGTTATTCCCCTTCCCTGTTTCTCCTCTGAAAACCCCCCATCACATCCCCTTCCCCCTGCCTCCACAAGGGTGCTCCCCTGCCCACCTACCCACTCCTGCCCCACCACCCTAGCATTCTCCTATGCTAGGGCATCAAACCTTCATAGGACCAAGGGCCTTTCCTTCCACTGATGCCAGACAAGGCCAAACACCAGCTCAAGAGCGAACGTTTGCGATCTCCCATCATCCTGCCATCTTTGCTCAAATCTAAAAGCGTTTATGGACAGACCACACATAGTGACTACTAAGACTTGATGTTTCTATCATGCAGAAAAACAGTGCAGACATCCATTGTTTGTGGTTTAATTCTGTTATTTGTAGCATTTAGATGGAAACAAATTCAGTGATATCCAGAGTCAGTCTTAGCCCCATATTGTATTATACCTGTTCCTAACTTTAAAAAAATTCTAATTGTATCAAATTAGGCCTGCAGACCTGTCCAATCATGTCTTCAGGCATTATGTATCCAAGAAGTGTTTGTTGAAGCAATTACTTAACGGACAATATACAGTAGATTATTTTAAAGAAAGCATAGTGGTGGTTAGAATATTGCCTTGATCGTAGTATGTGAAGAACACGGAGTAAGGAGGGTGGCTGGAGCTCGGAGCCTGTTCTCGGACTCTCTCCTGCTGTGCACTTGGGTAATATGTAACTACTCTGGAACCCAGTTTCCTCATCTCTTGCTCTATTTTTGGGTCAAACTACACGGACGCTGCCTGTGCATGCTGCATGATTTCCCAATTCACCATCCTTGCCTTTATAGTTACTTATCTAATATGATCTAGCCTGGGTTGTAGCTCATCTGCTAAGTGCTCGTATAGCTACCATAAAACTCTGGCCATGTCTCAAAAGAAAAGGACATTTTCAATTTTCTAATATATAGCAGCAGATAAAAAAGTCATGCATACATCACATTTAGCTCCATTTTAATGTGCCAGACTCCTGTGTGTCTTATATCTGCCAAACAGATGAAGATCAACAGAGGTGCCTGAACTCGCATGAGTCCCTGAATCTTTTTTTTTCCTCTTCTCATCAAGCCATTTTGCCATCCCAAAGCTAACTTTAGCAAGAGCTATTGTATGAAATGCAGTGTAATTAAGAGAAGCTGGTTTGGGGCTTTTTGTTGTTGCTGTCTTCTGAGACTTCTAATTCAGAGTTGCATGGGATGCCCGGGTTTTGGAACCAAGCCAGTGCCCGGAGAATGATCTGAATTGTAAGTGCTGAGCTAAGCTGAGACATATGTACAAAAGCTGAGTTCTAGGTCCTCTTCTCTGATGGTTTCCAACATGAAGATAAAGTTCTAAGCAACATCTTCCTTCTGTGTGAAACAAAACCCAAGTGCTGTCTCCTAGGAGTTGAAGGGGTATGTTTGCTTCAACACGGAAGAAGGAACCTTGCTTGCTTACCCTTGTGAAAACCACACTAAATACTCGTATCTTTATTTATGCCTTTTTTTCTTTCCTTTTCCCTTTCTCCCTCCCTCTTTCTCTCCCTTCCTCCTTCCTTCCCTCCCTCCCTCTTCCTTCCTTCTCTCCCTCCTTCTTCCTTCCTTCCCTCCCTCCCTCTTTCTTCTTTCCTTCCTTCCTGTTCTTTCTTTCTTTCTTTCTTTCTTTCTTTCTTTCTTTGTCACATCTTCAGTCCCTTCTCACTTTTTTTCCTTGATGGAAATCTTCAGTAAGATAGAACACATTGCCACATTTTTTTTTTCCTCTGCAGCGGTATTGAAAGAATGTAGGAGACTGGATGAAAGAATGTGAGGGACTGGATCCAAAGAGTCTGGCCCAAACCAAATAATTTGGACCACAAAGCCAGACTGGTTTTCCCTATTTCTCAAAATAACTGGGACAGACTGCATACTAAACCTCCACTTTTCTTTGTGCTATGAAACCATTGCCACAAATGCAGAAAATTCTTCACTTTTCAGATCAAATTCACACCATCCTTTGGTCCTTTTATGTAGGGAAACATTCATTTGCATTGCATAGCTACAGGACAATGGTGTATTCGGCTCCTCCATTCCCAGTGCTACATGGGGAAGATTCAAATGTGTTGATGACAGTGTATTTATTGAGTGAATTTCCATTAAACTGCTAATAAACCTCTCTCTCTCTCTCTCTCTCTCTCTCTCTCTCTCTCTCTCTCTCTCTCTCTGTGTGTGTGTGTGTGTGTGTATGTGTGTGTGTGGTGTGTATCTCTCTGCCTTCCTAACCCCCTCTCAGACACATTTTCTTGTGGTCTAGTCTGGCCTCAGACTATGTAGCTGAGAATGACCTTGAACTTCTGATCCTTTAGCCTCCACCTCCTGAGTGTTGAAATTACAGATGTGCACCATCAAGCTTGATATTATGCAAGTGTTTTGAATCTAACTTAAGGCTTCTGCATGCTAGGCAAGCTCTGTACCAACTGAGCTACACCCTCAGACACCCCTACGCCCAATTTTAATCTTAATTTGTAGTTAAAGGAATGTCAAGTCATCTGAAGTAAATCATTCCAGATGGCCAAGCACCCAGGAAGTCCAGCCTCGGGCGTGTAATCTCAGCTTGCAGGAGGCTAAGGCAGGAGGACTGAAAGTTCAAGGCCAGCCTGAACTATTTAGGAATATGGTGTCTCCAATACAGAGATAAGCAAAAAAGAACCCTAAAGAGAGTTGTATATGGGAAAAGGGTTGTTGTTGTTTTGTTTTGTTTTTTAAATTCTAGAATTTTATGTTGCTCTAAAATTCAGGTCATTCTGTGGTCTCAGTTTTACCTAATCATCCTAAAATAGAGTCCCCAATTCAACAATGAAAGCTGCTCAATGGATCATGAGTCTAAGCTTGCTTTGGGGCTGTCAGGAAAACCATATTACTGAACTGTTAGCCACTGGCTTGTGACATTTACAAGAAACCTCACAATTTACCCACAAGTACAGCAGACAGGGTTTTGCTTGAAAAAAAAAAGTCCTTCTTGAAGTTTCCACAGTGAAAAAAAAAATCATATGTATGTAGGAACGGAGAAGACTTGGAACAGTTCCTCTTGTGGGCTGGCTTAAGCGGATACACAGTGTTTACAAAATGTCGCAGAAGGTCAGATAAGCCTTTCTAATGGCAGCACGTTACAGTTATCATGACCCACGTGTGGGGCCTCAGGGATAATTTTCAGTATATCAGCATGGCACACATGGTTACAGCTATCATTTCAATTTCATGTCAGAATCAAAACTGTGAGAAAAAAAAAACACTTTGAAATTTTGTAAGTCATCAGTGTCCTAAGAAGTAAGGCCTCCTTAGGAAAAAAAAAAAGCCAACAGCAGTGGTTAACACATTTAGAAGAACCAAGCTTTCTGAACACTATTGCAGCTACTTAACTCATGTGCTGATGTGGTTCAAGGATGTAGATACTTACAGTATATTTATATATAGACAATATTTTTGTTTGTTCTTTAGGAATTTCATGTATTACACTAAATGTTTAAAAAGAGTTTCTGTGTCCCTGATGAGTTCACCGTCGCTAATGAAAGTGAAAAACACTATAGGAATTCCCAAGAGGAAGCACACACCTGCTCTGGAGGTGAGTTTCAATGGCTGAACGGTTTAACTCTTGGTGTCAAGGCTATGCCTGAATATTCTGACAAGAGAGGCTTCTATGTGGCAAAGGGGCCTGGTCATTTCTGGGGTAGAAATAATGTTTAAACTTTTAAAAGAACTTTGTGTGTGTGTGTGTGTGTGTGTGTGTGTGTGTGAGGGAGAGAGAGAGAGAGAGAGAGAGAGAGAGAGAGAGAGAATAGTTTTCAGGAGTTGGGTCTTTCCTTCCATCTTTTGGGTTTATGGGGACTGAACCAAAGTCTTGGCAGAAGTCACCTTTACCCACTGCATCCTCTTGTAAGCATTACAGTTGAATTCTGAGGAAGCCAAAACTTTATTTCTCTTCCCTTTTTAGTCAGTGTGACAGGATCAGCTCAGGCTGGCCTCAAACTCAACATGGTCCTCCTGCTTCCACTCCTTAACTGGTGGGATCACAAACACACTACCGCTTCCTCCTTGCCCACCTGCCCACCCCCTCCCTCCCTTCCTCCTTCCTTCTTTATATCCCTTTTTAATTCTTTGACAATTTCATATGCATACACAATGATCTTAATCATATCTACCCCAAGTCTTCCTTCTCACACCCTGTGGATTAGAAGCAACACAGATTTGGGTATGGCAGCCCATGTCTGTAACCCCAGCACTCAGGAGTTGGAGACTAGAGGATCAGTAATTTAAGGCCAACCTTAGCTTCAAGTTTAGCTTGGGATACACGAGACCCTGTCTCAAAAAAAAAAAAAATCAGAACGAAAGACAGGGTGGTGGGGTGGGAGAGAAAGTTTATGGAAGAATTGTGTAACACCTATCCTAGTCCTCAAACAGAAATTTACAACCTTTGAGTAACTGGCCCAGAAGCTGTCATGGGTAAATGAGGCTGTGGTGGGGACTGGAGGGATCTGTATGTGCTATGGTTTGGGGGGGAAAGATGCCTTGCAGAAGGCTTGGCTTTGTGTCTGCTGCCACTTTGACTTGTGAAATAAAGATGCCTGGCTTAAGTGAGTGTGATGTCTGGGCACTGAGGATTTGTTCCAGATGTTACACAGCTGTAGGCTGAGATCCGTGAAGAACAAACGAGAGAGAGGCTGGTGAGACTGGGCCACTGTACCATCACTTCTAGCTCATAGTTCCCAGAAATTTTTTGTGTGGGAGCATAGAAAAACCTTCATTTTTTTTTCTGGGGCTCAGTTTCACTCTTTGAAATGAGAAGCTACAGTGTCCTTTTCCCCGCCTAAGAACCGTGCATATGCCACTAACAAACTTGTCATAAGATCCTTAAAAAAAAAAAAGCTATATTGTGGGGAAAGGGAGGAAGAGGATGGCTCTATTTCTTTGAAAACTTGGAGTTCACTTTTCAGCACCCACTTGGTGGCTCACAACGACCATGTTACTCCAGTTCCAGGGAATCTGACACCCTCTTCCTGCCACCTCAGACACCACACAAGCACATGATGCACACAGGTAAGCAAGACACTCATATACATGATGTAATTTTTTTTAAAAAGAACTATTACTTTAGAAGGAACATATAATGGATTTTATTTATTTATTTGTCTTGGTTAAGGACTTGAGCAGAAGCTTTGGCAAGAAAGCAGCTTATGAAAATGACCGTTTCTGTCTTTTGATGTTTGTTTGTCTTAGTCGAACTGAGTTACTATTAACACACTACCAAGTCCTGCCCCAGAGCCCAGGATCCTGGATGTGGTTGTGGGGGAAGAAACCCTGACCTTTGATTTTCTGTTAACTTCCTTTCTTGTATTCCAAACACTACTCCAACTACATCTTAGCCCGTGTCTCCTCCTTTAAGACTATAATTGAAACCACAAAGGTCTGGAGGATTTCAAATCCTGCATTGAATTTCTTGTATTCATCTGGTGCATAGTTGTCCTAGTTAAGTACATAGCTTATAACAACTTGTGGATTGACACAGAGTGACTGTTAATAATGATCATCACTACCAGGGCATTCAGATGCCTAAATATAACCACACAAATAGGCATGTGTAAAGGAAATTCCATAGATGTTCCTTTTCCTCAATCAACCAGCAACAACCTTGACAGAAGACAATTAGCTTATTGGATAGATTTCCTGTCTCCCATTCTTACTCCCCATCCCCTCTCCAAGCCGGAAACCCCAAGAGATGGCGCAGAGCTGCATACCTTGTCAATACTATGTATATGGTGACCAAATGCCACTTGCTTAGTCTTCAGGATTCTCAGATTATAAAGATGAAAATTTTGTTACTTGCCCTTCTCCCAGTTTTATCTGAAACTGTAGAGTCTGATGGAGTTATCTTCAGTAAAAGCAAGGCTCATTTCCCTGATGTGAAAGCTCAGAAACTTCAAGTTTTGTTCTTCTTGAAGCAAACAAACAAACAAACTCCACCCCCAAACAAATCTGCTGAAGACCTTCACATTTATGCAGAGCTCTTTTCCAATCCTTTCTCTTCTTTTTCTTCACAGGCCTTTCTGGCCACAACAGAAGCAACTGTTACAAACACACAGAAAGGTTTTGCAACAAAATGGCCTTGAAACAGAATTCTGCTCAGCGGCAGAGTTGGGTAATCTAAATAGAATAAATGAAAACCTTGCCTCCTATACCTCACGTGCTGCCTTTTTTTTTTTTTTTTTTTGGACAGGGTTTCATGAAGCCCAGGCTGGCCTAGAACTTACTATGTAGCCAAGGCTGGCCCTGACCTCCTGATTTTCCTGCCCTTGCAGCCCCAGTACTGACCTTAGAGGTGTGTGCTCCTACCCATCTCAATCATTAATTGGGAAAATGCCGCCCAGACTTGCTAAGTGTTTTCTCAATTGAGGTTCCCTCTTCTCAGACGGCCTGAGCTTGAATCAAGTTGATAAAAACTAACAGCAAACTTTCTAATGCAAGTTGGCAAGTGTCATTTGAACTTTGAGTGCCCCTTGTCCTATAAAAGGCCTTGGAGATTCTGCATGGAAAGGTAAAAATCTTTGGGTGCCTTTTCTCATCTCCTGGATTTTTAATCTATTATCATAAATTTAAATCAGCTATTAAACCTCAATGATCAGATCTACAGAGTCAACTAAGGACCTCCAGTAGGTGCTTATTTTCCAATAATCTGCCCCCAACCTTGGGCTTCAAGGACTATAACAGTTCTGCTGCTGGGGAGTGAAAGAGTCCATTGGTTTTCAGCATGCATTCATGTGTGTGTGCAAGCGTGTGATCTAAGGACGACTTGGGTACTGTTCCTTAGGTAGCTTTGATATTTTGCTTGAGTCATAATCTTCCTTGCCCTGGAGCTTCACTAGCTATTGAGACTAGCTAGCTAGCCAGTGAGCTCCAGGGAGCTGTTTCTGACTCCCCAGCAATGAAATTACAAGACAAATCCATCGCTTTTTATGTGGGTTCTGGGGATCAAACTCAGGTCCTCAAGCTTTTGAGGAACATGTTTTACCATCTGAGTCATTTCCCCTGTACGGGTGCTGGGTACCAGAGTCTGAGTTTCTGGAAGAGCAGGAAGTGCTCTGAACCAATGAGTCATCTCTCTAGCCCCCTAGCTAAAACCTTTTAAAGACACACACACACACACACACACACACACGCACGCACATACACACACTCACTCACAGAAAGAGAGAGCAAGAGAGAGAGAGAGAGAGAGAGAGAGAGAGAGAGAGAGAGAGAGAGAGAGAGAGATATTCAAACAACAAATAAACTCAAGTCTGATGATACCAAGTAAAGTAGTCAGGCCCATTCTACTTCATACTGTGGGTTTCTGATGTGGTGTTGTGGATGTGTGGAGAACAATTTGGCTACACACACATGTGTGCCTACAAATGGAGGTTGGAGGTTAACCATGGAGTCTTCTATATTGCTCTCCATCCTATCTCTTCAAGACAAGACCTGTCACTGGGCCTAGAAATAGGTATAGCAGCTGGCCAGAGAGCTCCATCACTCCCCCAATGATAATATTACAGACATGTGACCATGTCCCACTTGTACATGGGAGCCAAAAATCTGAGCTCGGGTCCTCAAGCTCACAGAAGGCATGTTCCCCATGAAGCCATCTCCACGGCCCTGACAATTTCTTATTAATTAAATGAAGTCTTATCATAGGATCCAGTAAGCTTCTTTGCTAGGTACTCCCCAAGGAAAATGAAGGTGCATTTTTATACAGATGCCTGTATGCAGGTGTTCATAGAGGATTGTTATTTACAATCAACCTGAACTGGAAAACAAAGTCGTAGTACATTCATACAATGGAATAATGCTTGACAGTAAAACAAACCATGTACTGGAATACCAGGTATTGGAATAGTCAGTCAGAACTCTACAGTAAGACATCATCTCAAAAGAAAGAAAGAAGCCAGGTAGTGGTGGCGCATGCCTTTAGTCAGAACACTCAGGAGACAGAGGCAGATGGATCTCTGAATTTGAGGCCAGCCTGGTCTACAAAGTGAGTGCAAGGCTATACAGAGAAACCCTGTTTCAATCCCAGTGTTTCCTAAGGCAAGATGAGGGAATTGTTGTGAGACAATGTTCTGGAAGATGTGAACAAATGCCTAGTCATCAGAGATTAGGCTGACCTAAGCAAGGATTCCTGCAAAGTCCCACTTGACGAACTAATGAGTCTTACTGGGCACTTACAAGAAAATGGGTGAGGATGGCACAGAATCTTTCATGGACATACAAGATAAACAAGTCAAATGTAATTAAAATGAAAATTATGAGGATGGTCTTCATTCCTCACACACAGGGATCTGGACTGTCTTAATTATTGTGGACAGCGTCAAAAGGAAGTTCAGGAGCTTTGTCGGCTTCACAATTCCAATACTGCTCTCATTTCGTGGAACTTGGCAGTGATGAAAACAGAGGATGAAGATGTGGTATGCGATAAATCAGCTGAATGGTTATATTTGATTGTCTACATTCTGCGAACAATTACATTCTGACCAAGGCTTTGGTATCAGAGGAGATGGTTATAGCAACTGGCATCTTACTACTTCCTGATAAAAAGATAAAGTTAAAAATGCTTTGTTCTTTATCTGTCTCCCCTTCCCCGTCCCCCCCCCTCCACACACACACTTTGGTTTCTGAGACTAAGTCTTACTCTCTAGTTCTGTCTGGCCTGGAACTCACTATCCAGCCCAGGTTATCCTTGAACCACTTGCAATCTGCCTACTTCAATCTCCCATTGCTGGGATTATAGGCACAAAACACCACACCTAGCAAAAATGTTTCCCTTTTTTTAATATAGACAATAAGCCATCAAATTCATCAAAAAACATGACCGTGGCTATGGCATGCAGCCCAGTTGGTAGAACGCTTGTGTAGCATGTACGGAGCCTTAGGTCTGCATTGCAGCATCATGCGAAACTGAGTGTAGTGTCACATGCCTATCATCCACGCAGGAGACAGACATAGGAGGAAAAAGGCAAGGCTATATGCAGCTACAACTTTGAGGCACAGTCTGGCATACATAAAACCCTGTCTCAAAAAAGGAAGGAAAGAAGGAAGGGAGGGAGGGAGGCAGGAAGCCTTTTAAATACATAGAAAAGTTAAAAACCAAAAAATTCATGTATTCATGTACATTTGTTGTTGTTGTTGTTTGTTTGCTTGTTTTTTGTTTAGACAGGTCCCACTGTGTAGCTCTGGCTGTCCTAGAGCTCACTCTGTAGACCAGGCTGGCTTCAAACTCACAGAGACCTGCCTGCCTCTGCCTCCCAAGTGCTGGGATTAAAAACATGTAGCCCTATGCCTAGCTTATTTGATAAATCTTACTTACACTGTTAAGTTTGTTTAGTTTCTTTTCAGAAAGGCAACACATTGCTGTAGTCGGAGCCCCATCTGCTCCCAGTTTTCAATGCCTTCTTAGAGGTACCACGCTCCTGAAGTTGGTGTGCAGCCTGTCATTTTAGAGATGTGTCCATGTTGGTAAATATCAGCACTTTTCACTAAATTTAGTACATGTGCAGTTTTGCCTTTGCCCAGCCACCCATGTTCTCCCAACTGTGTTCTGCCAACATCACTACTGAATACACACAGCAAACATTCTATGCTGTCTCTGCTGCACAGATGCAAGAGTTTCTCCAAGGAAGAGGGGCTTTCGAGCTCTCCCCCTCCCTCTTCTCTCCCCCTCTCTTCCCCTCTCCCTCATTCCCTCCCTCCTTCTCTCCCATCCCTCTTCCTCCCTTCCCTCTCTCCCCCTTCCTCTCTTCTTTCTCTCTCCCTCTCCCTCCCTCTCTCTCCTCTCCACCCCTCTCCTTGTATACTCACACTGCATGCACATGTGGAGGCAAGAAGCTGACAGCAGATGTCTTTCTCAGTTGCTTTCCACCTTGTGTTTTTTGAGGCACAGTCTCTCACTAAACCATTTTGGCGAGGCTGACTGGCCAGAAGATTTGCCCTCCAAGATTTGTCCACTGCCCTTTGCTTCAGCGCTGGGCTTACAGGTACGTGACATCACACCCGACATTTATATGGGCACTGGGATCCAAACTGAGGTCCTCATATAGCAGACACTTTACTCACTGAGCCACCTCGCCAGCCTCTGGTTTTCAAACTTTCCATACCCAAGAGTGAAAAATGACTTTACATTTAGATCCCATACATGAAGATCACACTGCCTGGCACGTGTGCCATCTGTGCCATGGTGCAGGTTTTTGTACAGTATTTTTTTTTTGAGATGTTAAACTTAATCTCAGCGTCATACTAAGGAACATGTATAAATGAAATGAACATATCTCTGCATATCGATTCTTTTTGCAAAATGGGTGTGCTGGAACATAAACCAGGCTAGCAACACCCCAGGGCCACATGACTTCTGCCTTTTATCCCTGGTACCTGTTACTTCGTTGGTGGGAGCTTGACTTCACAGTCTGATGTTACAGGTTAAGTGATGCACAGGTTAAAGCGACAAAAATATGAGTCCTTGTGGGGGCTAAGTTGCCTTTGATAAAATGAAAGAAAGCAAAAGACAAAATCTGTTGATCACAAGGACAGGGTTTCACGTATGTAGTCTTGGCTCTTTTGGAGCTTGCTATGTAGACCAAGCTGGACTTAAACTCACAGAGATCCATCTGCCTCTGCCACTCAAATGCTAAGGTTAAAAGTGCATGCCACCACGCTCGCCATGGGTGTTTTTGTATGGGAACAGGGTTTTTACTATATAGCTAGTAAAACAGGGTAGCTTGGATCTTACCTTATAACCCAACATTGTGTAGCAATTTCCTGGAACATCCACCTTAGAAGGAAGTTTAAGACACAGGGTGTTCTATGGAGAGGTAAAACATTCTATCCTGAAGGGAAGTTAGCTAAGTTCAGGAAATAAACAACTCAAAAGCTTCAGAAAGTTCTTGAAACTTCCTCCCCAAGCATATCTAGGCAGTAAGGACTGCTGAGAGACTCTCTAAAGCAGCAGTTCTCAACCTGTGGGTCACAACCCCCTTTGAGATCCAATGACCCTTTCACAGAGGCAGTCTAAGACCATGGGAAAACAGGGATATTTAATTATGATTCATAACAGTAGAAAAATTATGGTTATGAAGTAGCAATGAAAATAATTTTATGGTTGGGGGTCACCACAACTTGAGGAACTGTGTTAAAGGTTCGCAGCATTAGGAAGGTTGAGAACCACTGCCCTAAAGCTAAGCTGCCTAGAAGAGTCTCAGATCAGCCAAGCTACCTGGAAGCAGCAGAAACTAGCCTAGCTATCCAGAAGAGACTCAGACCAACTGAGCTACCTAGAAAGAACATTTTCCAACCTGTTGAACTGCTGGTAGGCTGTACAGTGTGCTCCAGGTTTTTGGTAACTGTGCCCACGCTGGGATGGACTTTGGTAATACAGCTTGTCTTTTAGTCATTTCTGCTCTTCTAAATAACCCTTCACCTATACTCTTGTATGTAATCCCAATAAACAGTATCAGCTCTTCAAGTTGGGCTTTAGTGGTATCCTCACTATGGTTGGCTGTTGGTTTCTGTCTAGGGTTAGTAGATGCTTGCTGGCAACTCCCCAGGAATCTTGTAATATAAAATCCAGACTGGCCTCAAACTTGCAATCCTCTGCCTCAGCTTCCCAAATCCTGGGATTATAGGCATGTGCCACTGTTCCTGGCTTTGTATGGAGAATGTTTATGGAGAAGTGCCTCAGAATAGACACACTTGGAGGTGGAGTGACAGGAATAGGAAGGAGGACGAGTCAGGCTACTGAACTGAAAATAGTAGATGGTCTCAACTAATCCTGCACAGGCTGGCATGATCCTTTAGATTACTGAGAACTGGAGAAGGGGATCAGTCTTGGTATACATACCTACCAGTTACTGGCTGCATCTACATCCAGGAAGAGACATGGCCTAAGGCAATCAACCAGCTTTCTTCCTGGAGAGCCCTTAGAAGATAAAGTCTGGTGGCTGCCAGCATTCTTGGCAGCTGAAAGAATGAACACATACTCCAGTCCTGGAGAGGGAGAATTTAGATGGCACATCATGATACTTTATACATATACATATATACATATACATATATATATGTGTGTGTATAGATTAGGTGTATTTACATATACACACATATAAACAATTACTTGATCTGATATGCTCTGTTCTGTTTCATTAAAAAAAAATCATGGTGGCACATTCCTGTAATCATATTGGTTGGAAAGTAGAGGCAGCAAGGCCAGAAGTTCAAGACTATACTCAGTTACATAGTGAGTTTGAGGCCAGACATGAGATCCTGTCTATAAGTAAATAAAAGAAAAAGAAAAAATAAACGTAAATCCCAATACTGTAGTACCCCAAGACTTTAACTTCTTGCTAGCTTCTCAACCGATAAAAAGGTGTCATTCAATGTCCTGTCTTTCAGCATAGGAATCAAATATCAATAGAAGACAGAGGTGCCGGTGAGATGGCTCCTCGTGCAGGAGTACTTGCTGAACAAGCCTGGTGATGATTGCTTGAGCCCCAGAGCCCTAGAAAAGGACATACTGCACAGAGTTGTGCACTGATGTCCACGTGTGCACCACCTTAGCACCTGTGCACCTCTCTACAGACACCACACACAAATAACATGTTTTAGATTGATTATGAGCATTTTGGCTGCATGTACATATATATGTATGTATATGTACCATACACATTCCTGGTACCCATGGAGCTCTGTAGGTCAGAAGAAGGTGTCAGATCTCCTGGAGCTGGAGTAAAGGATAGTTGTGTTCCACTATGTGGATGCTGGGAACTGAGCCCAGATTCTCTGCAAGAACAACAGGTACTCTTAAGTGCTGAGCTATATATCTCCAGCCCATAATAATCTCTTTTTCTGAGACAGAGTCACTCTCTCTCTATCCCTGGTCATCTTGGATTTTACTACATAGATCATGTTGACCTTGAACTCACAAAAATCTTCCTGGCCCAGCCTCTCTAGTGCTGGGTAGTATTAAATGTGTGTGCCACCATGCCTGGTCAGTAATGACAGAATATAGGACTAACAGGGTTGGAACAATGATAATGAGTTCCTTTTAAAAATGAAAATGTTGACTTTCTGTGAGTTTGAGGCCAACCTGGAGTTCCAGGACAGCCAGGGCTGCCCCGAGAAACCCTGCCTTGAAAAAATAAACACAGAGACAGACAGACAGAAAGAGAGAGAGGAGAGAGAGAGAGAGAGAGAGAGAGAGAGAGAGAGAGAGAGAGAGAATGTTGATTTTCAGTAGCACTTTTGACTGATCTAGCAAGAGACAGTTCATTAACATGTAGGAAGAAATAGGGATTTCAGATGTGTCTCCCAGTCTAAGAAACTATATAGAAAACAGGACTGCTCCCTTTTCCAGACTCACGCTTTCACCTACAGGTGTTTCCCTTTTCTGGCAGTTTTCCTTAAGCCTCGACAATAAAAAGGTGTCCCTCTGGTCCTCTTTGCAGGATGTCTGTCTGGGTCAGTCACTAAAAAGAAAGCATGTTGGTGTCTGATTTGTCCAACCTGGTGTTTTCCAAGTCTCCAGGCTGGACCTCCACGCTGAGCACATGAGAAGTTGACTCATATTTCAAGTCAGCACAGACATCCATCCCTCAAATGAGTTAAACCTCTGGCCACTCCCAAAGACAGCCCAAGTGCTGGAGTCATTTATGAGCATCTCTTTCAAGTCTCGTGTTTGTCATAAAAATTCAAAGAAAAAAAAATACCCTTTCTACTTTGACCAACCCTCAGCTCCAGGCTCCGTGATGTGCTCAGCTTTACAGAAAATCTAAGTAAGATATGTCAGGATTGGATCAAATGCCATCTTTCCTCCTCCACCTTTAGATTTCACAATGAGTATCCAATCCCCTGAGCTTCCAAGGCAGTGAGTCTCTCCAGTGTGAATCTTGTTCTAGTCTGACTTTTATTAAAGTTCCTTGTCTGGGAGCATGCCTTTTGCCTCTTGGGTGTTCCTGTTTATGGACCATTATGTTCCTTCTGTGTTTTGCATGATACTTGGAACATAATTGCTGGCTGAGGTGAAGATGTTAAACGTTAGAAAGAAATACTGTCTCACCATCAGAGTCAGGAGGCACAGATAAGATGTTAAGCAGACACAATACTTAAAGATAACTTTATTTGGAAGATAATTCCAGAAGTAAAAGCTGCATTTATGAAGGATTGCTGAAAGAGGTGAATTACTCATTTAAGGAGAATGTTGAGAAGTGATAATTTTCAAATCTATGAGAGAATGCTGAGTCAAAGATGGTGCCTCAGACGGCCACCCAAGAGCAGGGACACCAGTGACCCAGACTGCTACAGATCCTCCTGTTTCTGGCTATCTCTTTCAATCTTCAGGTTTAGAATTGATCGTTTCTTTTTAATTTGTATTACATTTTAGTGTGTGTGTGTATACTTTTTTTGGGGGGGGGGCTGGTGCTTTCCTTCTACCATGTGGGTCCTGGGGATCTAACTCAGATCACCAAGCTTGTTGGCAGTGCCCTTATTTGGCTGAGCCATCACACCAGTCCTAGAATTGGTCATTGCTATTATAACATTTTTTACTGTCCTTCTTTTAAATTGTAAGATATACTTATATTTCAAAAAGAATCACACTAGATTTGTCTATTTAAAGAAATAAATTGCTGACAGAATCACGTGACAAATACATTTAGGCTTGTAGGTTAAGTACATGACAATGTCACTCTAACACTCTTTCACAATGAATACAATTTGGCAAATCGTGGGTTCTTCTTTGGAAGCCATCCAAAGCATTTGGGAAAGTTCCTAAGTGACTGCTGGAAGGTTTTCACACCCATGAGGAAGCCCTGTGGCACAGATATCAAGGACTACTTTAAGGCTACAGGTTTTCATTTAAAAAGCCATCGAAATGTCTGGTCGTATAATTAAAGTATCAACTTTAACAGGTGGACAGGTCTGGGCTGTAAAACAGCGTGTGCTCCCAGCGCTATACATGGTTCCTGCCTTCATCATTTTCTTTCATGCATCATTTGAACCACAGTGCTTTTAAAATAGCTTCTTAGAAACAGCCAGATAGAGTTCCAGGTGTAAAGGGGTGACGTCATTTCAGAAATGGCTTGGGAGTGAAATTTCTAAGCCATGTTCGTATATCTAGTTCATGTCTATACTGTTACAACCCCGTGTCTAAGACACATCTGGGCCTTAGGTTTCTTTAGTTGTGTCTGCAGTGACATATGCCTGGGATGTTGCCAGGACTCGAGACATGACTGCTAAGGGCTTGCAATGCTTGAAGATACTTTCTAAACGCACAGTCAAGTGTTTCTTATTGGGTTTCTGCCACTTATGTTTGCCTACAGCAGCAGAAAAAAATTATCTGTAATATCAAAGTACTTGAGAGGAGTACTCAGTGGTTAAGAGCACTTGTTCTTCCAGAGGACTTGGGTTTGATTCCCAGCACCCACAGAGTGGCTCATAACCATCTGTAAATCCAAGTCCAGGGGATCCAACACCCTGTTCTGGCCTCTGTGGCACCAGACATGCAGGTGGTGCACAGACACACATGCAGGCAAAGCACCTATACATATAAAATATAATAAAAATATCATTTTCAAAAGTATTTGAGATCAAGCATAGGACTTCCTGTATAATAAGCAAACACTCTTCAGTTACACCTGAGCCTCTGCTACCTTTTGATATTATTCTCATTTCAAGAGACAGAAGTTACGGGGCTAGGGGAGATTGCTTACTTGGTAAAGTATTTACTGCTCAAGCATCAGAACCTGAGTTTGATCTGCAGTACCTCCACAAGAAAATCTAGGTGTGTTGACTAGATTCATGTCAACTTGAGACAAACTCTAGCTATCTCAAAGGAGGGAACCTCAATTGAGAAAATGCCTCCACAAGGTTGGGCTGTGGGCCAGCGTATAAAACATTTTCTTAATTACTGATTTAATGGGGGTGGACCCCCAGGACAGGAACTCAAGAAGGAACCTGGAGGCAGGAGCTGAAGCAGAAACACAGAGGAGTGCTGCTTACTAGCTTCCTCCCTGGTTCACTCAGCTTGTTTTCTATTAGACCTAGGAGGGTCAACAGAGAGTGGGTTGGGCCCTCACATATCATCACTGATCAAGAATATGCCCTATAGTTTTGCCTATAAGTCAATCTGATGTAGGTATTTTCTCAATGGAAATTCCATCTTCTCTGATGACTCTAGCTTGTGTCAAAACTATCCAGCATAGCCACCATGCCCAGATTTTTTGACATGAGTTCTGAGGGATGATGAACTTCCTTTGTGGTAAGCACTTTAACAACTAAACTCTCTCAAACTCCCAACTTTAGAAACTTTTAAAGACCCTCATGTTAAAAAGCAATTCCTGAAACTACATTTTTATATTTTAACTACAACTCTATAACATAGATAAATATATCTATATCTCAACTCAGAGTGCTTTATACTGTTGATAATATAATATGCTAAGATAATCTTTAAGGGGGGATTGACTGTGTATGCTTCACACTAATCAAATCAATTAGTGGCTAAGTCTATGGCCAGTGGAAAAAGAATAGGAGTTCCCAATTGAACCTTTAAAACATGTGTTTGTATGTTTGTTTAAAGCAGAGAATTGCTCAAGCGCTTGCATAGCATGCAGCGATTCCTGATCCCATCTCTGTAATGTAGTGAGTATGGTGGCACAAGCCTGTAATCATAGCTCTCTGAAGGGGGAACTGTACTGGGTCTCACACAAGCTTGATTTATAGAATGGCCTTACCTTAGAGGGGGGAAAAGTAGAAATATTTAAGTTGTGTTATTGAGGTCTAAAGGAGACACGTATTTAGAGCCCTCAACTTAATAACTTTGACATATGTATATACTTGTGGCCATTGTAAAATCAAGATAGTGAACACACCCATGGCCCCCAAATGTTTATTTGTACTCTTTGTGATATAGACTCTCTCTAGCAACCACTGATTGGCAGATAGCTCTGCCCTCACACTGAGGATGAAAACATAGATGATATTGACAGCAGAGAGGAAGGATCTATCTAGGTTAAAAGACTTCAGACTTTGTTTGATGTCCTGAGGTACTACGTGCATGTGATGGACATAAAATAATAAAAAAGAGAAATGCTTATTAAAAATATATTTGGGATTATAGTATTAAACATTACACATGGTATTATAGTATCAAAAATGACTGAGACATTGACTAACTTGGATTACTACCTGAAATCAATAAAAAAAAAGGCTAAAATACACGTCAAATAATATTGATTTGTACAGGTAACTATGCATTATAACAAAATGCTACATAAAATGCTTAAAAATAAATGTTATCAAGTCAGGCATGGTGGCACATGACTGTAATCCCCTTAGAACTCGGGAGGCAGAGGAAAGTGGATCTCTGAGTTTGAGACCAGCCTGTTCTACAGAGCAAGTTCCAGGGCAGTCAGGGCTAAAAAAGGAAAGCCCGTGTGTGGGGTGGGGATCGAAAATAGTATTATTTAATAATTTTCAGTGAAATGAGTGTATTTTTATCTATACAATATTATGTGATGCCCACACATTTTTAAACAATCTGAACTATATTTGGTGAACTCAGTGTTGAAAGGGCACAAACTTAGATTTAAAAAACCTTTTCAATCAGGTTCTCTGGTCCCTGGTCCATATATTGTCTAGAATATAAATATAGTTGTTATCCTTCAAGCACCACTCACTGTTCTCAACTCCTTTGTTCCCTACTTACCATTCAGTGGCTTCAGCCTGCAGTTAGAATAAAGGTTAGTCCTGTTTCTATGTATTTCTAGGCCCTGTACAACTGAGCTCTTAACTTCCTCTCCAATCTAATGTAAGGCTTCTCCAGGCAAAATACATTTCTCATCAACACACATTCCTCTCAGTTCTAAACGCCAAGCTCCTCCCTGTTGCAGGTTCTCTGCAAGATCTTTTTGCTTTACTCAATTCCCAGGGGCCTTTCTCCTCATTACTGGCTTCTTCCTGCACTTCAGTGAGGCACAGCCTTGACCACTCTGGTTTCAAAAAACCATCCTGTTATCTGCTACCTAGAATTCTTCCTGTAACCTTTATGTTTCTTCTCCAAAGGTGAAGTATATTTGTTTTTTTTGTTGAGGTTCTCCCACTAGACCTCAACTCCCTGAAAGCAGACCTTTTCTGGTTCCCTGACTATTGTGTCCCCTCTGCTGGGTTTTCCAACAATGTTGTCTGAATGAATGAGTCCAGGAGAAGGAGTGGAGGTATAAAATAAAACTGTAATCTCGGTTAGTAAAAAAGACGAAGCCTGTTTTGCATAGATTAACTTGAACCTAGAGGTTTGTTTTTTTTTTTAAAGGTTCTATTTCTTCCTTCATTTGTCTGTAGAATTCCAGCTAACATTATTCAATACTTTTTAGGCATACACTTTACATTTCTGAGTAACCCTGTAGAGGTAATCAACCTTTATTATCCGCATTTTTCAAAGGCATCTTGCCAATAGCCATTAACGGTGGAGCTGTAGTCTAGTTTAAGTAGGCCATATCCAATTAATCAATGTAATGGACACCCCTTCAGTCAACAATAGCTGTTTTATCAACGCGCTTTTCAGAGAACCCCTCTGAATTCCCCCTTTTCCCTGACCTTCTGTCTCGGGACTGAAAGCTACTGGTGGTGGCTAACCGCTCAGGGGGTTTCCTGCAGAATCCCAGTGACTTTAGTGGGCGGATCTCAGCTCAGACCACTGCACCAAGCTCTGGCAAGGCTATGTATGACTGCAGGCAGTGCCGGGAAAGAAGAAAGAAACAGGTCTGTTGGCCATAGCTGGATCCTTGTGAAAGAGGAAGGTTCAGTGCGCCTTATTCATACTCGCCAAGAGCTCGGAATCTCCCAACCTGAAGGGGAACCACGATGCGTTTCCCCAACTAAACCCGGCGTCACGAGCCAGCCCCGCCCCGCCCCCAGCCCCGCCCCCAGCCCCGCCCACTTGCGGGGGGCCCTTGTTAGTCCCCCCCCCAGCTCACCCCCCCCCTAGTTCGGCCCTCTCCTGCCCCTCAGGTCAGACTCGGCCTGTGATTGGTTTTTCTGGCCGTAGTCCCGCCCCCATATCTTTACCGTCACTCCCAAGATGGCGCCGGCCGCGGCGGGTTTGGCGGCTGGTGCTGAAGAAGGAGGCGGAGGCTGTGGCGACCGCGCGGGGAGGGGGAGTCCCGTCTGACTGAGACGGCAGGGCGGAGCGCCGGGCCGGGAGATGAGCTAAGCTAGCTGCAAGCGCCGCGACATTCAGCCCCCTCGTGTCCCGCCCGCCGCGCGTGAGGGGATCAGACCCCGCATCTCGGGCTCTTCCCGGTGCTCGCGCGGGGGCCGGCGGGGAGGTGAGTGGCGGAGCGGCGTCGTGAGCATCGGTGGCATTGGGAGCTGTCACGGCCCTGAGGAGGTGACTGGCAGGGGGACGCCGAGCCGGGTGATAGGACTTGGAGGGCCGCTAGGCGCCGGCAGCTGCTAGGAGGGGCTCCTGCCGTCCCGGAGGATGGGGAGATGCTGCCGATGGCGTTCGCGCGCCTCCGTGTGGGAATGCGCGCGGGGCTCCGGGGGGGCTCCTCCAGACTGGCCATTCGGGGCTGGCCTGGGGCTGTTGTTGTTGGGGTGATGGGGCGGGGGCGGATGGTGGGGAGGTCCTGAGGCTGGGATTTTGACAAGCCCGTTACGTAAGGTTGCTTCCTGGAATCCCACCTGCTTTGGGTTTCAAACCCGCGGCGGGGGCTGCTTTCCCGCGGCTGCTCAGTCCAGATGCCGGGGCCCGGCTGGGGCTCAGGTTCCACGTGAGCCCGGCCAGCGTCCAAGTTGTCCAGTCTCTCTTTCACTTCTCTTCTCTTCTCTTCTCTTCTCTTCTCTTCTCTTCTCTTCTCTTCTCTCTGTCTCTCCCTCTCTCTCCCTATGTCTCTCCCTGTGTCTCTGTCTCTCTCTCTCTCTCTCTCTCTCTCTCTCTCTCTCTCTCTCTCTCTCTGTGTGTGTGTGTGTGTGTGCGCGCGCGCGCACACGCGCAATTTTGGTCATCACCACTCCTTTGGAAGTTTATCTCTTTCTAGAAGGGAAAGGCGATGGGAGGGGGTGAGGGGAAGAAGGGGCAAAAAAGCTTGTGACCTAGAACTGGGTCGCAGCTATATCTCTTCATTATGGTGCTTTTAAATGACAGGACGTAAAGGGAAACTTGGATGTTGCTGCTCCAGTGTGCTGTTCCTTCAGACGAATGGTTGGCTTCAGAGCCATAGAGAGGGTTATTATTTGTCTTATAGGACAGTTATTTCTTGTTTCCAAACAGGACAGGCATCGGTCAACAGGCTTGTATTTATTTGAGGGGAAAGCGGGTGTCAGCCAGCCAGAGACATGGGAGGGCAGGATTGTGTCACTCTGAATATATTATTCTTTTAAGTGTATTAGACATGAATGGAAAGGGTAGCCCAAACGTAAAATAAACAATATGACATGATTACAAGCTCTTCTTTAGTGTATATACAACCTTAATCTGTTTTCTGCCTACCCCATACACAGCCTTAATCTGTTTTCTGCCTACCCATTCTACCTCCTCTTTCCTTGGGGGGAGGGGGTGGAGACACCTGTAAACATCTTAGCCCAGGTTACACTAAGCTATTGTGGTGCATTTGAGATTACTATAAAGAGGAGTCTCAGGGGGAACCCAAAATTAGTTTATAAGTAAGGATTCTTGGGCAAGTTATCAATTTATGTTTGCAGTAGTTCTGAGATACAGCTTCTAAAAAGGTGAATAGAATTTCTGATCTGAGCCCTAATTGAACTTAAAATAAAATTGCATTTGGTTTCTTTTATGGGACTTTGTTTTGTTTGGGTGAGAGGTAATAATCGTTCGAGGCAGCTTTTTATTTTTACAAACCCCCTTTGAACTGCAGCTCCCAGCAAGAGTCTAGAATAACATATAGCTGCCACCATCATTCTATATGTGTTACATAATTCTCCCCCCCCCATGATTAAACACAGACCTACTTTGCTGTGGAATTTTGAAAGAATGTGCTTGTGAGGGAAGTTAATTGATCTTGACACCAGCTTAATATTAGGGATAAAAATGAGCAAATTTTGGCTTGCATTTCAAGCTTAAGTGCACAAGTTTACATTTTTGAAGTTTGGTGAAGGAGTACAACTTTTCTTCTATCCCTGCAAGAGAGCCAGAAAGCTGGTGCTGATTTGAGCTCTTCCGCTGGATTTACCAGCAGCTTAAGTAGTTATTGATTCTAAAGTTCCTGGAACTTTTTTCTCATTTTGGCAATTTGAATAATATTTAGTGTAATTGGGAGATTATATGAGGGAAGGGACAGAGCACACCATATTAATTTACTCAGAAAACAGTAAACATTGTAACAAAGAAGAAAACAATATTTTCTTCCTGCATGATGCAAACTACATTGCCTTTAGTTGTTTGTAGAATCTTAAGCCTTCTGCTTATGGGAAGCCTAGTTTTTCATACCCATTACTAAATATAGAGCTGATTGTTATGTTACAGATCTTTCATTCTGGTTTACACTGGTGCCTCATAACTGTAAGCGGTAAATATACGTGACTCCAGCAGGAAAATGGACTTGCTATTTCTGCTTTCTTCCACATCAAGGACTTATCTTTTCAGTATTTCACCCTTTCCTGCCAGAGGTAGAAGAAGGAGATACTAAGGAGAAGTGAATCAAGTTTTTTTTCTTTCTTATCTGCTCCCCTCATCCCCAGTTGGTTTTTATTCAGTAGAATTAGTGGGGTGGGGTGAAGAGAGTACAGCTATACTTAATTACTGTATATCATCGATATCTTTTTGGATTCTGAAAGAACAGTGTAAAGCCTCATATTTGAGACACTATTCATTTACATATGGGGTTCCTGTGATAGTAAAAAAGCTTTTTTTTTGGGGGGGGAAGTCAGGCCCATGCTATGTAGCTCATGATGGCCTAGAACTCAAGAGCTTCCTGCCTCAGCCACCTAAGGGCTGGGGTTATAGTTATACGTGACCACGTTCAGTTAAATTATCCTTATAATCACAAAGTGACATTAAAGGGTTAAGAGAAAATATTGAAAATCTGAAGCACTATTGATCAACAGGAAAACTGCCTTTGTTAGCAGAATCTGGTGTGTAGATGCACTCACAGTAACAGAAACAGGGGGCTGTTTGGATGGGTTGTCAGCGCTAACCTTGAGTTCGTTTGTATGTCTGTGAATGTTTTGCATCTGTGCACATTAGCTTCTGGTTCTTTTTGCTTCCAGCACTAAACTGCTCCATGTTGACAGTGCCACCTACTGATAATGAGCTCAGTCTTTTCCTCATTACCTCATGAGTCATTAGGCAACAGCATTGGGATGTTTCAAAGATACCAATATTTTGCTAGTTACTGAGGATACAAAGGTGAATAAAACATGACTTCTGCCCTCAACCCTGCCTGAGAAGTGTTGTTTGTTTTTGGGGCCAACAGTACATGTGATCCCTGCTTTTCCTGTCTCCTGCTAATGCTTGGTAGGACCCCCCCCCCAGCCTACCCCATCCTATGGAACTACCCCCCATAGTCATATCCTTTTGTAACTTTCCTAGTGGGAAACTGTGTTTTCGGTTCTAGACAACCATTTTTAAAATACATTTTTGGAACATTAGCTTTCATATTGGAGTGTGTTTATAAGTAAAACCTGTAATATAGAGATCAGAAATTTATTTTTATTTCTGTGGTAACTTCCATTTGACTAATTTGTGTTGCCTGTGCTTATGTGGGCTAGAAGTCAGCATCAGATGCCTTCCTTAGTCACTAGTTTTTGGGACAAGGTCTCTCAGTGAACCCAGAGCCTACCAATTGGCTAGACTGTCTGAGTTCCCGAGACAGCTTTTCTCTGCCGCCCACCTAACACAGGGGAAGCGTCTAGTCTTTTATGTGGATGCTGGGGATTCAAACTCTGGTCCTCATGCCCGGGTACCAGGCCTGATACTTAACCCAGTGAGCCGCTGCTCCAGCTCTCTTACTGGTTTTAGAAAGTTTGTCCCTTGAGCTTTCCAGCTTCTCTGCTCCTCTTCAAGATAGCTGCGATTATAGATGTGGCTGTTATGCCCAACCAACTATAACTGTTGTTTTGTAGATGAGACATTTTTCTTCTTGGAAAGTTTTAAATATAAACCCAATTACCAAAATATGTAGTACACACCCACATGCCTACATAAAATGTTGACATTTTTCATTTTTGCCTCAGATATATATTTAATATAAAAGAACTATGTATATCACAGTTGCCACATGGAATTCTAAGAACAGTATAGAACTTTATACTTCATATGGAGTTAACGTCTTTTTGTTCCATCCAGTTTCATGCTTCTCTATCTCCTATCTCAGTTTATGACCCACACTGTGTAGCATGGCTCTAGTGCTTGGTCTTTGTTTTCAGACTGGGTGAGAGTGTGTCAGGCCGGACCTTAACTTGACAGGAAGCCTGTGTTGGTCCTGAACTCCTGATCTTACTGTCCCTACCTCCCAAAGCTGTATTGTAGGATTGTACCACCACATCCAGCTCTATGAGTGCCGAGAACAAAGTAGTATAGTGACATGTATGAAGAACGCCATGATGAAGCCCAGGGCTTTGGATGTTGATGTGAAATTTTAGTAAGAAAAGTCAAAAGTATGGATTTGGACCAAACTTCCTGGACTTGAATCTTTGAAAAAATTTTAAATTGTATTTTATGAGAACGAGTGTGTTGCCTACATGCATGTCTATGTACCATATGCATGCCTGGTGCCTGCAGAGGCCAGAAGAGGGTATTGGCTCCTCTGGAACTGGAGTTGCAAACAGTTCTGAGCCACAAAATGAGTGCTAGGGACAAAACTCAGGTCCTCTACAAAGGCAAAAAAGCACTCTTAATTGCTGAGCCATCTTTCCAGCCGCCTTAGTCTGAATCTTGACTTTATTATCTAGTGGTTTTATAGTTCTTTTAAACTATATCCTTAGTGCCCCTATCCTATCAAATCGGAACAATAGAAGTGTCCATTTTATAAGGTTTTGTAAAAATTTAATGAGTTTATTTACGTAACCCTGAAAAACATTTTTGGTGGTTTGAGTGAGAATGGCCTCCATAGGTTTTTATATTTGAAGACTTGATCCACAGTTGATATGTTTGAGAAGGATTAAGAGGTGTGGCATTGTTGGAGGAGATGGGTCTCAAAAGGCCATGCCATTCCCTGTTAGCGTTTTCTTTTTCTGTCTCATATTTGTAGATCAGATGTAAGCTCTCAGATTCTAGCACCACACCTTCCTGCTGCCATGCTTCCTGCCATTATGATCATGGGCTTAAATATGCTGAAACTGTGAGACCCCAATTAAATGCTTTCTTTTATAATTTGTCTTTGTCATGGCAAGAGAACAGTAATTAAGACAAACCATGTCAGCCAGGTGTAGGAGCACATCCCTTTAATCTCAGCATTGAGAAAGAAGAGGCAAGGGGCTGGAGAGATGGCTCAGCAGGTAAGAACACTGACTGTTCTTCTGAAGGTCCTGAGTTCGAATCTCAGCACCCACAAAATGGCTCACAACCATTTGTAAAGAGACCTGATGCCCTCTTCTGGTATCTGAAGACAGCTACAGTGTACTTACATATAATAAATAAATAAATCTTTAAAAAAAAAAAAAAAAAAAAAAAAAAAAAGAAAAGAAGAGGCAAGCCTGGGCTAAACAGTGAGTTCCAGGACAGTCAGAGCTACATTTAAAAAAAAAAAGAAAAAAAAAAAAAAAGACAAAGACATACCATGTCTACATGTCTGTTACTCTTTCTTTCTTTCTTTCTATCTTTTCTTTAAATATTGGTAAGTTTAGGTATTGATACTGCTGTGTCCTGGTATACAATCACTGAATTTTCTTTATTTTATCCCATCTTTATTGATTTATTGCAGTGTGGGCTCCATTTGTTGAACGCGCTGTACTGCTTGCCAGTTACCATTAATGCTCATCTACATGGTCTTCATTTTCTGTCTGGCATCAACAGTGCCTCATTAATATTCCTCTATCTCTTAAAGCAGTGGCTTTCAACATGTGGCTTGTGACCTCTATGAGGGTCAAACGACCCTTTCACAGGGGTTGCGTATCAGATATTCACATTACAGTTCATAACAGTAGCAAAGTTACAGTTATGAAATAGCAAAGAAAATAACTTTATGGTTGGGGATCTCCACGACATGAAGAACTTTATTAAAGGGTCGCAGCGTTAGGAAGGTTGAGAACCACTGTCTTGAAGGAACATGCCAGAGTTTTTCCAGGTCATGGACCTGGTTGTGAAATTGTTGAGTCCTGGGATAGAAGTATTTTTCCCTTTATAAATTATTTATAAGATTTTGACAACCAATGTGTATTTCTGTTTCTTTATATCCTTTCTAGGTGTTGTTAGATTTTTGGATTTTGCTAGTCTGCCTGATGTAAAATAAAATAGCATTTCATTTTTGTCTTGTGTTTATTTTCCTTCATTTTTTAAAAGTATTTTTAGTTTTGATCTTCTCTTCAGTAAGTTTGTATGTACCTGTTCTTTATATATTTTCTTTCTTAAAAAGAAAAAAGATTTGTTTTTGTGTGTTTAGGCATCTATGTGAGTATATGTGCAGACGTGTGAGGGAGTGCAGCTGTTTGCAAACTCAGGTCAGAAGAGGTTGCAAGGTATCTTCTTCTGACACTCTTTGCCTAGTTCGTTGAGCCTGGGAAATGTCTCTTTTTTGCTAGGCAAGCTCTACTGATTCTCCTGTTTCATCCCCCTTGGATCTGAGGTGGCAGGCATGCGTGGGGTGCCTGGCTTGTTATGTGGTTCTAGGATCTGACCTCTGGCCTTCATGGTTACTCAGCCGACCTCTTAGCTGCTGAGCGATCTCCCCAGTCCTTCTTTATATAGATCCTACTTAGCCTTTTTCTTACTTATTTTAAAATATTTTCAGGATATTTACGAATATTAGAGAGGCCCATTTTTTCTTTTTCCTTTTCTTTTCTTTCTTTCCTTCCTTTCTTTCTTTCTTCTTTCATTTTTTTTTTTTGATATTTCTAACTTCTTGGAACAGTTATCGTGGATTAACATCACAATACCTTATCTGATTTATCACTTTCTCCTCAAACTCTGACCCAACTAAACTTATTTACTTGCATACAGTTTTGCATTTATTTATTTTTGTTGTATTTCAGAGATAACGTGGACCACTATTGACTTCATAATTCATGGAAGAGGCTTTTAGGAATTGTGTACAAGTTCTTCTGAGCTTTTCCTCTCTTTCTTTATTGTCTACTCAGTCACTGAAATCTATTTATCTATTTACATGTCCCCCAGTCTGGCCTCCAGCTCACATTATAGCTTACTTAACTCTTGATCCTCTTGCCACTACATCCAGCTTATTTGGTAAATCTTTTAAAAACCATTTTTATTATACTTCTTTATTTACCGACCTGTGGTGTGTGTGTGTACTTGTGGGTGCATGCATATGCCTGAATATAAAGGTCAGTAGACAATTTGCTAGAGTTAGTTCTGACATTCTATCTATGGTTCCTTGGGGTCAATCTCTGGTCTTCAGACTTGGTGGCAAGTGCCTTTTGTCCACAGAACCATCTCTTTGTCCATTAACTTATTTTGAATTAGAAACTTTCATAGCATCCTTATTCCAGTACTTCCTTTTTAGGAGTTATTTCCACTGGTTTCCTTATTTTCACTTTTGTTCCTGAAATTCATTTTTTTTAGAATTGCCAAAATGGTATGTTTAAAACACCAATTGAAAATTCCTCGATGACTCCATTGATAAAAGCTAACACTCCTTACCATGTCATTAAAATTCTCTACAATTTGGCCTTTGTCTAGCTCTCTAATCTTAACTTTTATAATTTCTACTTTCCATTTCCACTCCAGCCATATAGCATTCTTTTTGAAGTTTCCTTGAATATATCTGTTATTTCTGGAGTGTTGCTGTGGTCCTAGGATAGAAGCATCTTTCTGGAATGCTGTCATTTCTCCCTTCCTTCTTATTTTGTCTAGCTAAGTCCTTTATATTCTTTAAGAATCAGAGATAAGTGGTGGTGATGCTGGCCTTTAATACCAGCACTTAGGAGACAGAGACAGAGGCAGAGACAAAAGCAGGCAAATCTCTTGAGTTCAAGGCCAGGCTGATCCAAGACAGTTACATAGAGAAATGCTGTCTCAACAAATAAATAAGTAAGCAAATAAATAAATTTAAAAATTAAAGAATTAAGAGCAGAAACTGCTCTTACAGAAGCCCAGGTTCAACTCCCAGCATACACATAGCAGTTTACAACTCTCTGTAGTTCCAGTTTTAGTAGAAACGACACTTTCTTCTGCACAAATATGCATGCATACAAAACACAATACACATAAAATAATTCAAACAAAACCAATCAGGGCATTATTACTACCTCCAGAAGGCCTTCTCTGGTCTGGATTATTGGGTCTCTCCTGAAGTTGTCTATAAGAACTTTGTCATGTCTCAAGTTCTAGTGAGAGTTTGTAGAGGGAACAGGAAGAGGCTCAGTGGGTAAAAGATGCTTGCTGCAAAGCCCTGGCAACCCAGCTTTGATTCCTCAGGACCTGCATTATGGAGAGAACTGATTCTAGAAGGTTGTCCCTTGACCACCACATGTGTACTGTGACACACATGCACACACAGAAGATAAATAAATATAATTTAAAAAAAGGATTTGTTGAGTCAGTTATTGTAGTATGAGAGGAAGAACCAGGTAGTTGCTAAGGATCAGTGGGTATGGGTTTGAAACCTGGTCTTATTCCTGTTTCTTTATATCTCAGTTTCCTCCCATGTAGAATTGAGAAAAGTGTGCATTTATTGAGTTGGGACACTTAAATTTGATAATACAAGTAAAGCATTTGAAACAATGTCTTGTATCTAGTGAATAATCTATTCAAACTATTGTTGAGTTTAGAGTATTTTCATTTGTGTGCCCCTTTTCCTCATTAGACTTTGAACCAGTGAGTGAAGAAACACACCAAGAAATCTGGATCTTAAAGTGAAAGATAACATTTTCCAGAGTGTCCTGAAAACTTGAGTCTAAGTCCATTTTTTCCCCTAGCAACTACATTTGGCATCTTGCCATAAATGTGAAATTGACATTGGTGGTAATTAGCATTTCTTAATTATACTTCATAATTGGTTGCTTATTTAAGATTCTGCATGCTTTACTTAGTAGTTCTACTGGAACTCTAGGAATACCATTTACTTTTAAGCCTCCCTTAGTCTGTTTGGCATTTAGCCAACTTTTCCAAATATGGTTTAAGGTGTGAGGGGCTGAACAAAGGGGGTAGAATAAGAGGAAAACATTATACCTCTGAGCCAGACGTGTTTCATATACCTTCACTATTTGCTTTAAGATAGGTTATCAGATGTAATTTCAGTAAACACTTTCCAGAGGTAATATAAGACATTAAAAAATATCAATAACCTGTCTTCTTCCATTACTGCAAATGATTAAGACATTTTACTTACAATCATTCTTTTTATTATTTCAGAATCTTGTTTCTTTTACCTTAAATTTAGCAGGCTGCATTTTGTTCTAAATACCAAAACCATCTGTATAATCTTGGCAAATTGATAGAAGTCCTGTTTGTTTTATTTTTATCTCTGAACTTGCTGTTAAATTTGTAAGGTTTTGTGTCTCCTTGTTTCTGATTATATGAAAGTAAGTTTGTCTTCTTTTGAATATAGGAACAGTACAAAATTACTCTTCAATATCCACTTAAAAATTGTTGCTAAAGAAACTAGATTTTTTCCCCCTAAAAGGTCTTAAACTGCTAAAGAAAAATTCTAACAAACTGTTATCAAACTAATGCGAAAATCTTAATGTATCAGTCTTATGTTAGAGGCCAATACCATATAATGGCTGTAGTGTTGGGAACTTCTTTTTTAAAGTGCCATTGTCTTAGCATTGGATATTTCAGTTGAAGACTCTAAAGTGGCATGTTTTTAAGAGAATGGGTATAGATGAGTGAGGAAAGCTGCGACTGCGTCTTAGTCTGTGGGATAGAGCTGGCTCTTATCAACAGAAAAGCTGAGTTAACCCTTACTCCAGCGTTAGTCAAGATTAGAGTTAAATGATACTGTTTTCCTTTAAAAAGTAATTTAAGTTGGCATGGTGGCACATATCAGCACAGTGAAGGCCGAGGCTTGAGGATGAGGAGGTCTGGACCAGCCTGGCAGACATAGTGAGACACTGTCCAAACAATGCAAAACTCTTTTTTGTTGTTGTTCTAACAAATGCTAAGATATTCTTACCCTTCATCTTTCAGGGTTTTTTTAATTTTTTTTCTGGATGTCAGAACTTTGTAATAGTATTTTATTTAGTTTTTTTAAATGTAGTTTTGGGAATTGAACCTAGGTACCTGACTTACTAGACAAGTGTGTTATTGTTGAGCTGCACCCCCAACTTTGTATAGTACTATGTTGCTTTGTTGGTGATAATTATACTGAAGTTGGATCCATGGGCTGCTGTTTGAACCTGCTCTCATTGGTGTTTTCATACTTTTAGCCTAAGGAATGATTGAAATTTCGAATTTCATAGAAATTTTTTAAAAAATAAGACTTTTCCTTTTCTGATTAACTGCTACTTTAATATTTCTTGACCACCTCTCATTGATTTTTAAGAGTCAGGGTCTTGCTAGGTAACTGACTGAACTGAAGACTCCCTGTATAGACCAAGCTAAATACTCCTGCCTCACCCTCCTCATGATTGCTGGAATTATAGTAGTAAGATACTGCTCCCTTGACTTTTGTTTTGTTTTGAGGGTTGTTGTTCATCAATATTCTTTTGTTTGTAGGCAGTAGAAACCAAATTTAGCCTAACTCACTAAAAATGGGAATTAATTGCAAGGATACTAGGGACTTCATGACATCTCATGATTAGAAGAGCAGCCACACCTCCTGAAAGGACTTGAGATCAGGAGCTGAACTCCCTCACAGTCAGGTGGCGCTTGTCTCCTCGCCCTGGACCAGTACAGTTCCCTCGCTCCCTACTTGTTCATTTCAGTTTTGTCTCTCTGCATGTTGTCTTTCACTGTTGTGGGGCTAGACATGACTTCTGACTGACTGTTGTTTTGAAGCAAAGTCTCCCTACGTAACTTGGCTGACCTGGGATGAGGTTGGCCTTGAGATCACAGAGCTCCACCTGCCTCTAGCTCCCAGTGCTGGGATTAAAGGCCTGTACCTCTTTGTCAGGCTGTCTTCTGACTCCTAAATTCATACATTGTCTCATGATTCTGTGCTCTCATTCTAAAATCTGACAGAGGAGATGTAATACAAGGCAAGTGTTCTCTGTCTCGGCTAGTCAGCTATGGCAGATGAAACCACAGTTTCACTGAATGTGACTCTCAACACTAGCTTTGTGGAAAAGGATAGGACATCTGGCTTCCCAAAGACAGGTGTATACAATGAATAGACATTCTAAAAGCTGCTGATTACAAAAGGATACTAGATGATGAAAAATGAATTTTTAAATGAAATTAAAAGAAACCTCTCAGTGTTGTTGCATAATACCAAAGAACTTGAATTAATTTACTCCCAATTCATAGCTGATTATTATGAAAGCTGTGAACATCTCTCCCCTTTTGGGGTGAAAACCAGTAATGGTAGAGGCACACTTTTACCCTCCTGTGTATAGACTTTGTAGTCCAATCATCCTATGAATACTTGAATATTAATCTATACTGTCTTTAATATATTAACTTCTAAAAAGCATCTCTGAGTTGTAGTCTTATTATGTAGTTCCTACTGGCCTTAGAAGACTTGATATGTAACCCAGGCTAGCCTCCAGATTAGATTCTTCCTTATTGATGTGCCACTGTGTCTAACCTTGATAACATTACAGTATTCTTTATTTAGCAAGCATTTACTTATTGCTTGTGTAATGCCAAGGATTATGCTATAAAACAAGTTATGCTTTTGTTTACTCTCAGAGAATTTATTATATTCTGGTGAAAAGAGTAGATGTTCAAAGAGGTCCTTAGAGTATTAGTGTGATAATCATATGTAGTGTGTGTTAGTCTTGAAGCCCGACTAGAAAGTGGCAGTCTTGCATAAGGAAAGCACAGAGCAGAACTCATTTCACTGGAGCTGACCATTGACTGAGTGTGCTGGTGGAGGAGCTGAATTTGAATTTGCAAAGATACCTGGATTATGTAAATGGGAACTCTGTACAATGAAACTCAAGTGAATTTTTACACTGTTTAATGATACTGGAATTAAACCCTGTTCTTAAGTCTGCCCTTAACATGTAAGAAATTATGGCCCTTTTGAAAAGATAGCTATAGATTGTAGAATATTCCAACCATTTGTTCTTTAGCTTTATGCTCCACCCCCTTTTCCTTTTCTTTTCTTTTCTTTCTTTCTTCCTTCCTTTTTTTTTTTTTTTTTTTGAGTCAGAGTTTCTCTGGTGTAGCCCTGGCTGTCCTGGAGCTCATTCTGTAGACCAGGCTGGCCTCAAATTCACAAAAATCCGCCTGCCTCTGCCTTCCAAGTCCTGGGATTAAAGGTGTGTGCCACTACTGCCCAACTTGCTTTAGGCCACTTTCTAGAATAAAATGTCATCAATAACTTCCTTTTAGATTCTTCTTTTAAAGCTTCTTATTGGTTCTTTGTGAATTTCATCATGCACCCCAATTACACTTATCACCCCTCCCCTTGTACCCACCTTCTACCCTTGCAACCTCTCCTGCAACAAAGAAAAAAAATTTCGCTGTGGAAGCTGCAGTGTGTCACAGTGTGTCCCACAGTACACCCTTTTGTTCACACGTCTTTGCTTGCAAATAAATGTTCATTGCAATGCCTCACTGGTCTGGTTTGAGGCCTCTAGCTTCTGATACTCTATCAATACTGGAACTTCACTGGGACGGCTCTCAGATATCCTGTTGTTGCCCTGTGTCATGGAGATCATGTAGTTTTGGATCTGTAGGTCTGGCCCCCTCATGCACTCCAGCAGTTTATTACTGAGGTAGATGTTGGGGTGGATCCATTCAAAGCCCTGGGTTTGGGCCTGAGAGGTATCTGAGCTGGTCAGACCACCAGCTCTCCCTCATGCCCTTGGGGCCAGCTCACCAGCATCCCCTGCTATCAAGGCCAGCTCCACCTTGCTGCCCAGCAAGGTGCAGGGACCGCTCCCTGAGTGTTGCAGACAGTGAAGAACATGGCCAGTTCTCCCATTCTCATGACCCCAGGGTCAGCTCTCCTGCCTGCTATCGATGGTGAAGGACAAGAGAGGGAAGGAGGGCATCTTTCCTTAATCTATGCCACCACCCAGCAGACAAGAGGCAGGACCTGCTCTCCCACACTCACACCCTCTGGGGACACTCCCCTGCAACCCCACCCGCATCCAGGGCCAGAAGTCCCAGTGAGGTTCCAGTACCAATAGAGTGGTCTACTATCAGGACCAACTTTACCGCCTGCTGCCCATGGTAAGGGCAAAAGGGAAGGAGGATGGGTCTCTCTCACTGACTCCTCACCATCATCATCCTCACCATCCTCATCCTTACCATCCTCATCCTCATCATCTAGCAAACAAGAGGCAAGTCTGGCTCTCCCACACTCTTGCCCTCACTCTTGTGTTTACTCACAACCTCTATATCCAGTATCATCTCTACTGTGGTACCCAAGACCTGCTCTCCCAAGTGCCGCAGCAAGTGAGGGGTAGGGCCAGCTCTGTCACTCTGGTGACCTCGGAGTCAGCTTTCCTGCCTGCCATAGGTAACACGGGGCAAGGTGTGTGTGGGAGGTCGTCTCTCCTTTGCCCATATCACCACACAAACAAATGGTGGGGCCAGCTCTCCCACATGCCCCGGGGGAGTGGGGGTAGGCAGTTCTGCACATCCCTCAGACATCAATATGTACCCGGGCAGTATCCCAGACCAGGGATGTCTGCATGCCCTTTGCTGCTTTAGGGCCACGAATCCAGCCGTGGTTCCTGGGGGCAGCACAGGCCAGGGCTCACCATGGTCCCAGGTAGCATCACTGGCTACTCACATCAGGCTGGTCCTTGCTGCCCTCGTGTTTCTCGTTGTTCGGCCTCTTTTCACTGTGCTCACATCCTTCTGGTTCTCTTTCTCCTCGGTTTCTCCACTATTCACTTGCTCCTCTTAGTGGCATGAGGAGTCTCTGAATGTCTGGGGTCATCTTAGGAGTGCTATGTCCGGCTCCTGTGTTACGGTGCCTGGCAGGGGTCATCTTGGGCATTGTCTGTCCCCAGCCCCCAGGCCTGCGTGGCATCCTACTGGTGGTCCTCTCAGGCTAGATCCTTGTCTGGGCCCCTTGGCAGCGGACTGGTAGTCCTCTCATGCTTGCTGTTTTTCAGAGAGTGTTAGGCTACTAATCCTTCAGATATTCACAGGTCAGAACACTGAGTGTAGACACAGCCTCTCTCCTCTTAACCACCTACTAATGTACATGTGACACAGAAGCCACACCTGCAATGCCTCTAGGGGCAGGTCTTTTAGATTCTTTTATCAGAATTTTCTAGAAATAGTTTGATTGGCTTCTTAGTTTTCTTTTATAATTATGTTTCCTGTTCACACATAAACCTTTGTAGAGAATTTATAAAATTTATAGAGAGCATAATCCATATCAAAGTAAATGTTGAGGAAGGTGGAAAAATAATGCTGAAAATGATATATACCTAATGTATGTATCTATTGAAAATGATATGTACCTAATGTATGTGTCTATTGAAAATGATATGTATCTAATGTATGTGTCTATTGAAAATGATATGTACCTAGAGGTGACTCTAAAATGACTTCAATACTAAAAATTTATAACTTTAGAGAAAAGATCATATAGAGGGCTTTCTTGGTTTCTTAGTTTTTGATTGTTTTCATTTTGTTTTAAATCTTACTACCTTAACCTCTTGAATGCTGGCTTTACTGGTGTGTACTGTCACACTGGTCCCATATGATGTTCCTTGATATCATTTCCCCCTGTGGCGTTGCACCTACCATTATGCAAAAATCCGTGCAGAAGAATGCTTTGTGCCTCACTACTCTGGTCACTCGATGAACACCTTTACTTTATGCTTTCATCCATGATTCCTACTCCACCCTATCAAATAACCAAACAAAACAAGACGGGTGCACGCGTGCGTGCGCGCGTACACACACACACACACACACACACACACACACAAGCCTAGATTCATTATCTGAGACGTGACTGAGGAGAGAACGGAAGAAGCCAGCTTTGTGGTTGTGATGATCAGGTGTGTGTGTGTTCATGTGTTTCAGCATGAAGAGCAGAGTCAAAAATACCATCATTGTCATTCAAGTCAGAAATTGTGGCTTTTTCTTCCTCAACACAAAATTAGAAACTATTTGACTTTTTTCACTTTAATCCGTAAGATGTGCTTCACCACCTTGTCCACATTATTTAAATTATATGTACATGTACCTTTCGTGTTTGGCTAGTTCGATTTTGAGATGGGGTCACTTTTGAAGTGACAGCTGGCCTCTTGCCTCTGCCTCCTAAGGGCTGAAATCACAGGCGTGTGCTGCCCTGCTTGTCTTCAGATGCCCTTCTGGCAATGTGTAGGATGGAGGTGATGCACAGAGAAAGGGAAGAGAATGGGACTGTGGTCTGTTTCTCCCATTGTGTACACTGCCTTGCCATCTCTTATTGCATGATGCCTCTTTCTTTTCAGACCTCAAGCCTGACCTGCGTTCCTTCTCATTTCTCTGTCTTCTTGGTTAGACTCCTCACTTCCTATGTTGCTCACTTACTTTTCTAACTTGTCTGCTAAGCTCCCATAAGGCGGCCACACCATTTTGTCTTTGTGCTGTTATTTCCTGCCACAGTTTGGCACATGATAGGAGTCTTCATTGTAAACAGGAGTCAGCTTTGGTCAGCTGAAGCAAGAGATAATGGATTTGTTAGAAAGATATTCCTTATTTTGCAGAACTGACTGCAAGAGTGGAGAGCTACATGTTGAGGAAAAAACAGGAAACAAACCTCAGGGCCAGACCATAGCCAGACTGAAGTATCCTTCCCCCCAAGACGTCACTCACTGATGCTCCTCTTGTCACTGGGTGCACTCTGCCACTGATTTAAGAAGTGGGTGTGTATTTGGCTTATAAACAATAGAAATTGTTTTTATACTTCTGACTATTGAGTGTCCAGAATCATGATCAAGTTATAGTGGGAGAGTCTTCTTGTGGGTGACAGACTGCCAAGTCATGTTCACACTTGGCTCAGAGAACCCTAAGAATGGATGCTGACCTATCCTTGCAGTGCTAACTCTCAGTTTAAATTCTGCAAGAATGCATTGAATTGACTGGCCAGAGTGCCAGCAAGTATCTGGACTTGATTGGTCAAATTTCTGTGATTGGTTCTAGATTCTACTTTCTTTTCAGACACACATGACAGATTCTCTAAGCAAAGGGAGTGGCTGGCTCAGGTCTGGCATCTGTCCATTTTCAGTAGCCATCTGATTAGTGAATGAGAGCCAGAGCCATGCTATCTCATCCCTAAGACTTTTCATCATCAAGCATTCAAGTATGGCCATCAGTGTTGCTCAAACCCAAATCAGTGCAAAACTGTAAGATAAGCAGAGGCTTAGAAAAATTGTTCCTTGGTATCTAATGATTTAAGGTACATTACTTGTCTCTGTGTATGGTGTCTGAGCAGAAGCTTTGGTTTTCCTGGCAGTTGGACACTGGATGAGCTGCAATTTGAACTCTGCTCAGATGATTCTAGAGCACACAACTGCTGTGTTAGAAAAATAAGTCAGTTTATCCATTTCTAAGCTGCCATATAAGGTTTTACAATACATAAGGTTTTACAATAACCAGTTTTAGAAAAATGAACATGCATATACTATGTGCTAGTGATCTTATTCTTGTTTTTTAAAGTATACATTTATATGTCAAAGGATATAGGCAGTGATTTCTATTCATCACAGTAGCCTAACACTGGAAACAGACCAGATGTCTACTAACAGAACAGTAGATAAGTAAAGTTATTCAGAATTGTTTAAAAAGTGTCATTAAGGGGGCTGGAGAGATGGCTCAGCGGTTAAGAACACTGACTGCTTTTCTGAAGGTCCTGAGTTCAGATCCCAGCAACCACATGGTGGCTCACGACCATCCATAATGAGATCTGACGCCCTCTTCTGGTGTATCTAAAGACAGCTACTATATATAATACTAAATAAATTACATACTTACATATAATAATAAATAAATCTAAAAAAAAAGTGTCATTAAGATGAAAATTTATTCAGAAATAGAAATGAACAGCCTACTGCTACATAGAACAAGTGTGGCTGATTCTCCAAAACAATGTTAGGTGAAAAATCAGGCCCTCCCCTTTCCCACCTCCCAGCATAGACGACAGGAGCCATTCCATAGCCCACTTTTATAATGTTCACAGAGAGAGAAATCTAGCATTAGAATTCAAAATGGTGATTCTATTGAAACATGGAGGGGCTTTCTGTTCCTGGCCGTACTCTGTTCTTGACACTGGAGGTTTTTGTAGTGGATAGTGAGGATTCTTGTAGTTGTACTTTATGTGTGTTATTCTCTAATTAAAAGGAATCAAAATGGGCCTGGAGAGATGGCTCGGGGGTTGAGAGCACTTGCTGCTCTTGCAGAGAACTGTTGTTTGTCCCCAGCACCCACACGGGGACTTACAAACTCCAACTTGAGGAAATCTAACGCCCTCTGCTGAACTCTGTAGCACCTGGCATGTATGTGGTACACACATGTAAATACATCAAGACATTCACATACATAAAATTTTAAAAATACAAACAGTAAAAACAGGCCTATGTGTGGACTAAATTGGGGAGCAAAGCTAAGTGAGCCCCTCAGGTTGTGAATTAGGTTTTATCTGCACATCTTTGTGTATCTTAGAAGAGATTGTTAGCATTAATTAGTTCTTCTAGGGCAGTGCATGATACCTAAAGGGTTAAAAAAGAGCCCACATCATGTATCTGTAAAAAACAGGAACATGCATAAAAGTTGTTATTTTATACATTTCACTGTGGATAGCACATTTGAACTCTGAGACAGAACCTGGCCTCTAAAATCAGGCTCTCTACTTTGGATCATTTCACACTTTCTCAGGCTTACTTTAAAAAAATTCTTTTAGATTTACTTTATTAAATAATGAACAGAGTTAAGGTAGGTCTGCCTATAGCAGTCACTCATGAGAGGGTGAAAATGGGGATGAGGCCAGGGAGATGCTGGCTGTAAAAGCAAGCCTGAGGGGCTGGAGATGGCGCCATGTATGCTCCAGTTTCCACTCCATTTCCTGCCTCTTCCCATGAGAGCTCCTGCAAGGATGACTGTGCTTCCTCACTTCCCATGGTCTTCGTCTCACCACAGTTAGACTTCCTTCACACCAACACTTTATACTGAAATGACCCTGCTCAGGTCACTGATTGGATCTTTGATAAATCCAGTGGCTAAGTACCTCGTAGAGTGGGAGTGGGCTGAATGCTCACGAGTAGAGGGCAGACTTCATCTGGGTCTCTTCATGGTCTCCTGTCACCTGCCTGCTGGGGGCTCTGCATCTTCATTATCTTCTCCTCGTAGGCATTCATTCTGATCCATTCATGATACCATCCTACCATAGTGTGGTTTGATGTGTATGTGCTTTTAATCACATCAGTGCTATTTTACTTTGGATTCCCTTCTGGTTTCTTAACTGTTCTTACTCAACTCTAAATTTCCATGTTGCTACAGTTCTATTTCAGTTTTTTCTTGCTGAATGGTATTCAGTATCTGCCACATTTAAAAATTATCCCTTTAATTATGGCTCTCATGGTTTGTTTGTTTATCCATTCAACAGATATTGAGTGCTGTTCATCAGTTACTACTGTCATTGTGTATAGCAGAAAACTCCTAAACCTCAAAAAACTTTTACAATATTGTGCAAAGAAAGAGAACTAAAACCAGCCTCAGTAAATAAAATACACAGTATGTTGGATAATAGCTGAGCATAGTGGTACATGCCTTTAATCCCAGTACTAGGAGATAGAGGCAGGAATATCTCTGTGAGTGTAAGTCCAACTTGGTATATATAGCAAGTTTCAGGCTAAGTAATAAGACTCTGCTACAACAATATGTATATGTGTGTATGTATATATGTGTGTATATATTATATGTATATTATATATAATATATATAATGCTAGAAAGTGAAAATGATAAAATAAGAAATTTAAGGAAGGAGAGACTGGATCATAACTAACTAGTCCAAATTCAATCTTTGTATTTTTAGTGACTCTATATAGAGGACAAGTGTACATGGCTTTGGGCTTAAGGTGGAGAACTGCAAAACATAGATATATAGATAGAGTCATGAAGTGGATATTTTGGATCTCAGTACCGAGTCATACCCAGTAACATAAATTTAAGATAAAAAACTTCATTAGACTAGTAGGTATTGTTTAATACAAAGGAGATTTACTTTGTCTAGGGCCGGGATGGCCATCAGGATGTTTAGAAGAATCCTCTGTGGGTCGACAAGATGGCAGGTATGGGTGCCTTCTTACCAAGCCTGCTGACCTGGCCTCAGTCCCCAGGGCCCACACGATGGAGGAGAGAACTGGCTTCTACTAGTTGCTGTCAGACCTTCAGATGGGCGTGGGGCACGAGCGTGCTCCCACACTAAGTAGAGAAGTAAATGTCAGGTTTGTTTGTGTTTTGAAATGAAGCTGCTCTGAGTAGGCTACAGTGGCCAGAGATCTGGGGAGGGAAGTCAGGTCTGCTGGTGCTGCTGGCGTGTGCTGCTGTGCACAGGTCAGGTCAGCCCTCCTGGAAATTAATTTCCTCGTTGACCAAATTGTGAGATCAAACCAAAGGATCTTAAAGGTCCTTCCCTTTAAACTCTGAATGTAAAGGAATGTCTTCCTTTAAAAGGAAATAGGATATAAAATATCTTTAGATCAATGATGTGATATAAATTTCTTTAAAAAATTAAATGTTTTGTGCCTTTTTTATAAATTAGAAAAAATGCTCTATGACTACTTTTTAAAAATTCCTTTCTTTGTCTGTCTGTCTATCTGCCTCTCTGCCTCCTTCCTCTCCCTCCCTCCTTTCTTTCTTTTCTTGAGACAGAGTCTCACTATGTAGCCCAGGCTGTCTTGAGGCCAGTTTAGACTACTGAGTGAGAGACTCTGCCTCAGACAAAACAAAATACAACAACCATAAAACCAATGCCACCCCTCCCATCCAGCAAATCAGTTTTAAGTAATTTCAGAATATAAGAGAAGGAATTTTAATTCACAGTGCTATTACCACTTGTCAAGGGTGCTCATTTTCCTATAACATCACCAGCACTGGGCTTAAAGTTTTTATTCATATTTGTTCAATTTATTTTAGTATCCCAAAATTTAATTATTTCCAAGATTCATGATTCTTCTAAGGATCCTAGTATTTGTATGTTTTCTGTTTTTTTTTTTAACTTTTTACTTTTTTTTTTTTTATGTGTATATGGGTTTTACCTGTTTGTGTGTCTGAACTTCATGCTCAGTGCCCTCATTGCATCCCTGGAACTGGAGTTGCGTACTTTTTAAAAGGATGGTAACAGAATTGGAATCGAACCTGAGTCCTCTGAAAGAATATCCAGTGCTCTTAACCGCTGAGCCATCTCTCCAGTCCCCCGTCTTTCTTTTTAATATTATTTCTCTGTGCATGTGTACCAGTGCCTCTGTGCACCTGTAGAGGTCAGAGGCAGCTTGTGGGAGTTTTCCCCTTTTAACCATGCAGGTCCTAGGATTGAACTAAGGACTTTATTTTTGCTTTTGTATGTGTGAGACTAGGACTCTTGTAAGCCAAACTGGTCTCAGACTCCCTATTTAGCCAAAGATAGCCTTCACCTTTCTCCGCTCCCCAATATACTGGGGTCATATACATGTATAAGATGCCTGCTCTTAATGTTTAGGTTTCTCTTTGAAGTGTTTGTTTTTAGTTTTTGATCATCTAATATGTCATATGAATTTAAAAAAAATACATCAATCATTATTTACTAGAAGGTAAGGGATTTCTCAAAGTTGTTTTCAAGGATTGATTCTTAAAGTCCATTTCGTATCTTATGTTTGTGGAGTTTTAAGGTCAGGATCTCTTTGGGGGTTAAAGGATATTTTCACAGGGGTCATCTAAGGAAATTGGAAAACACAGATATTTATGTTATGACTCATAACAGTAGCAACATTACAGTTATGAAGGAGCAACAAGATAACTTTATGGCTGGGGGGGGGTTCACCACAACATGAGCAACTGTTAAAAGGTCACAGCATGAGGAAGGCTGAGAATCGCTGTCTCAAAGCCTTTTTAAATGATGGTGGCAGAATTGGTAAGAAATTAGAATGTTCAACATTGGTCAAATGACAGAATTCTAAGTCTTTATTTAAGGTGGAATCACAATTCTGAGTAGTTTGCTTCAGTTGTAAGGAGAGGAATAACTCGACACTGTATTATCTGAGGGAAACAATTCATCCCCCTGCTGATGGCAGTTCACTTTAGGTCCTGGTTAACAAATGCAGATGCTAATTCAAAGAGAAAGTAAAAAGTTGGAGATGTAGGGATCATGTGCAAGGGGGAAATTAAGTAAAAGGAGACTGCAAGAGAGGAAACTTAAAACCAGACTTCCTTCTCATGCTGGCGAGCCAGTACACTTGGATTTCACAGACCATGCTGGGTACAAACGGACTGGCAGTGTAAGATTGGCGCATGCCATGGCACTGGAGTAGAGGTCAGAGGACAACTTGTGGAAGTCAGTGGGGCCTGGCAGTGGAATCAGGTCATTAGGTTTGGTGGTGGGCTTGCTGAACCTTCTTCCCATGTCTTTCAAATTCGACTTCTTTCTTTTTCCTTTAACTCTCTAGTCTTATTTTTGTTATTAGTCCTTTTCTTTCCTTTTGTCAAGTTTAACTTGAGCTTTTGTATACTAACTTTTTGACTATTGAAGACTAGGTTCACTAATAAGCACTAATTTCTTCAAGGACTCTCTTTGCTTCCATCCTTGAATGTATGTAGTAGAACTCCAAAGTAAAAGTCATAATTTGATTTATGGTTATAGGCAAGCTATTATACTGTAATTATGAAATTTCTTCAATTATAAAAAGAGTAATTGAAACAAAATCTCCACGGTCTTGCTCATAGCTCTAAACTGTCACGATTCTGTGATGGCTCCACTTTCCCATGCTCCCTACTGTTTTGTCCTCTCTCGTTTCTAAATATTTACACACTTGCCATGTGTTTCTAACTGTTGTGCATGCAGTATAATAGAAGACATAGAAGTCATAGCAGCCTTCAAATTGTCTGCAGTCTATCTGGAGACAGGTGACTGTGTATTAAAAGTTCTTTCTAGTCTGATCCTGTTCTGTGGAGAACAGATACATATTCCCGAGACAACACTAGCCATTTCCGCTCTAGCCTAATTAACAGCTTAGGGGCAAAATTGCCCTTGAACAAAAGAGGACTTCTCTGGTTCTTACACACCTGGGTTCCTATTGTACCTGTTCTGTAGCGTCTTTTGTTGCCCCTTTGTTTCCAGTTGGTAGTTTCTGTGTAATGAATATTGATCTTAAACTTTAAACTGAGGAGATTGGTCTTTGTTGTGAGTTGCAAGATGATCACTGCCAGTGATCTTTTGTGAGCATGTGCATACATGCCTTTGCATATGTTTGTAGAATCACAATCAAAAGGAATGGGCTAGATGACTGAGTGAGTGTGACCCACAGAGCTTTCTGGGTCATGTTTATTCCTTGTACTTTGGCTTGTTTCTGCACACCTTTTGTAAGGAGATGTTGCTTTAGAAAACATCTTTTCCTTTCAAGGGCTGTATATAGTTTTTAATATAAAATATTAAATATATTAAATTATATAAAATATAGTTTTATATATAAAATATATAAAAGCATGCCACAGAAAGTATGGACAGGAGGTGGTATCCGAAGGAAAGTGTGTGGTTTAGAGAGGATGCCACAATGTATGTGTTCCACAGTCACTGATGGATGTGCTAGTAGATAAAGCTAGCTAGTTGCCTCTTTTTTTGTTTCCTTGTGCGTGTATGGAAAGTAAAGGAGTAACTGTAGTGTGTTGCCTCCATTAGCAGAAGCATACTTTGCAAATACTAATGTAGTAAATAGAAAATCAGTTAATTCTGAAATATCTCTTATTTTTTACATGATTCATGGAATCAAAATAAAGTTTTGAGAAATTTATTCTGTCAATAGAAATATGTGATACTGGGAATTCGACAATAAATTAATCTAAAAATTTAACATTGAAGGAAATGATATCTTTTTTGAATAATAATATAAATATTGTTTAGAGTCACAGTCAAACCAATGTTCTTACTGTATTAAAGAATTCATAGCCGGGCAGTGGTGGCGCACGCCTTTAATCCTAGCACTTGGGAGGCAGAGGCAGGAGGATTTCTGAGTTCGAGGCCAGCCTGGTCTACAGAGTGAGTTCCAGGACAGCCAGGGATACACAGAGAAACCCTGTCTCGAAAAAGCCAAAAAAAAAAAAAAAAAAAAAAAAAAAAAGAATTCATAATGATGGGCTGGAGAGAAATGGGATCTGATGCCCTTTTCTGGTGTGTCTGATGACAGCTACAGTGTACTCACATACATAAAAATAAATAAACTTAAAAAAACAATTCATAATGACAGAAAATAAATTTGGGGGCTGGTAAGATAGCTCCAGAGGGTAACAGCACTTAGTGCCAAGCCTGAAAACTTGGGTGTGATTCCTGGAACCCATATAATGGAGAGGACCAACTCTCATGAGTCACTCTTTGATCTCCACTTGTATACAGTGACATGTACACACCCATGTACTCATGTGCACGCGCGCGCGCACACACACACACACACACACACACACACACACACTGGGATAAATGTCAAAACAAATGTAAAGAAAATATATTTGGAATTGGTTTTATCATACTCATCATTCATATTGAAATCTAAATAAGCTGATATCCTGTCAGATATTTGAAAATTTTACAGGTATTTTCACAAATATAGTATTTTATATGATAACTTTTTTTAAAAATGTTTCACCAGGTCAGCAGTTGACTCCTTGTTATCAGTGAGCAATAAGATTTAGAAATATTTGAAAAAATATATATATACCATTCCATTTTTTGCTGCTTGAAGCTGTTCAGTAAGCCTGAAGTGGAGCACTATGCTACTTTGTAAAAGCACGTACATTTGTCTTGATCACATTTAGCAGTCCAAATGGTAACAACATTGACAACAATGACAAACATGGTGGTACAGACATGTCATTCTGAAACTGGGAGGCTGAAGCAGAAGGATTACAAATTTAAGGCTATCTTGGGCTATATTGTAGAAACCTGTCTTTAAAAAAAAATCAAACAATAAAAACAAAAGGTAACAATATTGTACTTACATTGTTTCTCACAATTCTCTCCACTTTCCCAGCTAAGACATTGTATCAAAATCTTGACTGAAACATTCTATGTCTCTTATCTCCCATTTACTAGTCAGTCTCTCTCTCTCTCTCTCTCTCTCTCTCTCTCTCTCCCCCTCTCTCTCCTTTCCCTCTCTCCCTCCCTGCCACCAGTCATTGAAATCTTATTCTTAACTGTTTCTGCTACTATTTCTGTTATTAGACAATGGTCCAGATTGGTTAAAGATATGGCAATTTTGCTTTTTAACTTTAACTCACACCTTGAGAAAGGAACATTGTAGAATCTCTGAGAAATCACACTGTGTCAACCCCACTGGCCTAGTACAAGGAAAGAAGAAAGTCATTTCTTCTGAAAGGGTTGTTGGTCTTCAGTTTTAACCCAATGAAGGAGTGAGAGGATGGGTACGGGGGGGGGGGGGCATCACATGACACTGGGGTCAAGGAGGATATGCTTGAACCCCAGCTAACTCAAAACTGCCATGCATGTTTCCAGCATTATGAAACTACCCTCCCAAACTTTATCAGTGAGGTCACCTTTTCTTCATTCATAACTACAGCCCACAAACCCACTCAGTCTAAAGAAAATATGACCGTGGCATGCTAAGCCTCACAACACAGCAGGGTTTGTTGTTTTCTACCTAAGGTTTGGGTTTTTGTTCGTTTTTCTGTAGGACTAAAAATTGAACATTTTGAAGACTGGATCAATGCTATAGCACTGAACAACATTGCTAGCCCAACTTTGGTTTCTTTATCCTATCCCTATTGTATCTGTTGTTAAGGATTGATATGCCAATTATATTAAGATAGTTTTTAACAATTATAATAAAGGAAAACTTTTGATCATTGGATTTATATGGAACGTGTATATGGAACTTCTCTGAGTCTGCTTTTAAGTTGTCTTAAATAGATATTTTTGTCTTGTGGATGAGGCACTTAGACGCAGAGCCCCAGGAGTGATCATTCAAGATGGTCTCCTTGCCTGCTCTCCACACCCATTCTCCTGTGCTGTTTGTTATTCTGCTTTCGCTCCTCTTCTCCAGTGTCTATTTCTTTTCAAATCTGTATCTCTTATTGACCAAAATGTGGTTTTTGAAGAAGCGGTATTTATCTTAAAATAATTACTAGTAGATCTTTAAGTATCCACAGATACACTAGGGGATATTTTATCATAATTAATTTAATTTACTTTCTATTCTTTTTAATACAGAATTCCTCAGACCCTGAGGCCTGAAGAACCACACACTAGGAGCTCTTTCTTTCAACCAAAACTTCAGTGATGGGTGAGTAGCTTTTGTTTTTCTTTGTGATTTGTTTCAGTTGGCTTTCTGCTATGTTAAACACTGGAAATTTAATTTTTCAGAACTTTAAGGATTTGGGATATAGTTCATTATATGATAACTGTAAGTAACAGGTGTTACAAAATAATTTATTAAAAAGTATTTTAAGCTGTCTCTTGGAGGGGAGGGAGCATAATAACAGTCTGAAATCCCAGCACTCAGGAAAATGAAGAAGGAGAATTGTGAGTTCAAATCCAGTAGAAAAGTTCTTACAGTCTATTTAATCAACTGGTCCATTGTAGTACTGACCATTTTCTTTTTCTTTTCTTTTTTTTTTTAATTCTGATAATTTTATTTTTTTCAGGTTTTTTTTTTAAATTTTCTATATTCTTTATTTACATCCCAAATGATTTCCCCTTTCCCAGTTGCCCCCTCCCTGAAAGTCCCATAAGCCCTCTTCCCTCCCCCTGTTCACCATTTGCCTAAGAATTTCATGAATTCATTGTTTTTAATTGCTGAGTAGTATTCCATTGTGTAAGTATACAGGGAAAATATCTCTGATAAAATTGAAGAAATATATAGAAAAACACATTAAGATTGACTATTTCATGGAAAACTATACAGATAAAATGGTAGGCATAAAAATATTCCTAAGTTGATTGAAAGTGGAATTATAAACATTTTTCTGATGAAATTGAAAATCTACAAGGAAAATATTTCTGATAAAACTCAATAAATATATAGAAAAATACGTTAAAACTGACTATTTCATGAAAAATTATACAGATAAGATAGTAGGCATAAAAATCTTCCTAAATTGATTGAAAGTAGAGGTAAAAACATTTTCTGATAAAATTGAAGATTTACATGGAAAATATCTCTGATAAAATTGAAGAAATTTATACAGATAAATTGGTAGGAATTAAAATTCCTAAGTTGATTGAAAGTAGAATTATAACTATTTTCTGATGAAATTGAAGATTTACATGGAAAATATTTCTGATAAAATTGAAAAAAATATATGGAAAAGCATTAAAATTGACGATTATCATGGAAAATTATACAGATAAAATGGTAGGCATAAAAATATTTCTAAGTTGATTGAAAGTGAAATTAAAAACATTTTCTGATAAAATTGAAGATTTACCTGGAAAATATCTCTGATAAAATTGGAGAAATATATAGAAAAACACGTTAAGATTGACTATTTCATGGAAAAATTATACAGATAAAATGGTAGGCATAAAGATATTCCTATGTTTTTTGAAAGTGGAATTATAAACACTTTCTGATAAAATTGAAGATCTACAAGGAAAATATTCCTGAAAAAATTCAAGAAATATATAGAGAAACATGTTAAAACTGACTATTACATGGAAAATTATACAGATAAAATGGAAGGTATAAAAATGTTCCTAAGTTAATTGAAAGTAGAATTATAGACATTGTCTGATAAAACTGAAGATCTACATGGAAAATACTTCTGACAAAATTGAAGAAAAATACAGAAAAACATTAAAATTGAAGATTATCATTGACAATTATACCAACAAAATGGTAGGTACAAAAACATTCCTAAATTGATTGAAAGTGAAACTACAAACACCCCCCACCCCCAACGAAACCAAAGATCTACATGGAAAAACACCTCCAACACAGAAAAAATGTTAAAATTAAAGATTATCATGTAAAATAATACAGTCAAATGGTAGACACAAAAAGCATTACTGAATTTAAAGAGGAGTCACAAACATTTTCTGATAAAATCGAAGATCCACATGAAAAACATCTCTGTTAGACTATGTTTTTTGTAAGGGAATTGAGTCTATTGACGTTATAAGATATTAAGGAATAGTGATTGTTGCTTCCTGTTATTTTTGATGTTCTTTTTATGTTTGTGTGGTTACTTTCTTTTGGATTTGTTGGAAAAAGATTACTTTCTTGCTTTTTCTAGGGTGTAGTTTCCCTCCTCATGTTGGCGTTTTCCATCTATTATCCTTTGTAGGGCTGGATTTGTGGGAAGATATTGTGTAAATTTGGTTTTATCATGGAATATCTTGGTTTCTCCATCTATGGTGATTGAGAGTTTTGCTGGGTATCATAGTTTGGGCTGGCATTTGTATTGTTCTCTTAGGGTCTGTATGAGATCTGCCCAGGATCTTCTGGCTTTCATTGTCTCAGGTGACAAGTCTGGTGTAATTCTGATAGGCCTGCCTTTATAGGTTACTTGACCTTTTTCTCTTACTGCTTTTAATATTCTTTCTTTGTTTAGTGCATTTGGTGTTTTAATTATTATGTGCCGGGAGGACTTTCTGGTCTGGTCCAGTCTGTTTGGAGTTCTATAGGCTTCTTGTATGTTCATGGACATCTCTTTCTTTAGGTTAGGGAAGTTTTCTTCTATAATTTTGTTGAAGATATTTACTGGCCCTTTAAGTTGGAAATCTTCACTCTCTTCTATACCTATAATCCTTAGGTTTGGTCTTCTCATTGTGTCTTGGATTTCCTGGATGTTTTGACTCAGGAGCTTTTTGCATTTTGCATTTTCTTTAATTGTTGAGTCAATGTTTCTATGGTATCTTCAGCCCCTGAGATTCTTTCTTCTATCTCTTGTATTTGTTGATGCTTGCATCTATGACTCCTGAATTCTTTCCAAGATTTTCTATCTCCAGAGATGTCTCACTTTGTGATTTCTTTATTGCTTCTACTTCCATTTTTAGATCCTGGATGGTTTTGTTCAGTTCCTTCACTTGTTTGTTTGTGTTATCCTGTAATTCTTTCAGGGATTTTTGTGTTTCCTCTTTAAGGGCCTTTACCATTTTACCCATGTTCTCCTGTATTTCTTTAAGGGAGTTATTTATGTCTTTCTTGATATCCTCTAACAGCATTGTGAGAAGAGACTTTAAATCCAACTCTTGCTTTTCCGGTGTGCTGGGGCATCCGGGACTTGCTGTGGTGCGAGAACTGGGCTCTGATGTTGCCAAGTAGCCTTGGTTTCTGTTGGTAGGGTTCTTGCACTTGCCTTTCGCCATCTGGTTATCTCTGGTGTTAGTTGGTCTTGTTGTCTCTGGCTGGAGATTCCCCCTCCTAAGGGCCTGTAAACCTGTGTCTGTACTCCTGGGAGACCAACTCTCTTCTGGCAGGATCTGTGCACAGAAGGCTGTGGAACTGTCTGGTTCCCTGCTGTAAATGGCGTCTGGAAGGGAAGACTCCTGTCCCAGCTACTCCAATGATCATATATATGCCTTGTGCGCTCCTAGCTGTACCCCTCCAGAGAGAAGGTGGAGATCTCGCCTCCACGCTCAGAAGTGAAATTGCTGCTGGGAGATCACTCTCCCCTGGCAGACTAAGCACAGAAGGCTTTGGAGCTGCCTGGTTCCCTGCTGCAGATGGTGGCTGGAAGGAAAGACTCCTGTCCCAGCTGCTCCAGATCGTATGCCCTGTGTGTTCCTAGCTGTACCCCTCCAGAGAAAAGGTGGAGATCTCACCTCCGCACTCAGAAGTGAAATCGCTGCTGGGAGATCATTCTCTCCTGGTGGACTAAGCACAGAAGGCTGTGGAGCTGCCTGGTTCCCTGCTGCAAAATGACCATTTTCATATATAAGTCTAAGTGTATGATTATCATATCATATCGGGAAATTTCAGTAGTAGTTGATACTTTTTAAAAGAGTCTAGACCTCAAACTCTCAATCTTTGGACCCTTATAAGCTGGGGTCACAAGTGTGGTCACTATACCTGGTACTGGTAGTTACTAATTTTACAAAACTTTAAGTGTTCAGAATTTTAATATAAATAATGTTATAGGTATAATGATGTATGTGTGTGTGTGTACTTGTGTCTATGTATGCATGTTCCCTCAGATTTTCACTCTTGCCTCTTGTCTTTAGAGGCAGTCTGGGTAGCACATGCTTGCCTACTTTGACCTAATGGAATGAGATAAGAAATCAAAAGCATCTGGATTGGCCAGAGATTGAAAGGGAAAGAGACAAACCAATCTCCATTAGTGGCTGAATGGGTAAGAACCTTTCTTGTAATGGCTTGCAGTTTCGTCATCTTATATTTCATATAAACAAAGCACACATCTTGTTTTTTATTTTTAAGGAAAATAGACTCCACTTAAAATGAAATATTAGGGCTGGAGAATGGATCTGTCTTCGTGGGAGAGTACTTGCCTTGTTATGTGTAAGGTGCTGGCTTCCATCCTCAGCATGTCATGATGTTAGATTACTTAGCCTGGTCTTGGATTTTACCAAGGTATATATCGTCTATGAAAAACTAGTGTTTGTTTTTCATAGAGGCACACGGCTTTAATCCCAGCACTTGGGAGGCAGAGGCAGGTGGATCTCCGTGAGTTCGAGGCCAGCCTGGTCTACATGGTAAGTTCTAGGACAGTCAGAGCTACATAATGAAACCCTGTCATGGTGAGGAGTGTTGGGGGGTTAGAAACAAAAAATGCTGAAGGTGCTATCATATAGCTTAAATCATTTCTAAAATAAGTGAGATACTAGCTAAGCAAACATAAATTTGGTACAATATTTTTATTAATTTGTTTTAGAATTTCATAAAATACATTTGGATCACCTTTACCTCATATTCTTCTCTGAGGTATATAAAGTTTTAAGAGGCCTGTAAACATCTCATTTTCTTTATATTTTATTTATTTGTATGTATCTGTACATAGGTGGTGAGTACATACAGACTGTGACATGAATATGGAAGTCAGAGGACAATTTGTGGGAATCAGTTCTCTCCTTCTACCTGGGGATCCCAGGGATTGAACTGAAGTTGTCAGGCCTGGCACCGAGTGCCTTTACCCTTTGAGTCATTTTCCCAGCTCCTAAACATTCTATCTTATGAGTACATTCGTAATGTTATTGATAATATTTTGAAAAAAGACAATTTATTAAATAAGCATTGGCTTATGACACAGTATTGTTAATTCAAATGAATAAGATTTCAATGCTTTGTATGAAAGTTATTATCTAGACACCCTTTGGATTAAGTGCATGGTTTTATGATCACCAGTTTCCAAAAAATTAATGTAAAGTTTGCTTTCTGATGCTAAAGACTCATGGTAGACCACTTCCCTGGCATCCATCCCCATCAACCATAAAAACAAAAACAAGCAGGAAGTGTGTGTGTGTGTGTGTGTGTGTGTGTGTGTGTGTGTGTGTATGCGTGTGTGTGTGTGTGTGTGTGTGTGTGTAGCTTATATGTGTGAGTGCTGGTTTGTGTGTCTGTAAGCGTGCATACATTTACATGTGTGTATTAACATGGAGACCAGAGGTTAATGTCCAGTGTCTTCCTCTGTTAATCTCCACCATATGCCTTGACACTGGGGTTCTCACTGAGCCTGGAACTCACCCAGGTGCATAGGGATTTACTGTTTATATTCCCCCCACCTCACGCACTCCCAGCTTTTACATGGGTGCTGGGATCTGAACTCAAGTTGTCAAGCTTACATCGCAGGTACTTTACCCACTAAGCCAACTCCTCAGCCCAGTGCAGAAGGTTTTACTCTGATGTGCAACAGAAATTCCCTCAGGGAAGGTTATTTTGAACTAGCATTTTCTAGAGTATGTAGTTTTCTAGTTGTTAGGTGGCAAAATAGGGTTTATTGCTACAGTTTTGGAAATTCTGGGGTTAAGCAAATGACTACTAACTTTAATATTTCCCCTTCTCTATATGTTCTCCATGTGTCATATATATGTTAGCTGCAAAAAAGAGGCTTATGGGGTGTGTATGTGTGTGTGTGTGTTTGCGCGCGCACGCATGTGCCTAATCTGTTTGTCCTTGGAATCCTTTTTCTTGTTTGCCTTTATTATAACCAAAACCAATATGAGGCACATTCTAGATTGTTGTTTTAAATACTACTTCCCCCCTGTAACAGTGGTTTACAAAGCCAGAAACATATCAGCTTAAAGGAGAAAATAAGGCTTAACTGATTCTAGACACCTGAAGGTTTTACTCTTAAATGCTTATAGATGTATGTATACATTTGTCTTTTTAATTTATTATAAGAGTGTTATGCTATCTTTTTATTTCAGTTCTTGCTTGTTGTATCTGCTGAGATAGATTTTTCCTTGTATGTTTTATGGTTTAGAATTGGAGCTTATCTTCTACTGAGTCTTGTCTGTGGAAACCTAGGTTTAGGGCGCTGCTCCACCAGGGAAGTCACTAGTCTCAGAACACTTTTATTATATATTTCTCAGCTGGGGCTTTCTAGAACCCTAAAAATGGCTTAAGTTCATGCTCCAGCATCTTACCTGCAGCACAAGCCAGGGATGCAGTGAAGCAGACCTCATTACCTGTGTAAGTGGATAGGAAGTGTTTTGTTTAAGTACTTGGGGTTGAATTAGGGCCTCACACATGCTCTGCCACTGAACTACTACCAAGTCCAATGGATCAGCTTTAAAATCCACTCTTTAAGCAATACTCTAGTCTTTGGAGTGTTTGGATTTCTGTGAGTGTCTGCAATCCAGTTCCCTGTCTGATTTGGTTCATAAGCTTTGTTCCTGTCCTTGTAATGCCTTTTAGGCAACTCCTTGATTATTGAGGAGATAGCAGATTTTCTGATTCAACATTAGCTTATAGATTGCATTCCGGTATTTGGTTTCCTCAGTATTTTGAGGCTATGGGAACTTCCACTATATTTTAAGGTTCATCTATATATTTAAAGGGCTGGGTTTTGTTTTTGTTTTTATCTACTTCAGTGATCTAGGTTTCCATGATACCAAAATTAGAATTACTGCATTAGTTTTATAATAAAGTGGCATGTTTTTCACTTCATGGGTAAATATCTAATATGAGCATTCTTTCTTGACTTGTACTGTTGACTTGGCAGATTATAGAATTAAGATCTTTTTTGTTTGTTTGTTTAGATATAAACTCTGTGATGGAAGATGATTGAAGACAAGGGGCCTCGTGTTGCTGACTACTTTGTTGTAGCAGGTTTAACTGACATTTCAAAGCCTCTTGAAGAGGAAATTCACTTCAATGATGCCTGTCACAAAGTGGCGAAACCAAAAGAACCCATTACAGATGTTTCTGTTATCATCAAATCCCTTGGGGAGGAGGTGCCACGGGATTACGTGTGTATTGATGTTACTCCAACTGGATTGTCAGCAGACCTTAATAATGGAAGTCTTGTGGGACCCCAGATTTATCTTTGCTATAAAAGAGGGAGAGATAAACCTCCGCTTACAGATCTGGGGTAAGTTTTTTTATTATTATTAATTTAAATTGTATGCCTTGCAGATTTTGTAATTAACATTGTTTAGTCATTAATAGCAGTATGTTAGCTTTTGAAACAGACATACTTCCCTGGGTATAGTCTATATGCCCTTGGCAGGCTAGGGCAGGAAATTGTTATGTTTGACACCAGCCTGAGCTACATAGTAAGAACCTGTTCTGCCCCTACCACCCATAAAATAACGGGGTGAGCATAGGAGGAGAATTAAAAATAAAGCAACACATACTCAGAATCTTATATTCACTCTGTCTCCATCTCTCTGTTCTGCGGGTCCTAGTGCTTGCCTTCCTGTTAGATACAAGGGAGAGAATAAATATATTAAATGCAGAGGGTACCAGAAAACTAATGGGTCATCTTCATCACAAAGTTTAAATTGAAAAAAAAGTTTCAGTTAAGATTCTATGTTGCCCCAGCTTTCTCAGACTTACCTCAACCTCTCAAATGAATGAAACCACAGCCAGACATACATAAGAATACATGTATGCTTAACCATGTATGAAATAAGGATCTTGGGGTAAATTAGAGTCCTACTATATTGGATTTGGGAGTTCTTTTCTATTTATGATAACTTTATTGAGATATAATTATTTACCATGCAATTTTAGGCATTTGAAGCATATAATTAAGTATAGTCAGAGGTGTGCAACTATCACCACAACATATTTTAGAATACTTTTATCATGTCAGAAATGCCTCATTAGTGTGTGCTGTTCAGTTTCCCAAACTTCTCAGCCCTAGGCAAACCATTGCTCTATAGATTTGCCCATTTGGGATATTTCATGCAAATGGAATAGTAACACTAAAAGAGGCCTCGTGTGATTAGCCTCTTTCACAAAATATGTTTTTAAGGTTTATCCATGTTATATAGTATGTACTAGTACTGTATTCCTTTATATGACCAAAGAGTATTCCAACATACGGCTGCACTATAATTTATTGTGCCACTAGTTGGTGGATATTTGGGCTGTTTATACTCTGAGGCTATTATTAATAATGCTTTTATGATTATTCATATACAAGTTTTTATGTAGACATGTTTTGTTTGTGTGTATATACTTGGGAGTGGAATTGCTGGATCATATGATAATTCTTTGTTTAATCTTTGAAGAACTTGTGGAATATTTTCCAAAGCAGCTTCATCAGCATTGTACAATCCCACCAACAGGGTATGGGAGGGGGTCTGAGTTCTTCACAAGCCTGCATAATATTTCATATTGCTATTTGATTATTTGTCCTAGTGAGTATGAAATGGAATCTCATTATGATTTTAATTTGCATTCTTGTGTTTGCTGATTACACTAAACATCTTTATATGTGCTTATTATTAGCAAGTATCATTTGAGAAATGTGTGTTTAGCTCTTTTACTCAGAGGTGTTTACAAATTCTTAATGCAGTCCTTCATTAGGTATATGACTTACAAATATTTTCTTCATTTAAAAAATTCACTGACCCAAGTTTTGATTTTATGACTAAGTAGTATAAGGCTCTGGAAAGTTAAATGCTGCCTAAGGCAATGCAGTTAGCAGCAGCATTTTAAATAATTTATGTTTTTAACTCGTTTGTGTTTAGAAATTTTTATTGGAAGTATTAGAGTGAAAGTATACAAGAAGGTACTATCTAGGTGTGTAACCCTCTATAGAGTTTAACTGTGACTAAAATACAGGTTATGTTTCCCATAGAATGTGCTTGATTTTATAGAACATAGGTAAGTAAATATATTAATAAATAATTTAATTAAGTGGAATGCTGAACATTAAGTGTTCTTGTATCTAGTTACTGCCACTCTGTGTTATATCAATAAGCACAAAGCTTTATATGACTTTTTTATATAATTTAAAGTTTTAGTAGGGAAACAGTTATACTTTAGTATCAGACTGTATAGTTTAGTCTTAGAATAAATTGTAGGATTTATTAAAAACTTGACTGGAAAGAGTCAAAGTGAAGAATGGGGCAGGATACACCCAGCCCTTTTACAGAAGATGGAGATGTGATAGGATCTTGGGTAGCCATGGCTTTGAACTTGCCATGGATGCTCTTGCATTTCTGACCCTCCTGCTTCCTCTTCCTGAGTACTGGAATCACTAGAGTACACAACACACACACAGTGCTGCATTTATAGGGATGAGTCGTGATGCTTGAGAACGTTACCTTCCAGGTCTGAGGGAACTTTGTGTATTTACTTTTAAAAAACTATGTTTTAGGGTATTATATGACTGGAAAGAGAGACTAAAGCAGGGCTGTGAGATCATTCAGAGCACTCCCTATGGACGACCTGCCAACATTAGCGGCAGTACCTCATCACAGAGGATCTACATCACTTACCGACGAGCCTCTGAAAACACGACTCAGAATACGCTGGCTGTCACAGACATATGCATTATTATACCCAGCAAAGGAGAGAGTCCGCCACACACATTCTGCAAGGTAGACAAGAATCTCAACAACAGTATGGTAAGTTAATTCTGTAGCACTAATACACATAGCACTTGCCAGGGAAGAAATGCATAATTGTAAGACTTTTCTTGAAAACAAAATAGTGTACCAGATCTGAAAAATACGTTTTTAAGGATGTTGGGTATTTTATTATTTTTGAAAGTACTTAAGTTGTACTTTCACAAAAACTGCATAAGAAGCTTCATCTTTTCTTTCCCCCTTCCCTTCTTCCTTCTAACTTAAATAACTTTTCCTTATTACTATGAAGTCAGTAAGTTAACACCATGGCTGCCTCCTGTCCCCATGCTCTCATGCTGGATCCCATACATACACAGCTCTACGGACATGGCGTTGGTGGTCTTCCCTGCCATTTCTTTCATCATCAGTTTTCTTCTGTCAGAGATATGCAAAACTTGTTGCAAGATCACCATTTTTTTTTTAATAAAAACCTTTTGGTTCCATATTCCTGTCTCTTCCATTGTCCTGTTTCACCATTCTCTATAGTAAAATTTTCCAAGAGCTCAGTATGTGGTAGAACTGAAGGGGGAATGGCTGAGTTTGTAGAGTGCTTGCCTAGCACGCATAAGGCCCTGTTTCCATCCCCTGCACTGCATTACTGGTTGTGATGGAGCATACCTACAATTTCAGCAATTAGGAATTGAGGCAGAAGGATGAAAAATTCAAGATCATCATTGGTCTTGTAAGTTCAAAGCTACTCTGAGCTACTTGAGACCTTGTCACAACCTCATTCCCTGCAAGAAAGAGTTGAATATATTTTACTCTATCCTTCACCTTGGCTCTTTCCAGTTAAGGTTCTAGTTTGGTTTTTGGCTTTTGTTTTGTAATTTTTTGTTTGTTTTGATTTTCTAGACAAGGCTTCTCCGCTTAGTCCTGTCTGTCCTGGAGTCCACTCTGTAGACCAGGTTATCCTCAAACTTGCAGAGATTTGCCTGCCTCTGCCTCCTGAGCATTGGGATCAAAGGTTTGCATTGTCACCACCTGGCTTCAGTTAAGTTTTTGATGGTATTCATCGCAAAGTTTTTGTTGTTACTGAGACCCATGGTCAGTTCTTTATCTTAGCCTTTTAGGTTTTGTTACAGATGGTGACTGTTTCCATCCCTCAGGAAGAGGTGATGCACTGGCCTGCGGTCTGAGTCTTTTCTCTCTTAGTTCACCAGCCATTCCCTTCTGTCTTCCAGCAGTGGAGTGCCCAGGGTTCAGTCCTCAGTACTTTTCATCTTTACAAAGCCTACTTCTTTTTAATCTAATTATTCTAATACAATGTGTTGGTGACTTCTAAAATTTCTGTGTCTGACTAGACCTCTCTAGTTTATTGTTTGTTAGTTATCTTCCTTAATAGAGCACCTTGAATTTAACATGACCTAGTAAAATCTTGATGTACCTTTTCAGATCTTATTTCCAGTGACTTGTTTGTCTAATAAATGAAAAATTTAACTTACTCAGCAAATAAACCTTAGAGAAATATGAATGTTTCTTTTCTACTTACTATGTCCTCCTCTGAACTCTGCTGACTCAAACATCCCTTGACCTTTATCACTTCTTAACCACTGCACAGTTGTAAGCCTGATCCAAGCCATAATGATCTTTAAAAGTTACATTTACTTATTTGTTTTCTTGAGACAGATCTCACTGTGTAGACAAGGCTGAACTCATAGAGATCACCTGCCTCTGCCTCCCAAGTCCTGGGATTAAACATATATGGCACCAATCCAGGTCCCACTTGTGAGTGTGTGTGTGTGTGTGTGTGTGTATAATTTTTATTCAAAACGAACTTTTTTATTATTCATCTGTATTAGTTTATAACTTCCTACTTTCTTTTAATACCTACGAACTATTCCAGAAACTGTAAAAATAGGGTAATAAATACAAGTTATGTCTAGTTTTCCATATTACCATCAGGGCAGCTTTGATCAACCCTGTGCCTTTTTTTATGAATACTTGTTAAAATTGCACTGGAAGAACAGATAATTGATAGTAGAATTGGGGACTTGAGAAATGACCTAGGGTAAGCACATTAGATGCTCTTGAAGAGGACCCAGGGTTGGTTCCCAGCACCCCCATAGTATCTCACAACAATCTGTGACTCTAGTTCCAAGGAGATCTGACCTTCAAGGGTGCCAGGCATGCATGTGGTCTACATATGTACGTGCAGGCAAACACATAAATGAATAACTCTTAAGGAAAAAGGACGTAGAATTGATGTGTCTATCAGCGTACCATGTAGTTTCAAAAACATTGACTGATTGCTTTGAAAACACAGTGGTGATTTGAATTTCCTCTAGCCTTAGTCTATTAGAATGTGTCTAGTCCTGCACCTTGCCAGCATTGACTGTTGTCAGTTAATGTCTTTAGAATTAACAAGTATAAATCACTATGACTTTAACATATTTTTTTGGCTATTGTGGCATTTGAATCTCTTTTAACGTATATAACTTCCTCCTGCATCTGTGGAAAACACATTCCAAGGCTCCTAGTGACACTCCTAGATTTTAAAAAAGATTTTGCTTGTAATTATGTGTCTGTGTTTCTGTATTTGGGTATGTGCACATGAGTTCAGGTGCTCACAAAGGTCAGCAGCTTTGGATTCCTTGGAGCTGGAGTTGCAGGCTCATGAGCTGCCTGGTGTCATTACTAGGAGCAGAACTTAGGTCTCTGTGAGAGAAGTTCATGCTCTTTACTGCTGAGTTATCTCTCTGACCCTTCCCTTGGATTTTTGAGTAAGACTTAACTCTGTAGATACTATGCTTTTCTCTATATGTATTTATAATAAAATTTAACTTATGCATAGGGCATGGTAAGAGATTAGCACCAGTAACTAGTAATGAAGTTTAACAAAGCAGTGGAGCAATAGCCAGCACCATTGCTCTGACATGTTGGATCCATTGTTAAGTATGGTGAGGGTTTCCCAAACACAGACACCGCTGTTTCTGTTGGGTGAGTAATAGGCAGATAGCAAACACTGCAAATATGTTCTGGACAAAGGGATGATTCATGTCCTAGGCAGGATGGAGCAGGATAGTGCAAGTCCCCATCACAAATGTCATACAGGTTACAGCTTCTAAATTGATGAAGGAGGTGCTGATGAGGCCCCCATCTCAAATGGAAAATCTTTTGGCAGTTGGTGGCTTCTAGGGGAATGAAAGTAACTTTTTTTGCTTTTGTTTACTATGTATGGGTATTTAAACTGCATGTGTGTCTGTGTACCAAATGTGTGTGCCTAGTGCCCATGGAGGCCAGAGGAAGGTATTGAATCCCCTGCAACTAGAATTACAGATACTTGTGAACTGTCATGTGGGTGCTGGGAGTTAAATTTGGGTCCTTTACAAGAGCAACCAGTGCTCTTAATTGCTGAACCATCTCTCAAGCCCTGGGAGTAAGTGTTCTTTGAAGGTGTGGCCACTGGTAGGCTGCCCATGGTCCAGTCGATGCCCCCACACCCATGCACATATAGAGGACACTAATTAGAGTTATTTTAAACAGACAAACAGGAGGACATGAATTTGGGAGTTAAGGGAGATCCAGGGGAGCTGAGAGATAGAGAAAGGGGGAGTCAATGACCACAGGCAAATGAACTGTGAAAACTGAATGTGTAGATAAGGGAGGTCTAGTGACTATAACAATTTTTTAATGGAGATTGGTGCATTGGATGAGTTTTCTATAATTTGTTCTGTCTTCTTCTGTAAGACATCGAAATTCTAATTTTTAATATTAGAAGCAAGTTGTTGATATCACTAAATTTTACATGAAATGAGCTGTATTTATCTAGTGCCTATGTGCTGTGTGGTATTCTAAGTGTTTCTTCACTCCTGCCTATGGCCTGAGTAGGTATTTTACCCCCATTTTACAGAGAAGCAAATTTGAGAATTAAAAAGTGGTTCTTTCTTCATAACAACACCTTCAATAAACTGGTGAAGCAAGACCCAGACCCAGGCTATAAAACTGCAGAACCAGGAGCTAAGCATTTCCTCACACTGCTGACGCCCTGTTGTATGGCCTATAATTTCTGTATCAAAGCCTTATGTTCATTTCCAAGATTTGTATCATGAAAAAATTAACTAATTTATGCTCCTGTCAATTTATAACTTTGTTAAGAGTTGAACTTTTAATTACCAATTTTCAAATTTAACCTCTCAGCATGTACAGACAAGCACTTTACAGAGGTTAGGTTATTTAATGGCAATTGTCAGTGGATCCCTTTGATGGTTAATGCAAAGCCATACCGAGCCATTTCTGTAAGAAACAATTTGAAAAGTGGTTACTGACAATATCTAACTTTATCCTAAAAGAATTTTCCTGTAGATATGTCACCCCTTATTAGATGACCATTTTTCACTGTAACTAATAATATGAAGAAAATGTCTGTAGATTACTATGATTTAGCAATATTATATGGCTGTTGTGATTATAGTAGAAGAAAATCATGGTAGCAAATAGAATTTTATGGGTTGAGGCTGGTCCAGGGTGAGAAAAGGTATCATTCTATACCTCAGCTTGGTTGAAGCCAAATTAGCCTCCAGCTCATGGTGATCCTTTCTCCCTCACTCTTGCAAGTGCTGAGATTATAAGCATAAGCCACACATTCAGTTCACAAATAGTCTTAAAAGGCTGTATATGGTAATAGGGCAGAGAATGTTTTTGAACTCTTTCATGAATATGGGGCCTAGCATACAACATTTCAGATTTGATTTGGTATTTTAGCAACACTATCCAAGCCTACAGATGTATTTATGAATTTGTTTCTGACTGAAAGTAATTGACATTGTCATTAGAAGTGTTTTAAGTCTTATTAACTAATCAAGGTGTTCTAGCTAAACCTTTGCCATTGAATTAAAACCAGAATGTGTTTCTTTTTTCTTACTGAAACAGTAGTCTCTCTATTGCCACAGAGCATGTATTCTCCTCTGCAGAGAATAAAGAGGCATTGTTAACAGCGTGGTCAGCATAGACTCTGGCCAACCTGCTTGGGTTTGAATCTCACATGTCTAGAGTGGACAAATTCCTTCACCATTTGTGCCTTGGTTTCCTCATTCATAGACTAGGGATATAGAGAGGGTTTGGTTTTTTGTTTGTTTGTTTGTTTTGTACATAGGTGTTTTTGAAGAATAAATGAATTAGTATTAGAACTTGGGATAGTGCCTACAACAATAGCAAATGATATGTAAATGACATTACTACTAATTCCTTTTATGCGTTTAGTAGTTACAGAACTTTTTAAAAATTATTTTATTTATTTACATTCTGGTAAATGTCCCACCTTAGACAGTGCCTCATCCCATTCTTCCTCCTCCTTGCCTCAGAGAGGGTGCTCCCCTCCCCCACCAGACCTCCCCATTCCCTGGGACCTCAAGGCTCTTGAGGATTAAGCTCATCTCCTACTGAGGCTAGACCAGGCAGTCCTCTGCTACATATGTGACAGGGACCTCCGACCAGCCTGTGTATGCTGCTGGTTGGTGGTTCAGTTTCTGGGAGCTCCCTGGGCTCTGGCTTAGTTGAGACTGTTGGTCTTCCTATGGGGTTGCTCTCCCTTTCAGCTTCTTCAATCCTTCCCCTAATTCAACCATAGGGGTCCCCAACTTCAGTCCAGTAGTTGGATGTGTGTATCTGCTTCTGTCTCAGTCAGCTGCTTAATAGAGCCTCTCTGCAGACAGCCATGCCAAACTCCTTTCTGTAAGCACATCATAGCATCAGTAATAGTGTCAGGCTTTGGTTCTCCCCAGTGAGATGGATCTCAAGTTGGGTTGGTCATTGTACCTCCTTTCCTTCAGTCTCTTAGATAAGAGCTTTTTAAAAATTGTGTCTGGTTGTTAAATTTGTCCTAACTTTTCTTAATGAAAAAAGATTTTAGAAAGAAATGTTAAGTGGTTATTTTCTTACGTTTCAACCAAGAATTGGTCACTTTTGCCCAAGCTTGAAACTTAGAATAAAGTCTAAATTTTTGTGACATAGTTTTATTTTAAAGCATCAAATCTTCCTGCTGTTGTGAAGAGGGGGATTGTCATCTTCTGAAGAAAAGTAAGCAATGATTCTAACAAAATGCTGACAAAATAGTCGATTGGCAGTAGTTTGCAGGTGAACTCTGTTACTACATGGTAGTGAATTCATATTGGAGAGCTCAAACACATTCCATCTCATCAAGTTACTGCTTTTTAAAAACTAAATGCTATTTTTCTTCTCTCTTCAGTGGGGATCTGCTGTGTACTTATGCTATAAAAAATCAGTGGCAAAGACTAACACTATATCTTACAAAGCAGGTAAGTTTCATTTTGGGGAGAAATAATTTATGTAGAAATATATTGTGGGTTCCATAAGGTTAAAGACAAAACCTGCCTGTAACCAGGTTGTGTGTCATGTTAGGATGTGTTAGCATCAGGACCTGAACTTCACCCCATCTCTTGAATCTCAGGTTGTCTTAAAGTGTTTTGGATGTTCCATGAAAGATCAGTTTGAGAGGAAGGTGGAATTTTTTTAAACCTTAGGTTTAAATAACAACTTGACTTCATGCCAATTCTCTTTAATTTTTAAACCAGTGCAAAGTATAGAAAAGATGGTTTGTTAATATTTATATTAGTCAAATTTAATAGTTATATTTTATGATAATAAATAGTATTAAAACTAATTTGCAATTTTATGATGCATAGTTGAAGTTTTCAATTTTAAGAGACCTCAAAATGTCAAACATATTGATCTTATTTATAAGAAAGCAGATTCAACCTTTTAAAATTAGAGTCCTGGACTCTTTTCTCCTTTTGACTCTCCTGGGGCCACAGTTCACCAGTATTTCTATTCTTACTTTACACCTGCACTGTTGCATCAGGACCCGAGAGACTAGAAGTTAACTGTGAATCCTCAGGGAACCTCACTGGCTAGCTGGTGTGTGAGATTAGAGAGAGAACCTTAGTCTATTGAGTTCATTTTGCCTTATAGATGATGAGAACCTGAGTCCTATTTGGAGATAGTAGTAGAGCGTAGAGCCCACAGTTCAGCTTCCCACTTTATCATGGTTCAACCAGTGATAGTTTCTACCTGATTTTAAGGACTTCTCAGTCATGAAACCTCTTTTCTCTTCTCTTCCCTCCCCTCCCCTCCTCTTCCTATTCCTTTCTTTCGTTTGTTTTTTCAAGTTAGGGTTTCTTTGCATTCCCCTGGCTGTACTGGAACTCAGTCTGTAGGTCAGACTGGCCTCAAACTCAGAGATCTATCTGCCTCTGGAGTGCTAGGATTAAAGGCGTGTTTTCAATTTCTAACCCCACAATATTCAGTATAAAGCTCTGTTTCTAGGATATGCTCAGTAGAAGATACCTATTCTATTTTCATGAGTAGATTAACATGAAACACTGGGTTGCTTGAAATTATCTACATATTAATTGGGATAATTTAGAATTATTTAGAAGTTGAGTTTGAGGTAACACCATTGTAATATTTGCACTTAGACTTATAGGAGAAAATAATATATATGTGTGTGCGTGTGTGTATGTGTATACAATAACCATATTGAAAAAGTTAAATATATGCTTTAAGGTGTATGGCATAAAGTGAATGTTTAGGTGTGTATGTGTTTTTAGAGGGGTCTCTTCTCTATGTTACTTCTAGTCTAGCCTTTGTAGATGAAGTTTGATAAGTGTTAAATAATTTAATAGTTACAATCTTTGAAGGTTAACATTTATATAAATCCTACTACATATTCAGAATTTCTGTTGAATGTATAGGCAAGTTTTTTTACTTTCTTCATGTGTGAAGTAAGAAAGCATTTTATTGTCATTCAGCTTAAAAATAGTTCCATTCCAAACACAGTGACCTAATGTTTCCCACTGCTGCCATAGGTCTAATTTGCAGATATCCTCAAGAAGACTACGAGTCGTTCTCACTGCCAGAATCTGTTCCCCTCTTTTGTTTACCAATGGGGGCAACTATTGAATGCTGGCCACCAGATAGCAAATACCCTCTTCCTGTGTTCTCTACATTTGTGTTAACTGGAGCCTCAGCTGAAAAGGTACGGTGCATTTAACTAGTTTGCTGATTTCTTGTACACTTTTAAGTCATAAGCTTCACATCTGAAAGAAGCAATGTAAAAGCTAACTAAACTGAACCAATAATATACATTTCTTCCGTTTGGTTGAATTTACTATATCCAGAGACAGGAAAAGAGATTTTTCCCATCCTCCCAAATGTTTGTTTCATTTTTAAATATTAGTGACAACTTTCCTCATCTTCAAATGTTGATTCCCTCATTGTTTCATTTTCTGTGATAGAAAAGCTCCTAAATCATGTCAGAGACTTTATAAAATGTAACGTGATTTAGAAAACAGACTTTTCTTGTTACTCTGGGACTAAAGCTTGCGCTTGCAGGTGGGAGTTCTGCTCAGCTGCACCCGGCTGGAGCAGCAGAGTGGGAGAGGAAGAGCGAGTCGCCCAGGCTAGCATTCTCATTTTGTGGGTAGGGAAATCATGGCACAGAAAAATGTAGTGAATTCTTTGCACTTCTCATTTATCTCACTTTCTTACTAAATAATTTTCAAACATTTCATATAAAAATATTGGCCAGGCAGTGGTGGCGCACGCCTTTAGTTCCAGCACTTGGGAGGCAGAGGCAGGTGGATTTCTGAGTTTAAGGCCAGCCTGGTCTACAGAGTGAGTTCCGGGACAGCCAGGGCTACACAGAGAAACCCTGTCTTGAAAAACAATAAACAAACAAACAAACAAATAAATTGGTATACTATGTACGTCTTTGGCTTCATTGTTTTGAGACGGCATCTTTTTGTGTAGACCAGGCCCTCTTGAGCTTGCTTAACCCCTCTACTTCCTGAGTGCTGGGATTATAGAGTTGAATTACATGCTGAGGCTCAGTTTCTTTCACTTTTTATTTGAAAAATATAGTTTAATCAAAATAACTATTTTTAGTAATAAGGTTACATTAATATATTACTGTACAGCTAGCAAATTTATCAAGAAAGCAGTCGGCAGGGATGGTGACTCATGCCTGTAAATCCAGCACTCAGGAGGCAGAAGCAGAAGATCACAAGTGTGAGGCCAGCCTTAGGAGACCCTGTAATTTTGTTTCTTTTGTTTTTGTTTTTTGAAGCAAGATTGATTTCACCGCTATGTCCCTAGTCCCTGGTGCCTTACTGTACATAACAAGCGTCCATGAAATATTCAGCCGATCACCTGTTTTAATAAATAATATAAAGTATATTTATTAAATGCTTTCTTGTTTTACAGGTCTATGGTGCTGCTATTCAGTTTTATGAACCATACTCTGAGGAGAACCTTACAGAAAAACAGAGACTTCTTTTGGGTCTAACGTCTCTGGTGGATGGAAAGTCTGATATTTCTAGAACAATTCACACTAACAAATGCATCTGTCTTCTTTCTCACTGGCCTTTCTTTGATGCATTCAGAAAATTTCTGACTTTTCTGTATCGTTATTCCATCTCTGGACCCCATGCCCTTCCAATTGAGAAGTAAGTTATAAGTTCCATGGTTTAAAATTTGACAGTCCAAGATGGGCATGGTGGTACATTTCTGTGAATTGGAGGCAGGCCTGGTCAACATAGTGAGTTCCAGGATGGCCAGGGCCATATAGAGAGCCCATATCTCAAAAAAATTTGTCAGCACTTTCCTTGGTATATTTATACTAGTAAGACACCATGCAAAGTGAGTATATTATTGGAGTTTGACTTCTGCCTTTCCAGGCTTAAAATCATACTTTGATCTTTGCCAGTTCAAGCCGTCAAGTCAGTTTCTGACTCTAATGAGTGTTGGGAAGAAATAGAATTTTCATAAGAGTATTCAGATACAGCATTGCTCTAGTTGTCCCCTGCTCCTGCCTACTCTTAGGTTTAGTGGTCAAAACCTGGCACTTCCGAAATTCTCTGGTGTTGGAACCCCTTAAAAATCGTACGAGGACTCAGTGAGCTTTTCTTTATATGTTATGTTTTTCAATGCAGACATCTTATTGCAACAGAAGTTAAAACTGAATAATAATTTATTTATTCACATAAGATCTACTTAACAAACTAGTTACATGTTTAAATATTTCTTTGTAAAGTAACTTTTTTAAAACAATGGTTAGTGAGAAGAGTGAATTTTTACATGTTTTTATTAATCATTTTTTCATTTACATTTCAAGTGTTATCCCCCTTCCTGATTTCCCCTCCACAAAACCCCTATTCCATCCCCCCTCCCCTTTGCCTCTATGAGGGTGCTCCTCCACCTACTCACCCACTCCTACCTCACCGCTTTAGCATCCTCCTACGCTGGGGCATCAAGGGCCTCCCTCCCATTGATAAGCCCGTCCTCTGATACAAATGTAGAGGGAGCCATCGATTCCTCCATGCATACTCTTTGGCTGGTGGTTTAGTCCCTGGGAGCTCTGGGTGGTCAGTCAGGTTGGTTGATATTGTTGTTCTTCCCATGGGGTTGCAGTCCCCGTCAGCTCCTTCAGTCCTTCTCCTAGCTCTTCCACTGGGGTCCCCAGGCTCAGTCCAATGGTTGGCCGTGAGCATCTGCATCTGTGTTAGTCAGGTGCTGGCAGAACCTCTTAGGGGACAGCCATACCAGGCTCCTGTCAGCAAGTGCTTCTTGGCATCAGCAATAGCGTCTGGGTTTGGTGTCTGCAGATGGGATGGATCCCCAGGTGGGGCAGTCTCTGGATGGCCTTTCCTTCAGTCTCTGCTCCATTTTATGTCCCTGTCTTTCCTTTGGACAGGAACAATTTTGGGTTAAAAATTTTGAGATGGGTGGGTGGCTGCATCCCTCAACTGTGGGCCGTGCCTATCTACTGGAGGTGGTCTCTACAGGTTGTATCTCCTCTTTGTTGGGAAGCCTCTAATGCTTTGGCTGATTGAGCCCAATTGAGTTCTCTTTTTTTCAATTCTGAATTCAGTCAGTTGAGGTTATTGTTTTGGTTGAAGTATGTGAAGAGAATCTGACCTCACACAGATAATGTAAATAGAAAAGAAGGGGTATGTAAGAAGTCATTTTAGGATTGTGGATATTATATTTTGGCATTATCCCAAAGCTTGGCAAGTGGTAGTTTCTTCTAAAGTATTAGTAAAGCAAAATATGAAACCTAAGCAGTAAAGTTTCCTTCTGTGTTCTATTAAAATCTGAAGGTCTCTCTCAGTCTTGACTGAGCATTAACTCATGAGCGCATGATCTTATAGCCTTGTGTATTGGTCATTTGCACAGCAGTGGCTCATTGAGATTCTCACATCATCGGAATGTAGTCAAATGTCTTCTTCCATATAGGAAAATCACTTGTTAATATCTATAGCATCAGAAGAGTTTTAATATTTGTAGTGTGTGTGTGTGTGTGTGTGTGTGTGTGTGCGTGCATGTTGGCATGTCTTTGCCATGGTGTACAGGTGGTCGTCAGAGGACAACCTGCAGGAACCAGTTCACTTCTTCCAGAGTGCGGGTCCTGGGGATTGAACCAGCTTATTAGGCTTGACATCAAGCACCTTTACTTGCTTGCACAAAACAAAACAAACAGAAAGGTATTTTTTGTTTAGTTGTTTTATAAAGTTCATTGTGGTGCTAGGGATCAAACTAGGCCCTACAAGTGTCCTCCCTTCTAGCTACATTTCCAGTGTTCAGAAAGGTTTTTGAATATTGGAAAGCTTTTGGGTTCATAGTGACAAATTCATACTTTTCATTTGAAAATTTGAATTTAATTATTTAACAAGTATTTCTAGTTGTTTTCCTTGAATTAATAGTACTTTGTTAATTCTGTGTGGAAAATATCTGTTAAATAACTAATACTGGATAAGCTTAATTTGCCCATCATCTTCCAAACAAAAATGGCATTCTGTGTGGGGAAAAACAAAACAACAATTCATTCATAACCCAGACCTGTAAGTGCTTTTGCAAAATCAAGATGGCGATCATGCTTTTGTCAGCAGTAGTAATGCTTTATGGGAGCTTATCCTTTATTACAGAATAATCTAAATGTATACTCCAGAAGTAAGATACAGGACAGATATTTACTACCTCAAATAACATTAATTTAGACATTCTTTTTTCAAGATTTATTTATTATTTTTATTTTATTTGTGTGATTGTTTTGCCTGTAAATATGTCTGTGTACCACATGTATGTCTGGTGCCCTTGGAAGTCAGAAGAAGGTACCAGATCTCCTAGAACTAAAGTTGTAGATGGTTATAAATCACCATGTGGGTGTTGGGAGCTGAACTGAGTTTTCTGCATGAATAGCAAATGCTCTTAACTGCCAAGCCATCTCTCCAGCCCCAGTTGAGACATTCTTATATGAAATTGGCGTTTTTTTGAATCCATAGCAGTAAAGCACAGCATCTCCACAGTTCACTGCTTCCCGTGAGCGCTAGCAGTCTCATTCACAGTGCTCGGCACTATCGTTGTTATTGCCACTGTGGGAGAAAGGCAAATGGAGTCTCTCAATTGCCATAAAAAGAGTTTTGACCTTGCTCATCCTTCCTGAGTGGGTCTTGGACACCTTTTAGAATTTCATGTATCATATAAAAGTCCTGATTTCCTGACTGCTTCAGATAATCAAGCAGATGTGTGTCTTGTACTCATTCCTCTAGTCCTTATTTTCCCTCCAGATTTTAAATAATAGTAGGGACTAGTAGCTTTTCACAGAGTCTGCACAGTACATAGTTAAAATACAGAATCAATAAATGACTTGTCCAGTTTCTCCATTCATTTGTAATGATCTCACTTCTAAAAATAAGATAATCTTTAAATAATGTTTAAAAGAAAAACAATACAAGAAAAATAGCTTATTCCCAAAGAGAATAAAATATTTTTATGTTTTCTTTCCTTCTATAATACTCAAAACAAAACTTATTGATTGGTGAATGACTGTAATCTTGGTGCTCAGGAGGCAGAGGCAGGAGGATTATAAATTCAAGGCTATATACCAAGATCATATCCCTAAGACCCAAAGGATGTAGTTCAGTGAAAGAAATTGCTAGTGTGTGCAAGGTTTTGGACTTGATCCTTTTCACCAGAAACAAAACAAAAAGCAAAACAACAAAAAGCCATCGTTGATGGAGATTTTTACCCATTGTTTAATGGAAGGCTTATTGAGGATGGGGAAGTCTTCCTTGGTTGCCCAGGCTGCCTTGAACTCCTGAATTCAAGTGATCTGCAGTCTCTCAAGTAGGTGGGATACAGGCACACACCACCTCACCCAGCTTACTTATCATTTACAAACATTTAATTTTTAGCACCTCAGATGGTTATGTCACAAAATATGAGGGATTAATTAAAAATATTACAAATATAAGAATTAGTTTTAGTAATGTTGATTAGTACCTTCTTAGGAAGAAGAAAACATGGTTTTAAGACACTAAAAGTAACATTGTTGCATATAATCAGCTAGTTACTCAGTTTAATTAGAGACAACTTGAATGATTCAAACAACTTTTTGTGTTACTTTGTTTCCACAGTACTTGGGGCTTTGGAGTTTAAGTGCACAGGACCTTAAGGAGCTTGAATTTGGGATGGCATGTTAACCATGTAGCAAATGGTATTAATGTTGGAATCAACTGAGTTTCTGTTTTTGTTTTTAAGGCATATTTCTCATTTTATGCATAAAGTTCCCTTTCCATCTCCTCAGAGGCCACGGATTTTAGTTCAGGTAAGGTTCTTTTAATATGAAGGCCATATTAATTATTAATAGCTCCATCAGTCTGTAACATAAGCATAACAACTTTATTGTGGCGAAAAGTAGAATGAGCTCTGGAGAAAACCATATTTTTGTTCCTGTTGGATCTAGGCTCTAATATTTTGTTAGCTCCATCCACAGAAGAGGACTTTTTGTGCACACATGTGATCCCAACACTTGGGAGGTAGAGGCAGAGGGGTTGAGAGTTTGATTTCAGCCTGGACTACATAGTCACTTCTAGGCCAGCCTTGTTTACATAGCGGGGTCTCAAGAAAAAAAGAAAAGTAAGCAGACAGGTCATGACCCACCCCAAACACATATTGTTTCTAAATATTTGAAAGTCTGTACCTTTGATGATCATGTAATTGGTTAAGTGTATTAGAATAGTTATCAGAAATAGTTGTATGTTAACATATTGCAGGAGGGAGCAAATGCCTGTGCCTTGGCTGCAACAGGGAAGTTTAAGTATAAATGTTTTCACTGTTGAATACATGTCTGCTCTTTTGCTTATATCTTGTTTGAGGTCTTGATAATTTAAATTGCCTGTTTATTTAATCTGTGAAATGATTCATACAGCAAAAATATTTTCATGTGTTGACACCATATGTATTGCTGGTTACCACAGCCCTGAAGGTAGAATTATTAGTATTAGAAATCATTTAGCAGATATTTACTGGTTTGTAGAAATGTTCATAAATTTGAAAATGTAGATGGAATTAGTTGAATTATTATATGATATGGATAAAATTTGTAGAGCATACTTTTTGATAGCGTTGATAACTGGTCTGCACAGCCATTTATTACCTCATGACACTGAGTGCCAGAGTGCTGTCTAGCACACACGTGTGGGACTGAGCGCTAGGCCAGAGTGCTGTCTAGCACACACGTGTGGAACTGTTTTATAGTAGATGCTGGCACATTTCCTGCATAGATCTTATCTAAATATTAATCTTTGCAGGTTGTCCAGTCTGTTGCAGGGCTCCACTCTGCTGTTACAGCACAAAATCAGCTAGAGAGTGTGGGGAAATCTCACAGTCTCATAAGTCATAGTCTTAATGGCTATATTCCATTAAGACTGCTTACAAGGCAGAGAGCCCATGGATTTGTTACAGGCCATAAGTTTACTGACACTAAATGTATGGTTTGAGTAAATTTAACCTGTTAACATATTTATTAAAATATTAAATTTAACCTGTTAAATTTATTAAAATAGATTTGGGGGAAAGTTGAAGACATAAGAGATAGGATTCAGAGTAAGAAGTTGGAAGGAGCCAGAAGTCAGGACATGCTTTACAGAATCCAAATAGTATTAACTGCTCTGGGAAACCTTGTGGGCAGCCTCACTAGTCCATGTCTATTACGAGTGTGTAGTGTATCAGAGTTCATCTTTATATTTGCTTGTTTTAAATCTTCCAGTTATCCCCACATGATAATTTGATTCTCAGTCAGCCTGTTTCTTCACCTCTTCCATTAAGGCAAGTAAAGCTTCAGTTCTGCTTGTTTCTTTACATCTGCGCGTACACATTCCCATATCCATGCATCTGCCAACAGAGTCTAGAGGAGGGTGTTGGCTTTCTTGGAAGTGAGTTACAGGTTGTGAGGTTCCCAACATGGGTTTTGGAACTGAACTCAGATTCTCTGGAAGAGCAATGGGCATTCTTAGCCACTCAGCCATCTCTCCAGCCCTAATCGCTACTCTAAGTCTAGTGTGAACTAAAGTAATGTATGTGTGTATTGTCTTTCCTAGCTAAAATTTCAAATGTTAATGGTAGCACTTTTCATTTAACTGTTTCTTAGCAGGTTCTTTTTACTTAATATTAAGGTTAGTTTTTAAAGAAGAAAGCAAGCTTTTCAACAGTTTCTGTGTATCCTTGTTATCACATACTTACCATGTGATAATAGATTATGAAGGCAGTTTATTTTTGGCTCTAATTGTCCTCTAAAATATATCTGAATACGTTTTCTTTTCCAAGACAGGATTTCTCTGTGTAGTCCTGGCTGTCCTGGAACTTGCTCTGTAGATCAGGGTGGCCTAGAACTCAGATCCGCCTGTGCCTGCTTCCCAAGTGCTGGGATTTAAGTTATGTGTCACCATTGCCTGGCTCAAAATACACTTTAAATTTAATAAAAAAAATACTTATTAAACAGTACATAGTTCATCATTCTAAAAGTTCAGAGAAGTTACAAAGTATGCTTTCCCTACAGTATCATTTCTTGAAATTTAATTAGCTATGTAATTTTTCTGTCAGAAATAGTTATGGTATAATTAAACTATTATCTTGCACGTGCCTTAGGGAGACCAGCTGCCATCTTTGACATTCATTTTGTAAGAATTACAGATGATTTCATCATTAGCCCTTAGCCCAGAGCGATGAGTGTTTTCCAAGCATGCTGGACACACTGATTACACATGATGTCAGCGGCCAAAAGGACTTTATGTAGGTAACAGCATTGTTGACATATAATTTACACATTACAAAAGTCACCCAAGTAAACTGTGCAAATCAATGATTTTATTCACAGAATTGTGCAGCTACTATTGTAATAAAGTTTAGGATACATTACTTATTCTATAAAACCAGCCCTGTGTTCTTGGCTGCTAACCTTGATTCTGTCTGTTCCCACATATATATGTTCAAACACATACACACAGGAGTGCACTCGCGCGCGCACACACACACACACACACACACACACACACACACACACACACCTGTTGCTCTTCTTTACTGTTCTACAGATTTGTTTTCTATACATTTTATGTAAATGAAGCGATACTGTATTTAGTCTTTTTGTTTCTCACTTCCTTCACTGAACTCATTTATAGGGTCATTCATGTGCGGCATACACCACTGCTTCAGTCCTTTTCCTCCAGATAGTATTTCATTGTATGAATACAGTGCATCCTGTTTATCTGTTTATCTCTTAGGAAGCCTCTATATTTTGGCTATTATAAATCACTTTGTTTTGAAAAGCTGCAGGTTTTTTATGAGCATGTTTTCATCTTTTCCAAAAACCTTATTATTAGTTTTTGCTTCATCATAAAAAAAATTAAGCCAGTGAAACCAGTTATTTACCATTATACAGGCAAAATGTTCATTGGTTACTAGATTACTTGAGTAGTCCATATTTTTTCTTATCTAGAACATCGAAGTTTATTGTTTTATTAATTTGCTTTGTAGATGTATCTCACCATTTTGTAGCTCTTGATTTCCTAATGCTATTATTATTATAATAGTGAGGAGTTTATATTCATAAATCCAAACTTAAATATTTGTATTTCTTTAAAAGGAGACAGGCCTAAAAAGGCATGGTTTTGTGATAAGGAGTACTATATATAATTAAAAACCTTTCATTAAAGTCAGGCATGGTGGTACATACCTTTAAAAGTTCCAGGACTTGTGAGGCTGGAGTAGGCAGGTCTCTATATGTTCAAGGCCAGCCTGGTTTAGATAGTGAGCTCCAGGATAGTCAAGACTATATAGTGACACCCTTACTCAAAAGAAACAAACCAAAGACCATTCTGTTAAAGTATTAGCTTCTGAGAAAACATTCTTTTAACTAGTTGGATTCGTTTGAGAGGACATTATGTATACGGCAGATCTTTTTACATAAAATGAAGCAGATATTCAGGTGTGTTGGTGAATACCAGTAATCCCAGCACTTAGCAGGCCAAGACAAGAAGATTGACAATTGGAGACCAACCTGGGCTACTTAGCAAGGCCTTGTCCCAATAACAACGACAACAAAAGAAAAATGAAACAGAGCAGGACAGGCAGAAGACTTGTCATTTTCCATCCTGAGTGCAGTGCGAAAAGTACATGACCTTAAAAGCTCACACACAAACTCTTTCACACTGCTTGTGACAGACACTGTGTCTCCCTGCCTAAGAACAGCAATTACGTTTAAAGTTGAATATGCACAGCCCTGCTCTCCTAGATAATTAGGACTTTAAATTGGTGTTTTGTTTTGTTTTGTTTTGTTTTTACTGTGTATTTTTGCTTGGATTGACAGTGGTGGAAAGTTTTCAACACTACTCCAGAATCTGGGCCCTGAGAACGCTGTGACACTGCTGGTGTTTGCCGTAACAGAACATAAAATCCTCATCCATTCCCTGCGGCCCTCCGTGCTCACAAGTGTGACAGAAGCATTAGTGTCTGTGAGTACCATTTCTTACAGGCAGTCAGTTCAGCTTAAGCTTAATTTATTCATGTAGCTAAAAGTCATTTTAATGCTTAACTGCATTTCAGAAAGTAATGGATTTATACATTGTTGAAGCAGTTTTAATTTCCTGACTCTTAATATTAGTTATAATTATTTAACTCATTATCAAACATTGAACTACAGGTAATAATCTAAAATATAATTTTGTGTATGTGCTGATAACTATTTGATATCAAAATCCTAACATTCTTCCATCTTCTGTTTCTCCAAGATGATCTTCCCTTTCCACTGGCCCTGCCCATATGTTCCTCTCTGCCCTTTGGCTCTCGCAGATGTCCTCAGTGCACCGTGCCCATTCATAGTAGGCATTGATTCAAGATACTTTGATCTTTATGACCCTCCACCAGATGTCAGTTGTGTTGACTTGGATACCAACACCATTTCTCAGTAAGTACACTTGAGACTTTACAGCTAAGACTCGGTAACTTCATTGTCTCTGTATGTGAATTTGCAGTCTATAATTGCTGACTAGTGTTCTTTTGAGATATATTAATTTTAGTGTGTGTGTTTGGAGTTTACCATCTCCTTGTCAGCTCTTGCTGTGCTTCAGTAGAGTAAAATTAGGATGTTAGGTCGTTGTGTTGGAAAAAAAAAATACACTTTTAATCCTCAGGCTTTAACTATTTAAGAAACATAATCTTATGCTTACTTAAAAAATTAGCACAAGGGAAATCAAGGCAGGTAGAAGTTGGGGTCGGAGGGACGGCTCAGGGGTTCAAGTGCTCCTGCAGAGGACATGGACTCAGTGCCCAGCACTCGCATAGCTCTAGCAACTGTCCATAACTCCATTTCCAAGGAATCTGATGCCCTCTTCTGGCTACTTCGAAGACTGCACATAAAATTGCACACTTACATATAAAATATTTTTTCAGATGACAGTTGAGAAGCTAATAAAAAATAGTGCCAGGTACCACAATAATTTTTTTAAATTTTTTTTCCTTTTTTTTTTTTGCCAGATGATTATGGGAGAATCACAACTGAGTTAAAAATCTATTCCTGTACTAATACTTTAATCTTATTTCCCTATCAGTATACTAGTGTACTATTATCAGAATACTGATGCATCATAGCAAAATTAGTATGTTTCAATTAAAATACTATATAGTTTATACATAATTTACCCTGTTCATATTCTAGGAATGTAGCTTTTAAAAAGTGTTTATTTCTTTGAATCCACATTTTCAGATTAGTTTCCATCAGCCAGTAAAGAAGGAAGGAACAGCTGCAACAGCGTGGCACCCACAGGGCCAGTTAGTCCCTCTGAAAATCCCAAAAGAAGATATGGAATAGGGTGTCCTCTGTTACTGGTGTTGAGCACTGAACCCAGAACTCATGCAGGCTAAGCGTGTACTCTGTCACTGTAGTGCCCTCCCCGCCCTTCTCTGTTTTAATAAGAGCAATACACCACAAAGTCTATCAGTTCAATTCCAGAATTTCAGATCGGCTCTCCACCTTTGCCAGGTACATCACCTTTGCCACATATCCAACCTCAGTTGCATGAACCATTAGAAAAACTGGGGAATAAAAGAGAATTTGTTTGGAAGTATAGCACAGTCAAAAAGCTTTTGTCCATTAAAAAAAAGGTTAACCAATAAAATATGGGAAATATTTTTATGTGAAGACCATTTTAATATGGAATTACTCAAAGCAAAGAATTTATTTACAGTAATTTATTTTCTTTTATTCACTTTACATCCCAATCACAGCCCCCGTCCCTCCTCTCTTCCCAGTCCTGCCTTTATGAATTCCTCCCCCATTGTCCTCTCCCCTTTTTTCTCAGAGAAGGGAGCCCCCCTTGTGTACCACTCCACCCTGGGATATCTAGTTCCAGCAAGAATAGGTGCATCCTCTCCCACTGAGGCCCAACCAGGCAGTACTAGGCAGTCCAGGCAGGGGGAAGGAGACCCAGTGGCAGGGAACAGAGACTGAGAAAGCCTGCGCTCCACTTGGTAGGGAGACCAAAGACTTTTTTTAATGAGCAGCACTGTGTTCTTTATTAGGAATGTTTTGTTCTTTGAAATAGTAAACTAGTACTTTGCTTTCTCACGTCACAAGTGCTAGATGTGACAGTGGGTTTTTTTTTTAAAAAGATTGATTGATTGATTGATTGATAATTATTGATTGATTGATTGATTTATGTTATATATGTGAGTACATTGTCGCTCTTTTCAAACTCATAAGAAGAGGGCATCAGATCCCATTATATATGGTTGTGAGTCACCATGTGGTTGCTGGGAATTGAACTCAGGACCTCTGAGAGAGCAGACAGTGCTCTAACCGCTGAGCCACCTCTCAGTGATTTGCTAAACTGAGCTAAGTGCTGCCAGTGAGCGCAAACTGTGTTCATTATGACAGGCAAAGTTCTCCCTCTCCCTCTCTCTTAGTTTCTTAAATTGCCTTTTCTTAGCTGGATATGATTGCACATCCCTTTAATATCAGCACTCAGAATGCTGAGGCAGGCAGATCTGTGAGTTCAAGGACAGCCTGGTCTATGTAGTGAATTTGAGGAGAGTCAGGGCTACTTAGTGAGACCCTTTCTCACTTATACCTTATAATATTTGGTACTTTCTTTCTACTCTGATCACTAATTAATTGAAGAATCAAATGGTATGAGTTGTTTGCACTTGGCTCCTTTAATATCATCATCTAAGCCTTGCAGGTGCCCTACAAGTGCTCTAAAGCTCTCCCCTTTCATTCATCCAGAGCTCTGAAACTCCAGCCTGAAATTTGAAAGAAAAACAAATTCCCAATATAGGATTTTTAGTTTCCTTTTCCTACCCCAGGTACATACAATACAGATTAAGTTCTGAATTCCAAGAAATTTCTGAAGAAGGGGTAAATAAATTAATATTTATAAAATGTAATATGCATAAAGTCCCATGTATATAGCCTAGTAACCCTGTTTTAGTCTGTGGCCTTTATGAGAAATTTCACAATTCCTCTTGACACATAAGAAAGCTCAGATTTAGACTTTGTAAGCAGTTAAAGGACACATTGTTTATTCTGTTGACACCTGGTTTCTAAACTGTTGATCTGTCACTGTGGCACTAAGACTTCTGCCACTAATAAGAGGTAACTGTGGCAGATAGTAATCTTGTAAATGGAGACACCATGAGCAAAAATGTAGAAGACTATCAGAGATTAAAAGCTCAGGAAAGCTAGGTAAATCTCCCTACCTGACCACATTTCACAGAAACAATATCCAGGGCAAGAGGGGGAAATTACACGAGTAAGTAACGGTGCAGCGATACTTTTGTATCCACTTATGCCAAAAACATATCTTGAATGTCTACTTCCATAGAATAGTAACAAAAATGTAAACCAAATAAATGTTCTCCTTTCTCTGAGTTCCTCCAACTCTAGTCTAAGACAGGTGTGAGTAGAGGTAGGGTATGCTATTTAATGTTTTATTAAGATAGTGATGTAAAGGGCTGGTGAGATGGCTCAGCGATTCGGAGCACCACCTGCGTTTCCAGAGGTCGTGAGTTCAAATCCCAGCAACCACATGGTGGCTCACAACCATCCATAACAAGAAACAAATAAAGAACCTATGGGCCAGAGCAAGCAGGCCTAGAGCAAGAGGGAGAAAGGGAAGGGGGAAAAATTTTTAAAAAAATTTAAAAATTTAAAAGTTCAAGATAGTGATGAAAAAAGTTTCTACATCATATCTCCCTGTAGCATGCTCTTAGTCATATTATAAATGTAAAAACCATTAATTCTTTCACAGTAGAACATCTGCAGTTTTATCTTGCTCTGCCTTTATTTTTATTCCCATTTGTTGGAAAAGAGGATAAATTATAGAATTATTAATTTTTATAAGATTAGGCTTTCTTGTCCACCATTTTTGCTTATTTTTCAAAATAGTATTTGCTCTATGAGAAGTTTGGGGGACATTTAGAAATAAAGCCCTAGCTTGGGAAGTTGTACTACCCACTTGTACTGAGTTGCTCTTTGGTGCATGAACATAGTGAGTTTGCTTGCCTTCTCTTTTCCTCTTTATTTTTCAACATTCAAAGTGAGTATTCATTACTTTTTAAATGAAAAAAATACTGAATAAATAAGAAGTAGACTAAAGAAAAACTATAGTTAAATTTAAAAACTTTACGGTACATTATACCTCCTGGCCCACAGATAGAGACCTCCTGTGTTATAATGGTTATAATAAAGGAGATTATAGGTTCCTCCTACAGAGATCTTAGTTTATAAGCAGATAGCCTCTTTTAAAGTTATAAAATGTCTTGTAATATTATGCTTTGCTCAAGGAATTTAATAGCTCTAAAATATTAAAACAAAACCCAGGATAATTTTAATTTACACTTTGGAAACTAAAAAACTAAGTATATAGCAACATATTTTAATAAGGTCTGTAGTTTCTAGGTTCATTGAAAATTCAGTAATACCTTATCTTCTCTTCGGAAAAACTGCTAGAATAGAGTTTCCTGCTGTTTAGGTGTCTGAGCCTCTGCACATGAGAGCAAAGGGTATGCTTGCCTTGTCAAGAGCTCTGTTATTATGTGGCCCAGCAAAATGTAATGACACTGTATGGACATCACAGTAAATGCTGACGTGTATTTAGGAGAGGATTACACCTTCATGCAAATTCATTTTATATCTTCACTATCCCAGTCTGCCTCTGTCAGATTTTCTTCATTAGTCTGACTATTCAGAATGTGTTCCATTTTTGTTTGATGGCTGCTTCCCCTTTATGTATAAATGTGTCAGGTATATACCCCCTCCAACGGTCCATGTAACAAATGTATTGCTATCTTTTAATCTCAGAACTGGTGACAAAAAGAATGTAGCCTGGAAGATTCTTCCAAAGAAGCCATGTAAAAATCTGATGAATACATTGAATAATTTGCACCAGCAGTTGGCAAAATGTAAGTGGATAACTTAATTAAGGTGTATAATGTATTCTGAGAAAATGACTGACTTTGTCTGAATTATTTTTCTTTTTTAGCTAAGGATATATAAGTAATGAAGAAAATAGGGAATGTTTGCATGTCATCCTTGCACAGGGCCCATCTGTTCTGAATAAATGCTAATTTGTGTAACTATGTTGCTAAAGGGAGTAAAATAGTGGAACTGATATTTTGTTTTAAAGAAAGTTGTAACTGGATATTATAACTCACACATGTAATCACAGCACTTGGGAAACTGAGGCAGGATAATCACCAAAATTTCAAGCCAGTCTTGAAACTACATAATAAGTTCCAGGTCAGCCTAGCTACTGGTAAGACCAGTAGTCTGGCATGCTTGACAGAAACTATAACCCAAGCAGCACTCGGAGGTCCAACTAGGTTGTTGTAAGATCAAGGCCAGCCTTTGTACACGAGTTCCAGAATAGTCAGGACTACACAGCAAAATCCTGTCTTGAAAAAGTCAGTTGATTCAGATAAAAAAAAAAGTGTTTATGGCCAGGCCTAGTGGTGCACAATTTTCATCCCAGCACTTGGAGGCAGGGGCAGATCTCTGAGTTCCAGGCCAGCCTGGTTTACATAGTGAGTTCTAGCCTGAGCTACATAGTGAGACTGTCTCAAAAAGCAAAAATGGAAAGAAGGGATGGAGGGAGGGAATTAAAGCAAAGTATGTTAGAAGCCAAATGAGTAATTTATAAATAAGTATTTGCAACTTACAGGTTTTTCATAAGACCACCTTAAGATAATAAAATTCAAAACAGTACTAAAGTGGTCATTTTCTTGAATTTTACCATTACTGAAATAATATGAAGAAATAAGGATTGCCACTGGTATATTTTCTTCATATATAAAACAGAAAGCTTTAGACATCTAAGACAGATGACTTAAAGTACATTAGAAAATGCTGTTGTCAGTGAAAGAAGAGTCAGGTCCTATCCTCTTCACTAATGCTTGTCTTGGAACCATCTGCCATTTGCTAAAACCAAAATGAAAATTGATTTTAGGATATGAAATATTTTAGGAAAAAAGCTTATGTAAGAATATATCTTGATAGTGATCCAGAATTTCTGATGAAAATTAAGCTTCTATTTCTTGAATTCTCTCAGTATTGTAACAATGGTCCATTCATTGTCTAAGGTTTAATACTTATTTTATGAAATATGGCCAATAGTGATGTGGCAATATATACAGTTCTCATGTATTTATTATGAAATGCAGACATAGGAAATAGCCTACACCTGTGAAGGTTCAAGATACTAAGAATATAGCTTGAAATAGAGTGTAAAAGATAGTATTAATAAAGTTTAGAAACTTGCCAGTTCTATGGTAGCTCAAAAGTATTGGAGTATACATTTTTTAAATGACATTAAACAGCAAGCTTTAATCTTGTGAATTAGGTCAATTGTTTACATATTTTTGTTCCCTAGTTTGCTTTCTAGAAGTGCTCTTAATCCTGTGGAGGGTTGCAGAATCCAGCAGCTACTGTAGCCAATATAAATAACTCAGTTGAGTAGTCTGTCCAACTCTAGTGAAGGACAGAATGTAGAAGATTCAGCCATGGATACCAAGGACAAGATTTCTGCTTTTTGAAAAATGTGTGTGTGTTTGTGTGTCTGTCCATGTGTGTCCATATGCACATGGAGGCCAAAGACTGATGTCATGTGACTCCCTTGATTACTCTCTAACTTACCTCTGAAGTCTTGTGTATATGTATGTGTATGTATGGTGTGTGTGGATGACGTGTCTGTGTGCTCTGGCCCTGGGTGTGGAGGTTAAAGGACAACTCTTAGTAATTAGCCCTTACTTTCCATCCGTTGGAGGCGAGGTCTCTTCTTGCTTGCTGCTGCCCTTTTCTGCTTCCCATTGTAGGAGACTGCGATTACTGATGCAAGCTACTACATCTTGCTTTCTATGTGTGTTATCGGGTTTGCATTCCAAGGCCTTTCACCCACCAAGCCTCCTCCCTAGTGTTATAAACTACTCTTAAGCTTAAAGCTACAGATATTTAAGGAATAGTGGGAGTTTAAATAATTAACTGTTCCTTATATCTTAAAAGGTCTTTAAGTTTTGAAGAATTTAAGAACTTTTGTCTTGACCCTTTGAGAGTAGGTGTTCTATTGCATGCAAATGGAATGCATTTCTTACCAACAGGCATTCTTTCACATCACTACAACAAAGTTATGGAACTCAGGGAATTAACCTGGAGCATCCTAATCTGCAGACCACATCCAAGGGCTACTGTTTGGTATTTCTTTTTTTCATTGTGGATATAAATGCACTCACCTGGTTACATGTGGAAGTCTTCCTCCAATATTGTCCACCTTACTTTGAGATAAGAGCTTTCAGTAAACCTGGAGCCTGGCCAGCCACTGAAACCCTGCGATCTCCCTGTATCTTTCCCTCTTCCTTTAGCTCTGGGGTTGCAGATGCATGTGGCTATGCCTGACTTTTATGTGGGCTAGGGATCTAAATACATGCCTTCATGTGTGCACAATAAACATCCACCTGACAAGCCTTCCTCATCCCGAGGTTGCCTGTTTTGTAAATAAATTTCTTTATAGCAAGAGGATCTGATTCCAAATGTTCAACATTACATGGCACCAAGCACATACTTACTAGAATAACTTCTTTTTCAAATATTAAGTACAAGAGAAAGTAAATAGCATGGTACCAATTAATCCTCACTGCGAGTTTGCCTGTTTCATAAGTAAATTTCTTTATAGCAAGAGGATCTAGTTCCAAATCAGAGACAGGTAGTTTCAAGTCTTTTCTATCTCCTCTAAAACAGTTTATTTTTTTTAAAAAAAAATGTTTTCATAATACTGTTTTTTCAGAGGATCCAGATTTGACTCCCAGCATCCATATGGTGGCTCCCAATTATCTGTAATCCCAGATCCAACAGACCTGGTGCACATACAGGCATGTGGACAAAATATGCACATAGTAAAATAAATAAATCTTTGTAAAAATTATACTTAAACTGTCAAATGGTCCCTGGTGTGATCCTTTTTTGTCTAGGAGTACTCTTGTAAACTCAGGCCGTGTGTCGTCAGGAGTGCCTCAGTGGTCATGCTCCCTCCTCCGCCTCTCATCAGTGTGCTCTCAGTTGCTCCTGCTGTGGAGGGTTAGCTCCTGCTGATGGCTACTGGGCTTCTCAGTCCACCTTACTGGAAGGGACAGAGTGACTCAGCCAGGCCCCCCTGGTAAACTGGTGGTAAACTACTCCTTACCACCTATGGCTCTGTCATTGAGTTGTCCAGGAAGAGGCTTTTTGGTTCTTTAGTCCTTGTTTTTAGCCCACAGGCACTTGGACTTTATGAAGAAAGGAGTCAAAATGATGGTGTATTCTATGTTTCCAGTGCTGTGGTTGTCAGGAACGTTCTTTACTAGTGTGTGTATATACACATACATACTCACATATACATATGCAGTTATGTTACAGCATGAACTTACTCTGATGATAGATTTCTAGGAATCATTTGAGGTGTAAGTTAGATAAAATATGCTCAACAGAACCTAAAAGTGATAGAGAAGTTTTTCTTGAGGGCTACATACTATGAAGTAAATGGAAGAGTTGTGGTTATGTGAGCAATTTTGAAACAAGATACATTCGCATTAAAACTAGCCATGAGCCTTATTTTTCATAGGCAAAATTTCAAACTCTGTATTTCTTCACAGTGCAGCAGAGACCAAGAGATGATGGACTAATGGACTTAGCAATGAATGATTATGATTTCAATTCCGGGAAGAGATTGCACATGATAGATCTGGAAATCCAGGAAGCCTTCTTGTTTTTCATGGCCTCTATTTTAAAAGGCTATAGATCATACTTACGGCCGATAACAGAAGCCCCGTCTGAGACAGCGACAGATGCAACCTCTCTTTTTGCCCTTCAAGGTGAGTGATCATGTAATGTTATAGCTTTCATGTTGTTAAGCTTAAACTTGTAACAAAGCATTTGTTCTCTGAATTAATAGTTCATATTTAGCAAAGCACGGGCCTGCTCTGAGGCCATGTGAGTGCCAGCTATGGAGGGCAAGTTCTTCATTAGCTGGAATCCTAAGATCTGAGAACTTCAGAATGTCTCGAGGACATTTAATTTCACTTTGTTGAGTCACATTTGTGTTGAGGTACTGACAGTCTGTTTTCAGGGTTGCCAGGAACCCCTGGGATGGTCACCTCCAGGCTTGAACAGCCTCGTTTTGTTTTATTTCAGTCCACTTTACAAATACTGTTTTCTGTCTATTCTACAAGGGAAAGGGGGAAGTCGGGAAGCCCACAGTACAATTAATTGGTCTCATGCTATATATTTACTTTCTCTTGTATTTAATATTTGAAAAAGAAATTAATGTAGTATGTGCTCAGTACCATGTAATGTTGAACATTTGGAATTTATCAGTAAGAAAAAGAGGTTCTTCTTCCATAGAGTGTGTAGTCAAGAAACTGAGCAATGAGTAGGCAGAGTGAGCAGATTCAGTTATGACCTTAAATAGGGTAAGTGCAGAGCGAGAGGGAACCAGGGGCAGAGAAAGCCGGCGCAACATGAAACATGCTGTGCACAGGCAGCAGTTGCAGAGACTGAGATGGACTAGTATAATTATCAAGGCAGTGACATGACTCTGAATGGAAACTTGCACCGTCTGTGTGTCCCTTTTCTATTGCTTTTCCTATGTCTTCCCCATTTATTAAAGAACTTAAATTTTGTTTTGTTTTGTTTTTAGGTAAAATAGTGAACAAAATGAGAATATAAACGATATTGTTGATCAAGTTCCTTTTGGCCAAAAATTTTCTGAATCTATTCTCACATTATCTATTTATATTGAATAGCTTTCTTAAGAAGCCGGGACCGATCACATCAAAAATTCTATAACATGATGACCAAAACACAAATGTTTATTCGCTTCATTGAGGAATGTTCTTTCGTCAGCGATAAAGATGCAAGCCTGGCCTTTTTTGATGACTGTGTGGATAAAGTAAGTAGTCTGCAGTAATCTGCAGTTCCCTGACTTATTTTATGTGACTACTATAAATGTTATGTTATTGTTTCTATTTATAGCTTGCAACAAAAATCTAAAATAATTCTATTTTCATACTTGACCACTTACAATGAGAATTTGGGCATCCTCCTAGAAATTACAGGGCATAGTTTTCTTAAATTTTACTTTATTTATTGTTAGTAGTAGTGTAACTGTGTGCATCTGCACACATGTGGGCAGGACAGAGAACAGTCTTGAACAATTTGAGAGTCAGTCCTCTTCTACCATGGGTCCCAGGGATGGAGTAAGGGTGTTAAGCCTGTTGGCAAGCACTTGTATCTGCTAAGCATCTTTCTTAAAGCATACGTCTTCTTTTTTAAAGATTTTTTTAAAAATCACTGTTTAATTATATACATATGTATATGAGAATATGGGAGACCAGAAGAGGGCATTGGATGCCCTGGAACTGGAATTATAGACAGTTGTTTGCTACCTGCTGTAGACGCTGGGAACCAAACTCAGGTCCTCTGCAAAAGCAGTAAGTGCTTTTAATCATTGAGCTGTCTCTGTATCCCCAAAAGCATACTTCTAAAAGGTGTTTTGTAATTTTATCTTAACAAGGTTAAGGTTAGGTTCCTAACCCTATCTGTGCACTTATAGAGTGGGACATTTTCCCAAGCACATGAACCTCTAACATTCTGACATATCACATGCTTAGAGTAGAGGGCATACCATAATAGATGTCATATAGCTATTTTTACAATTGAGAGTGAATTTATACCTTATATTAATTCTATTTTACATTCATACATGAAACTATTCATTTTCTGCTCAGTCTTTTTATTATTAGGTGAGATGGAGCTGGGTTCATGCTGGAAACAAAGGAAGCAAGAGAACAGTGGCCCGGACACACTGTCTAATCTTGAGTATGGTTAAGAAAGTTGAGTTGCCTAGAGGAGACACTGAGCCTCAGCCATGAGCAAAGAGCTTCCATTCAGAGATCTAGCTTGACACGGGACTCAGAACAAGAAGGAAAGAACATCCTTCCTGGGGCAGACAGGTATCCTCAGGATGTCAGAACTTAACCAGGATGAGAAGAGTACGATGGTAAAGGTAGTGTAGAGCTCAGGAGCCTGCACAGGGTCAACAGAGTGGGGGTTGGGCATAGCAAATGGGAGGTTAGATGTTGACTAAGGAGATGCCAGCATGGTAAGCATGAAATTCAGTGTGGACAGGCTTGTCAGATTAGGGGGAAGAAGTCATCTGCATGGGAGCAGAGCACCAAAGAGGGAAGAAGTTTACATAAAGGTAGGAAAGATGTTCAAATAAGTAAATGTATTCAAAGTGATAAAGATTACCATGGTCAGGAAAGGGATGTACAAATACAAATGTAGAGAGAAGTAGAACAAACCAAGAGACACAGGGAGGGGGGCTTTGGAAACATACTATTGGTTTTCCATGATAGACAAGGATAGAAACAGCTATAGGAATAAGCACATGTATCTGTGCACATATACATATATTCTGTGGCTTTGTATATTGAGAGAACCTGGGAGCAGCCACACCTTAAAACCAAAGAGGCATAAAGACTTTGACTTCTAAATAGTAAAAGGGATCAGGAGTCTTTGGAGAAATGATTGGTTACAAATCTAGGACAAAGAAACATCATAGATTAACTTTTTTATTATTATTAGATACTTGCTTTATTTACATTTCAAATGGTATCCCCTTTCCTCATTACCGCTCCAAAAACCCTCTATCCCATCCTCCTTCCCCTGCTTACCAGCACCCCCTCTCCCACTTTTCTGACCTGGCATTCCCCTACACTGGGGCATCAAACCTTCATAGGACCAATGGCCTCTCCTCTCACTGATGTCTGAAATGGCTATCCTCTACTACATATGTAGCTGGAGCCCTGGGTCCCTCTATGTGTACTCTTTGGTTGTTGGTTTAGTCCCTGGGAGCTCTGAGGGTACTGGTTGGTACATATTATTGTTCCTCCTCTGGGGCTGCAAACCTCTTCATTTCCTTGGGTCCTTTCTCTAGCTGCTCCATTGGGGACCCTATGCTCAGTCTATTGGTTGGCTGTGAGCTGTGGGTATTTTGATTCACCTCCCAAAAAGGATTAAAATATCCACACTTTGGTCTTCCTTCTTCTTGAGCTTCATGTGGTCTGTGAGTTGTATCTTGGGTATTCCGAGCTTTTGGGCTAATATCCATTTATCAGCGAGTGCATACCGTGTGTGTTCTTTTGTGATTGGTTTACCTCACTCAGGATGATATCTTCTAGCTCCATCTATTTGCCTAAGAATTTCATGAATTCATTGTTTTTAATAGCTGAGTACTACTCCATTGTGTAAATATACTACATTTTCTGTATCCATTCCTCTGTTGAGGGACATCTGGGTTCTTTCCAGCTTCTGATTATTAGAAATAAGGCTGCTATGAACATAGTGGAGCATGTGTTCTTATTACATGTTGGAGCATCATCTGGGTATATGCCCAGGAGTGATATAGCTGGGTCCTCAGGTAGTACTATGTCCGATTTTCTTAGGAACCACCAAACTGATTTCCAGAGTGGTTTTACCAGCTTGCAATCCTACCAGCAATGGAAGAGTGTTCCTCTTTCTCCACATCCTCTCCAGCATCTCCTGTCCCCTGAGTTTTTGATCTTAAAGTATCACTATTTGCAGATGATATGATAGTATACTTAAGTTACCCCAAAAATTCCACCAGAGAACTCCTAAACCTGATAAACAACTTCCACAAAATTAACTCAAACAAATCAGTAGCCTTCCTATACTCAAAGGATAAAAAGGCTGAGAAAGAAATTAGGGAAATGACACCCTTCACAATAGACACAAATGATATAAAATACCTTGGTGTGACTCTAACCAAGCAAGTGAAAGATCTGTATGACAAGAACTTCAAGTCTCTGAAGAAAGAAATTGAAGATCTCAGAAGATGGAAAGATCTCCCACGCTCATGGATTGGCAGGGTTAATATAGTAAAAGTGACCATCTTGCCTAAAGCAATCCACAGATTCAATGAAATCCCCATCAAAATTCCAACTCAATTCTTCATAGAATTAGAAAGAGCAATTTCCAAATTTATCTGGAATAACAAAAAACCTAGGATAGCAAAAACTATTCTCAACAATAATAGAACCTCTGGTAGAATCACCATCCCTGACCTCAAGCTATACTACAAAGCAGTAGTGATAAAACTTGCTTGGTATTGGTACAATGACAGGCAGGTAGATCAATGGAATAGAATTGAAGACCCAGAAATGAACCCACACACCTATGGTAACTTGATCTTTGAAAAAGGAGCTAAAACCATCCAGTGGCAAAAAGACAGCATTTTTAACAAATGGTGCTGGTTCAACTAGCAGTCAACGTGTAGAAGGATGCAAATCGATCTATTCTTATCTCCCTGTACAAAGCTCAAGTCCAAGTGGATCAAAGACCTCCATATAAAACCAGATTACACTGAATCTAATAGAAGAGAAAGTGGGGAAGAACCTGGAGCACATGGGCACAGGGGAAAATTTCCTGAACAGAACACCAATAGCTTATGCTCTAAGATCAAGAATTGACAAATGGGACCTCATAAAATTGCAAAGCTTCTGTAAGTCAAAAGACACTGTCAATAAGACAAAACGGCAACCAACAGATTAGGAAAAGATCTTTACCAATCCTGTATCTGATAGAGGGCTCAATCTTTGTACCAATTTTTTGTATATATTGTACAAATTGTATATATTGTACCAATATATACAAAGAACGCAAGAAGATAGATTCCAGAGAATCAAATAACCCTATTAAAAAATGGGGTACAGAGCTAAACAAAGAATTCTCAACTGAGGAATTCTGGATGGCTGAGAAACACCTAAAGAAATGTTCAACATCCTTAATCATCAGGGAAATGCAAATCAAAACAACCCTGAGATTCCACCTACACTAGTCAGAATGGATAAATTCTTAAATACTCTGTATTATGGAATAAAGAATTACCCCAAGGATGATATAGGCATATAACACATGTACAGAACCTATTTGAAGGGGTTCCCACCATCAGATCTGAGTCAATTCGAGCATCAAATGTTAGTAACAAATTAACTTGTGAAATAAATTGGAAATCATGAGTCTATGTAGATATCAATTATAATTCAAAGTCTGATAATAAGCAAGATCTTAACATAGTTCACTGTACCTCCCTACAAAATAAATATGAATCAAACTGTATAGTTGGAAATTCTGACAGACACCACATTAAAATTACGTGGTCAAAGTGAACATCATCAATAATTGAACAAAATATCATCCCTAAAAGATGATATCTTTGTTTCTTTTCCTGTTGCTAGGAATACTCTGACAAAAACTACTTAAGGGATGAAGGGGTTATTTTAGCTCATATTATCATGTCAGGGAAGTCAAGGCATCAGGAGCTTGAGACAGCTGCTCCATAGTCAGAAGACAAAGCAATGAATGCATGCATGCATTTTCAGCTTGCTTTCCGTCACACAGTCCAGGGTCCTGTGCCTAAGGAGTGGTGCCACCCATAGTGGTATGAGCCTTCCCACCCTAATCATGACAGTCACCCACAGATATACCTAAAGCCCATTTTTCAGATGATTCTAGATTCTGTTAAGTTGAAAGTTGACACTAACCTCAAAATTCCATCCTCTGTCAATTTGTGAGCAACCCATTTGGGTTGTGGGAATTGAACTCCAGTCTCCAGTCCTCTGCAAAAGCAGATGAGCCATCTCTCCAGCACCATTTTCAATATTTTAATGAATATTTTAAGCATGCGTTATGGAATAAAATATTGACAGAAATGGGAAGGCCTATCTGTAAGTTTTTCTCTAGAACCTTTTTACAAAAATAATTGTGTGCATGTGTGTGTGTGAGTGAGAGAGAGAGAGAGAGAGAGATTGAGATTGATTTTCCATATAGTACCAGGTCTCCACTGGTCATATGTATGTACATCCTTTATGAACAATGACATTGCATTTGTACAATGTTATTTCCATACCAGGCTGACTGAGTCATACCAAATTAGTGACCAGGACTTAGCTAGTGACATGCAGCAATGAATTAGTTCATTGGCCCACTTGGGAGCACTGAGCTAGGTAGCAAAACTCTAGTTAAGTTTTTTTTTTTTTTAATTTAATTTTATTTTATTTTTTTTTAATTTACATTCCAAATCACTTCCCCTTTCCCGTTTCCTCCCTCCCCGAAAGTCCCATAAGCCCCCTTCCCTCCCTCTTTTCTCTGTTCAACCCCCTCTCATTACTCTGTCCTGGCGTTCCCCTACATCCAGTCTTTCCAGGACCAGGGGTCTCTCCTTCCATCTTTTTAGAAATCTATTGATATGCTGATTGTGTCTAGGGTATTCTGAGATTCTGGGTCAATATCCCCTTATCAGTGACTTCATACCATGTGTGATCTTTTGTGATTGGGTTACCTCACTAAGGATGATATTTTCAAGTTCTGACCATTTGCCTAGGAATTTCGTGAATTCATTGTTTTTAATTGCAGAGTAGTATTCCATTGTGTAAATATACCACATCTTCTGAATCCATTCCTCCACTGAGGGACATCTGGGTTCTTTCCAGCTTCTGGCTATTATAAATAAGGCTGCTATGAATATAGTGGAGCATGTGTCCTTATTGCATGCAGGTAAAGTCTCTGGGTATATGCCCAGGAGTGGTATAGCCGGATCCTCCGGAAGTGTCATGCCCAGTTTTCTGAGGAGCCGCCAGACTGCTTTCCAGAGTGGTTGTACCAGCCTGCAATTCCACCAGCAGTGGAGGAGTGTTCCTCTTTCTCCACATCCTCGCCAACAACTGCTGTCTCCTGTGTTTTTGATCTTAGCCATCCTGACTGGTGTGAGATGGAATCTCAGGGTTGTTTTGATTTGCATTTCCCTAATGACTAAGGATGATGAACATCTCTTTAGGTGCTTCTCAGCCATTAGATATTCTTCAGGTGAGAACTCTTTGTGTAGCTCTGTACCCCACTTTTTAATAGGGTTACTTGCCTCTCTGGAGTTTAACTTCTTGAGTTCTTTGTATATATTGGATATTAGCCCTCTGTCGGATGTAAGGTTGGTAAAGATCATTTCCCAGTTAGTTGGTTGCCGCTTTGTCTTTTTGACAGTGTCTTTTGCCTTGCAAAATCAAAGCTAAGAAGTATGTTGCTTGTATAGATTGTAACAAAGCTAAGCAAAAAACAAACTAATGAAATCCTGAGAATTAGAATAATAAATAAACCACAGTTATTTGTATTTGTTTTGTTATAATTCAAGGGACACTTTATTGGAGAAAATAAAATATCACAAGACCTAGTGTGTATTTTAATAAGCTTCATGTGTAAAGTTGTCTCTGGAGTTACAGAACAGAACTTCTGAAATATAAGTACAGTGTGCCTGCTTTTCATAGTCCTGAACCCCTATAAGAACACTGAACATAAAAACTCAATAAATTTAATCTGCAAGCATTTTCAGAATGTCTGATTACACTTTAATCATTTATGTGTAAGCTGTTCCTTAGTTAGGTAAGTTTGAGCTCATTTTTTTTAAGTGAACAAATCTCTTACCTCTGAAAGTTTAACAATGAAAAATAAATGAATAAATTAGATGCGTATTACTTCCCTCCACCAACCCATACCTGTGCTTGAATATAAATTAGACCTTAGCATATTCAAACTGGAAACATTTGACTCTGTTTTGAAATGAAAAATGAGTAATACTGAATGGGAATAATAATAACAACAACATAAGAATTATTTGCATTTCATTTGTGACTAAGAACCATGTGTCCTTGTTCTGTACACAATTATATTTTAAACCCATGCAGTCTGCTCCTATGGGAAGGGACGCAGCTGTAGGCAGTCTGTGTCAGATCGTCAGCTAAGAGGCTTTTCAAGTCCTCATTTGCAGCATTTCCTGAGCATACCAGTGTCTTCTGGAAGGATATAAAGGGAATATGAAAATATCTTAATTTTATCCTGCATGGTATTGCATCTATTTTTCTCTCAATTGAAACAGATATCACTAAACTTTCCAAAGACAGAGAAAGATGTCCAGGTGACAAATGTAGGGTTTATGACATTGCTATATTTACAATACAATGCAAAAGTTTAAACATACAGTTAAAGGACAGTGTCCTTGCCAAGATATTGAATTTACGGGTCAGTTTCAAGCTGTATTTGATTTTGAAGTGCAGAGAAATACATAAGCACATTGCCTTTCTCCCTTGAAGTGTACAGTTGTGCTACTTTTGTCCTCCGCCTAACACTAATTCTTCTGGAAACTTAGGAAGAGTGAAACTCTGTTCAGTACATCATTATCCATTTACATTTTAAAAGTTGTTGCAGAATGTTCCTTCTTAATTGTTTTAATATGAACTGTCTGCTTTGCCTCCCCCAGCACCTTGGGAATTGTATTAACCTCTTGCTGGAGCTGGATGCCCTACTTTCAGCTCCTGCTTCAGTGGTTACTTAGTGTATTGCCCTGTTAGAGTGAAGCTGTCTACTCCTTGGCTGCAAACTTAGTTGAATTTGTATTTGAAATTCACCAAAAAGTCTAATGCCATCTTGATTTCTAGACATTTGTGTCTGATCTCTCTCTCTCTCTCTCTCTCTCTCTCTCTCTCTCTCTCTCTCTCTCTCTCTCTTTCTCTCTCTCTCTCTGGGCACCTCTACGATCCTCGATATCCTGGAATCTCAGGGAATATGGGGAAATGCCTTATGTAGGCATTTCTTTATTCAGTGAATGGATGTATGTGGATCCTTTTAATTTGGGAATTTTGCTTCCTTCACTTCTAGAATTTTTTCTTTATTTCTTTTCTGCTCTCTCTCCCTCTCCCTTTCAAAATATGTATTATTTGAATATATTGACCCTCCTAGCCTGATCCTCTTAATTTTCCCCTTTTCATTTAATTTTATTTCTACTTTTTAAAAATATATATTGGGATTATAGTATAATTACATCTCTTCCCCCTTCCCTTTCCTCCAAACTCTACCATGTATATCTCCTGCTTTCTTTCAAATTTATGTCCTCATTTTCTTTAGTTATTGGTGATGTGGAGGTGGTGGTGGTGGTGGTGGTGGTTGTGGTGGTGGTGGTGGTGTGTGTGTGTGTGTGTGTGTGTGTGTGTGTGTGTGTGTTCCTAAATACATAATTACAACCTGCTCAGTCTGTATAACGTCAGTTGTATATGCTTGTTTTCAGGGCTAACCAGTTGGTCGTGGATAACTAATCAAGGCTCTTTCCTAGGGGAGACTATTTCTCCCACTCTCAGCTCTTTAGTTGTCTGTAGTTCTTTGTCTATGGTTGGGACCTCATGAGCTTCCCTTTCCACTTTATCATGTCTGTTGGTATTGTCCTTGTTCAAGCCATGTTTAGGATTTCAATCATAGGCATAGCTTCTGACATTTCTAGGAGATATAGTCTCACAGCCAGTTCTCTGTTCTTCTGGCTTGTACAGTCTTTCTACCCCCTCTTTCACAATGATCTCTGAGCCTTATTTACACACATAAGTTGTGTTGTAGATGTATCAGTTGGGATGAGGCTTCTCATCTCAACATTTGATCAGGTGGTTTTCTGTAGTGCTCTCTGACTGTTGCAAAGAGAGGTTTCTTTGATGGGGATTGGAAACTACACTTACCTGTGAGTGTAAGGACTAATATTTAGAAAGTAGTTAGGGATTTTGCTGTTTTAATAAAGTGGAGCTTGTAAGTTCTCTGCCAAGATCTATGAACTTCACCAACCCTGGGTAGTTGGCTAACTTTCCAGGCACAGTTCCATCTTATTAAACAGATCTTATTCCAAGTTGAAAACTGTTGGTTCCTGCTAAGATATGCATGTGACTATTGCACCCTTCATGTTGTCTTAGGTTCATAAGTGTCACAGCTGGATAAGACTGCTGGTTGTTTCTCCCCTTTGGAAGCCTGCATGGAGGTTTGTGGTACTGTGGTCATTAGTCCTCAGAGAGGAGGCTTTCAGGTCTAGGCTTTTGGCACCTCCGCCCAAAGAGTCTTCAGCAATAGGGGCTTACCTTCCACCTCTGGAGGACATACAAGGGCAATAACAATCCGTAGTCTATAATATGTTGTGAATCTCTTAGATAACCCTCACCAGCAGCTCAAAGGAGGGCATCTCATACCTGTTGTTGGAATTTTTGTGACATGGTCTGTGGCTCTTGGGAGGAGCATTGTCAGCCTATATAGGAAATCTTCATTTAAATTATATGTGCATATTTATACATCAACTTAAATGTATTATAGGTGGATAGTTAATAGTATGATTCCTTATGAGTCATTCAGGTCTCCTTAAGGTTACTGAATACTCTGCCTCTCTTTATTTCCCCCTTCCCTGATTAGAGTCTCCTTTCCTACGTCCCCCTCCAGATCACTTGTGTCCTGATATTTTCCTCTTTATTGTCCCATCCTTCCATCCCATCTTTCTGCTTTTTGAGGGATTTCTTCAATTTCATTTGCCATTCCTTATAATGGACTTTTATTTCTGATGTGTTTGCAATTTCCATACAAACATCCTGAATGTTTCTTTTTTTTATGTGACATCTTGTTCTTGCTTCCTGACTGTAGGCTTATTTGCTGTAGTTGTTTTTAAGGTTTCTTCTCCCTGGTTATCTTTCCCTTCTGAGTACCTCAGCTCCCCTATCGTTTATAAATATAAGGTCTTTTGATTCACCCTGGAAAACAAAACAACAGAAGCTTAGCCTTCTCCCAGCATTGATGAGAGGTAGTGTTCTAGCTCCTGAGTGTGCCGTGGATCTGGGAGTCCTTAAATGAAAGTGCTAATGTCCTTGTTTCAGTCTCACCTTTATTTATTCCAACTTCAAGGGCATGGTTGTGTGTGTATATCTTTATCTATGTCCATGATGTATGTGTATGTGTGTGTATGATGTGTGTATGTGTGTATGGTGTGTGTGTTGTGTATATGTGTGATGTGTGTGTTTGATGTGTGTGTTTGTGTTTGTCCATGGTGTGTGTTGTGTGTGTATGTGTATGTTTGTCTATGTCCGTGGTGTGTGTGTGTGTGTGTGTGTGTGCATGCGCCATGTATGTTCAGACCAGAGGTCACCATCAGGTGTTTTGTTTATTGTTCCCTACCTTTTTTTAAAAAAAACATTTTTCTTTTTTTTATCATTTTCATTAGTTCCTTGAAAATTGCCTACCATGTATTTTGATCATTATTAACCCCTTTTCCCCAACTCCTCCCAGATTAACCCCCTTCCCTACCCACTCAATTTTGTGTCCTTTGTTTTTAACCCATTGAATACAGTTTGTGTTGCCCATATACTTGGATATGTGGCCTTCCGCTGGAGTGTAGCAAACCTACTCTCCCTGTGTGTTTTCAGGCTGTAGCTCTCACTGGACTAGGGACCCTCCTGTCACACTCCTCCAGCACTAGGGTTACAAGTACATGTACCAATCCTCTTGAATGTGTGACAGGCAGTTGACCCACTGGGCCATCTCCCCAGCTCACACAACATGTCTTATGGCTGACATATCAGAAGCACTAACAGCTTGTATCTCGGCATCTTCCTGCTTCCATTCTTCAGTGCCTGGTCAGTTTTGAATCCCAGTTCTGCTGTTGTCTCCCTCTAGTTCATTTGTCTTGGTTTCTTTTTTTTTATTATTGGTTCTTTGTGAATTTCACACCATGCACCCCAATCCTGCTCATATCCCCCTCTTCTCGTTCCTACCCTTCACCCTTGCTACCTCCCTGTCAACAGAGAAAACATTCTTGTTGTGGAAGCTGTAGTGTGTCACAATGTATCCCACAGTATCCCCTTTTGTCTATACTTCCTTGCTTGCAAATGTTTATTGCAATGTCTGGTACAAGGCTGCCTGTACCAGACTTCTGCTACTCTATCAATACTGGAACCTCACTGGGACTCCACTCTAATATCCTGTTGTTGCCCTGTGTCATGGAGATCCTGTAGCTTTGGATCTGTAGGACTAGCCCCTACATGCACTCCAGCATTTCATAGATGGGGTAAGATACTGGGGTGGCCAATTCAAAGCCCTGGATCTGGGCCTGAGAGACCTGAGCTGGTCAGCCTGCCTGTTTTCCTGCTCTCATGCCCTCAGGGTTGGCTCACCAGCAACCCCCACAGTCAGGGCTACCTCTACCCTGCTGCTCAGGCAAGTGCAAGGCCCACTCTCCTGAGTTGCAGCCACTAGGGACAGGGACAATTCTTTCACCATCATGACCCTGAAGCCAGCTCTCCTGTCTGCCATAGCTATTGAGGGATGAGGAAGGGAAAGGAGTCCATACCACCCACTGCACAGCAGACAAGTGGTAGGGCCATCCCTCCCTTACTTGCCCTTGGAACTGGCTCACCTGCAACCCCGAGATGTTCAGGGCCAGCTCAACTGTACTGCCCAGTTGAGGTGCAGGGCCTGCTCTCTCCAGTGCTGCAGCAGGTGAGGGGCAGGGTCAGCTCTCATGACCCCATCGGAGTCAGCTTTCCCTCTTGCTACAGGTGGCAAGGGCAAAAGATAGAGAAGGGGAATCTCTCCCTGGTCTATGCCACCATCCATGCCATGGCACAGGAGACAGGTGGCAGGGCCTACTGTCCCACACTCATATCCTCAGGGCAGCTCACACACAACTTCCACAATGTGTGGGCTGAGTACTGCAGCTGATTAGGGGCAGGGGCAGGGGCAGTTCTCCTGCTTTCACGCCACCCCAGGATGAACTCTTTCTTGATACCCAGGCGAGGGCTAGTTTTGCACAGCCTTCAGACATCAACATGTCCCCAGGCAGAAGACCAGACCAGGCTTGTCTGCCTGCTGCTTCAGAGCCATGGATGCAAACCTGGCCCCTGGTAGCAGCACAGGCCAGGGCCCCACCATGGTTCCAGACAGGATCAATGGCTACTCACAACAATCTGTTTTTACTACAGATTTACTTTAGCCTCCAGTTCTGCTTCTCTTCATTGTGCCCACATCCTCTGTTTCTCTTTCTCTTGCATTTCTCTACAACTTACTTGATCCTCTTAGTGGCTCCCAGGGTCTCAGGGTTCTCTCAGGAGTGCTGTGCCCCACTCATGCATTATGGCGCTGGGCAGGGGTCACCTGGGCATGGTCTGCCTGCCAGCGCCTGTACAGTACCAGACTGGTGGTCATCTCAAGCTAGCTCCCTGTCAGGGCCCCGTGGCACCAGTCTAGTAGTCATCTCTGGCTGATTCCTCACCCAGGCCTGGGTCCTAAGCAAGGGGTGTTTGTTATAGACTCATTCCATGTCCTAGGAGTCTGCCCAGCATCTAACTGGTATTCCTGTCAGGCTAATTCCCTGCCCCATCCCAGGGAGTGTTAAGCTACTAATCATTCAAATGTCCACAAGTCAGAACACTGAGCATAGACATATCCTTGCACATAGCATACTGATGTGACATAGCAGCCATACGCCTCTGGGGCAGGCTGCCTTGGTTTTTTATTATTCATGGGATTTTAACAACAGTGAAGGTATTGTATATGTTTTATTCAGGTAGAAAGCTATATAATGATTATTTTTCTTTTCTTTTTTTTATTTAGATTTATTTATTTATTTATTTAATGTATGTATGTACACTGTTGCTCTCTTCAGACACACCAGAAGAGGGCACCGGATCCCATTACAGATGGTTGTGAGCCACCATGTGGTTGCTGGGAATTAAACTCAGGACCTCTGGAAGAGCAGCCAGTGCTCTTAACTACTGAGTCATCTCTCCAGCCCATAATTGTTATTGTCCATTATTGGTAACTATACTTTGTCTGGTGAATTCACTCTTCTTTATTTACCTATTGTTTGACATATGCATTACTTGTACTTAGTTGCTGATGCAAACCTACAAAAACATTGTTAGCACTGATAGGTATTTTCTTTCATATTCTGTTATTTTCTTAAAATAAAAATACAGTAGAAACGCTTGACATCTTGCTTTCTAAAAATGACCATACCAGGCTGGGTTTGTAACTTAGTGGAAGGTTGCATGCCTACTCAGTGTAGGACTCTGCTTGAGTCCTCTCAGCACCACACACACACACACACACACACACACACACACACACACACACACACACAGTGTTGAGTGCTGGTAGGGCAGTGCTCCTCTGGCTTACTGTACTCATTGTATCTTTGCTGGGATCATTGTAGATGTCTCCTCCCCAGAAAGGAGCTCAAAGACAAGTTTATTAGAGTTTGGGAGAAAAAGAATAATAGCAAGCAATCTGTAAACGTGGGCAGCTGTGGGCGGGCAGGGGAGGGGAGAGAAGAGACAAAGGCACGCCTGGTAAGTGGGATCTGGGAAAGGTGGTCTGTGCAGCAGTGGAAGTCAGCAAGAAGCCTTGTGTCAGAGGGGGAAGGAGCACGGAGGGTCAGAAAAAGCATGCCAAAAGAACGATAAAAAGAAAAGGTAAGCTGGGCAGTGGTGGCGCACGCCTTTAATCCCAGCACTTGGGAGGCAGGGGCAGGTGGATTTCTGAGTTCGAGGCCAACCTCATCTACAGAGTGAGTTCCAGGACAGCCAGGGCTACACAGAGAAACCCTGTCTCATAAAAACAAAAACAAAAACAAAAATTAAAAGTTATGTTTTTCTGAGTTAGAACTCAGAGACACAGGCAGGCTCAACAAGGTTTCCACACCAGAAGTTCCACACATAACAGCCTGAAAGGCTTTCTGACTAGCCAAAAATAGAAAGTTAGCTTCTTCTCTACAAACAGATTGTTAAATATTCTCCAACAGGGTGGAAATAAGTGATATTCTAACAATAATTACTTTGAGTTTTTCAAAAATTAAGTAACACTAATACTCATTCTTTAATTGGAAAATAAACAATATAGAGAAAATAAACAATATAGAGATAGTATCTCACTATCACTCACACTTAATATGTTGATAGTTGTGGGTGTGCCTGTTTGGGAGGAAGAAGATGTGCAAAAAAGTCTATATGACAAACATAATCACCCTCCATTTAAAAAAAAAATTAGGAATAGAGAACCGGGCATGGTAACACAGACCTTTAATCCCACTTGGGAGGCAGAGGCAGGCAAATCTTGTGAGTTCCAGCCTGGGCTACATAGTGAGACACTGTCTCAAAATAATAAGTACAATTAAAACAAAGACATAGGTACACATAAAATTACAGATAGGGCCACCAAGATGGCTCAGCAGCTTAGAGTACTTTTTAAAGATAGTTCTGAGGTAGATCTTGATGGAAATGGTGTATTTAGCTAACCATTCCCCTGTGAATGAATCCTTGCCTAACCAATGTGGCTTTTAAATGCATTTTAAAACTCCAGGTGGATACGGACAAGAGTGGTGAAGTTCGACTTATAGAACTGGACGCATCTTTCAAAAGTGAACATACTGTTTTTGTGACACCACCGGAGATCCCCCATCTACCTAATGGTGAAGAGCCGCCATTACAGTACAGGTATTCAAGAAACAGCATATGCAGTTGACAGGGAAGTAATCCCTCACCAGTGGCATAGCTTTCTAAGGACTGTGGTATTTTCAAAATTACAAACTTTACAGACCTCTAATTTTTAGGTGGTAAGCAAGCCTATCCCACATCCATTAAATTTTGAGGCATACACTGAAAAAAAAAACTTTTTTAGATTTTTTGAGATAGGATTTCTCTGTAAAATAAATTTTTCATTAACTTGGGTAGATCCCTAATTATATTTAAGTATGCCTGTCAATACTTGTTAAATTAGAGCAGACAACACTCACTTGTAGCACTTTATTATAGAATTTTGATTTTTATTTTTCACTAAAAGCAGTTTCCTCCCTCCTACTCCCTCTTTATGGCCACATACACATTGATTAATGTAGCTGACTTACAAAGAGATAATAAATGTAATTTAGGTTCATTATTGTTGTCTTAATTTGTATGGCACACAATTTTAAACTACTTATGTTTTATAAATTTTTAAGACATGAAATTTTAGACTTGTTGACATCGACTGTGTTAATTTAGGAATTTTGTAAGAGACTGCTGAGAGATTGCTGTATAGACTTAAACATGTGTCATCCCTGCAGTCAGGGGGAAGACAGCAAAGTCCTGGGCCCCCTAAGATGAGAGCCGTGGGGGTCACAGTTCTTAATTGCTTTCAGTGCTACCCACATGTACTTTTTTCCTAAGGCTGTATTTCCTCTTTTATTTTATATTGTTCTTATTCTTCAATAATACTTTATTTAAAGATTCTAGTACTATTTCATATCTGTAATTCATTGAATCTCAGTTTGTTTTTCCTTCTTCCAAAAGTGAGGTCCTAAACCCACTAGCTAACCTGATAAGCCAACCAAGACAATGTGAGAGTCTAGCCCAGTGTGCTGAGAGGTCACACCTGTGCTGCTGTTTCCTTCCTTTTAAGAGACAGTATAAACTATATATATGAAAAATATGTTATATAATGATATATTACATATATATGTGTGTGTGTATATATATATATGTATATGTATATATATGTTTTTTTTGACACAGGTTTCTCTGTGTATCTCTGACTTTCCTGGAACTCACTCTGTAGACCAGGCTGGCCTTGAATTGAGAGATCTATTTGCCCCTGCCTCCCAAATGCTGGGATTAAAGGTATATGCCACAATCCCCAGCAAATATCTTAATCTAAAGCAACATCATTACTGGCTATCTTGTGTAAAAGAATATTATTTTATGATCCCTTTACCACCAACAACATATGCAAAATTACTAGCTACGTTTTTATATGAACACTAGTTTTAAAAAGTTTGCAGGAATTGCCTTAGAATTTGATATCAAGGTCATTAAAATGTGTTTCCTCTTTTATTTCCAGATATATTGAGTCTATATGTATAAAAATAACAATATTTATTTGTCGAGTACATTTTATAATCAATAGAGAATTATAGTTAAATTCTAAGTTAACACGTTATTTTGTCATAATTCTTCTAGCTAGTAGCAATCTATTTGTGGTTAAAAGGCAATTTCTTCTTCCCTGAAACAGCTATAATGGATTTCCAGTTCTCAGGAACAATTTATTTGAGAGGCCTGAAGGATTTCTACAAGCACGAAAGAACAAACTACCTTCAAAACCAAGCAGTCCTGGTAGCCCTTCTCCCATGTTCAGAAGAACAAAACAGGTGCTTTGAAACTCTGTGTTCCTCATGTAATCAAATATCAGACCAGAAGTACATCTGATGTTCATCTTCCCTTGATAACCTTTGCTACACAGATATAACCTTTAGCAGATGACAAGGTGCTTGATGCTCTGAATGTAGTTTGTAGTAATCAGACCTAAAACTTTACCTTATATATCATATGATACAAACTCAAGAGGAGATTTTAAAATGTATTAATTGTCAACGAGTTTTACAAAACATGTAATTTTCTGTGTTCACCATTCAGCTTACTAAGGATGCTACCTTGGATTTCTTTCTAGGAAATCAAATCAGCCCATAAGATTGCAAAGAGGTACTCTTCTATCCCTCAGATGTGGTCTCGGTGTCTGCTGCGTCACTGTTATGGATTGTGGTTTATTTGTCTCCCAGCTTATGTGAAGGTTTGTCATTCCAAAGTGAGGGCTCTGAAAACAGCATATGATGTGCTTAAAAAAATGCAGCTGAAGAAGATGGATCCACCCGATGAGGTAATAGCGCGTCCCCAAGTGTGTCGTTTATTGCAGACGCCCATGCAGAAAAGCATGTGTCTTTTCACCTCTCACCTTGTGTTGCAGGTGTGCTACCGCATTCTTATGCAGCTCTGTGGACAGTACGACCAACCCGTACTTGCAGTTCGAGTGCTTTTTGAAATGCAGAAAGCTGGTATTGACCCCAATGCAATCACCTATGGGTATTACAATAAGGTAATTGTTTGGATTTAATGAGAAAAATATGTTTTTGTCATTGCACAACATTAAATTTGTAGCAAAAATAATCAGGGGCTATTGGTATTTATTTTAGAATGTTCAGAATATAGTTCATAAATTAAGATTTTTTTAATTTTCTTTTTCTTTTTTTTTTAAAGATTTATTTATTATATGTAAGTACACCATAGCTATCTGTAGATACTCCAGAAAAGGGAGTCAGATCTCGTTACAGATGGTTGTGAGCCACCATGTAGTTGCTGGGATTTGAACTCAGGACCTTCGGCAGAGCAGTCAGTGCTCTTAACCGCTGATCCATCTCTCCCACACACTTTTTTATTTTCTTTTTTTTTTAATTTTAATTTTTATTTTTATTTTCTATATTCTTTATAATGATTTTCCCCTTTCCCAGTTCCCCCCTCCCCGAAAGTCCCATAAGCCCTCTTCCCTCCCCCTGTTCTCCATTTACCTAAGAATTTCATGAATTCATTGTTTTTAATTGCTGAGAAGTATTCCATTGTGTAAATATACATGGAAAATATCTTTGATAAAATTGAAGAAATGTATAGAAAAACATGTTAAGATTGACTATTTCATGGAAAAATTATACAGATAGAATGGTAGGCATAAAAATATTCCTAAGTTGATTGAAAGTAGAATTATAAACATTTTCTGATAAAATTGAAAATCTACCAGGAAAATATTTCTGATAAAACTCAAGAAATATATAGAAAAACACGTTAAAACTATTTCATGAAAAATTATATAGATAAGATGGTAGGCATAAAAATATTCCTAAATTGATTAAAAGTAGAAGTCAGAACATTTTCTGATAAAATTGAAGATTTACATGGAAAATATCTCTGATAAAATTGAAGAAATTTATACAGATAAATTGGTAGGAATTAAAATATTTCTAAGTTGATTGAAAGTAGAATTATAAACATTTTCTGATAAAATTGAAGATTTACATGGAAAATATTTCTGATAAAATTGAAAAAAATATGTGTTAGAAATCTACTTTCACCTTCTTTAGCTTGTTTCAGAAGCCAGCGTATGTTCATTAATGAAAATTGTTTTATTAATTCTGTATTTTTAAACGAATAGGCTGTTTTGGAAAGTACATGGCCTTCAAGAAGTCGTAGTGGCTATTTCCTATGGACAAAAGTAAGAAATGTTGTTTTAGGAGTTGCACAGTTCAAAAGAGCTTTAAAGAAACATCCACATTTACCACAGACAGTGCTCTCAGGTAATTAAAGAGTTATAAGGTATGCATATGGTTTGCTTTTTTCAAAAATAATTATATTTTTAGAAAATTTTAAGTACTTTAAAATACTGAATATTTGGGCTGGTGAGATGGCTGAGTGGTTAAGAACACTGGCTGGCTGGGTAGTGGTGGTGCATGTCTTTAATCCCAGTACTTGGGAGGCAGAGGCAGGCGGATTTCTGAGTTGGAGGCCAGCCTGGTCTACAGAGTGAGTTCCAGGACAGCCAGGGCTACGCAGAGAAACCCTGCCTCGAAAAACCAAAAGAAAAAAAAACACTGGCTGATCTTCCAAAAGTCCTGAGTTCAATTCCCAGCACCACATGGTGGGTCATGATACCCTTTTCTGGCATGGAGGTGTACATGTAGACAGAATGCTCAGACATTTAAAAACAAACAAGCAAAACATGAAAAATACTGAATATTTTCTGGGTTTTATGCCAGCCAGCAACTTTTTAATAAAAATTAACTATTATGCATAGTACCTGGTTCTGGAAGCCTTCTGGATTCAGAATGTTTTAGAGGTTCAGTGTTTGCTTATGTGTAATGAACTACATGGGAGGCAGGAGCTAAGCCACTCCTGTTCTATGTAGAACTTACACACACAGCCTTATGTTCATTTTATGTTGTGTCTGATGTGTCTGAGGCTTGATATGAACTACCATATGAGGTCATCTGTGGAATTTTCCACTTGTGGTGTCCTGTTGGTACATAAGTTTTAGGTTTCAGCTTTTCAGATTAAGGAAATCCTGCCTGTATTAGACAATTCTTCCCATTTTAGAAAACACTAGATTCCTCTTTCTTCAGGTGTTAAATTATCAACATTTAGTGATCTTGCTTTTGTAGTCATAAATAATTCACAGTAGATTCTGTATTGTTGCTGTATTTTGCTGAGTTGTGTGGCACTTTTCCCACTGGTCCCATAGTGGGTTATTAGCTTTAACAACACACCCTGCAGTGTCACACTGGTACTTCTAGAACGCTGTCAAACTGGGTTCTTAAGCCGATGGCAGTGACGGAGGCTGTCAGTCGTGGTAGCATGCACAGTGCTCATGCACACACATTGCAGACACCTTTTGTGTACTTCTGTATATACTTATTATAGTACATTTTAAAACTATATTTGCTAGTCTGTGTTTTTACTTTGTTTTCAATGACATGTTTAACTGTCACTTTTTGATTTTCTATTAGGCACTTGACATTGAATTTAATTGCTACATGTAGCTTTCTTCATTATTTATTGGAGAGGTTACAGAGTACTTAATTCAAGTATTTAGTTCATGATAACACAGTTAGCTCTAGGTAGCCACAAATCTCTTCACCATTTTAGAGGTGCATTTTTTAGGGCAGGGGATCAAATTTGTACATGCTGGGTAAGGACTCTGCCAATGAGCTGTACTTCCAGCCCCTTGACATGTTATTTTCTTGGACAGATCTTCTTCTTAAGAAATCCTGTCTATGTGTCTGAGTTAAGAATGTTGACACTAATGTCACTTCCATGATTTTAACATTATGTTGTGGTCATGTAGGGTATGGTTAGGAGAAAACAGGGAAAGAGCACTACCAAGAACTTTCTCTAAAATGTTAATTTTTGTAACTTTTAAATTAAACCTTTTTAAAAGAAAAAGTTTCAATTAAATGCAAAAGTCCTAGCCATGACTATGATGTTACTTTCATTGATATACAGGACTTGTACTTAAGGGTATGCACTATGGTTCTGTGAGTAAAGGCACTTCTTACCACGCCCAGTGACCTGACTTCCATCCCCAACACCCACACGGAAAGAGAGGACCCACTCTTGCAAGTTGTCCTCTGAACCCCACTTGTCTGGAGGTCCACAAACGTGTCCATACATGCACATACAATACAAATAAGTGATTGTACACAAGCATTAAAGCATTAGAATTGTTTTTTTTTTGGGGGGGGGCGGTCAAGACACGGTTTCTCTGTGTAGCCCTGGCTGTCCTGGAACTCACTCTGTAGACCAGGCTGGCCTCAAACTCAGAAATCCACCTGCCTCTGCCTCCCAAGTGCTGGGATTAAAGGAGAAAGCATTAGTATTAAAACCCACTAATTTTGACTTTTCATTATTTAAAAATACATATGACTTTTAGTATATTATGAGCATGAATTCTTAATGGGCAGAAACTTTAAAAAAACATTGTAAAATATGAAGAGTGCTATTTCTAAAAATGACAACATTATTTCAGTCTCCTTCATTTTAAGTCTGCTTTTAAGACTAATAAATGTGAGCCAGTTGTGCTAAAATGTAGCACATTGATTCTTCCTTAGCTGATTTTATTCTTGATCCTACAGTGTGAATTTAATCAGTTATGGAAGTCAGTCTTGGGCTTAGTTCCTTAAAATGAAGAGATCTTCTACTAAGTTTGCCTTTTTTAAAAAGCCTGGCTCAGAATACTGTGAAATCTAACAAAAATATCTTTAAAATTTCCTATTTGTCATTTCTTTGGAAGGTCCTTTAAGCAAAACAGCTTAGATTAATATCAAAGACATAATAGTAAGTTCCTAAGTGATATAACCCCTTTAGAATTCTTTGCAAGTTTACAAAACTTTTATTTTTATTCTTATAAACATAGCTTTGTGTTTTATAAATCTGGAAACTGGAAGTTCATACAAAAACAGTAAGTTACTTAAAAATCACACATTCCCACGCATCACCTGCCACTCAGAACCTTAGCTTTTTGGGGGTGCTGGGAGGAAGGTTGTTCTAAGACAGTTTCTCTGCCTTGGCTGTCCTGAAACTCACAGAGCCTGCCTCAGCCTCCTGAGTACTGGGATTAAAGGTGTGCACCACCAGGCCCAGCATTTTTTTTTTATTTTATTTTTTTAATTTACATTCCAAATCACTTCCCCTTTCCCGTTTCCTCCCTCCCCGAAAGTCCCATAAGCCCCCTTCCCTCCCTCTTTTCTCCATTCAACCCCCTCTCGTTACTCTGTCCTGGCGTTCCCCTACATCCAGTCTTTCCAGGACCAGGGGTCTCTCCTTCCATCTTTTTAGAAATCTATTGATATGCTGATTGTGTCTAGGGTATTCCGAGATTCTGGGTCAATATCCCCTTATCAGTGACTGCATACCATGTGTGTTCTTTTGTGATTGGGTTACCTCACTAAGGATGATATTTTCAAGTTCTGACCATTTGCCTAGGAATTTCGTGAATTCATTGTTTTTAATTGCAGAGTAGTATTCCATTGTGTAAATATACCACATCTTCTGAATCCATTCCTCCGTTGAGGGACATCTGGGTTCTTTCCAGCTTCTGGCTATTATAAATAAGGCTGCTATGAATATAGTGGAGCATGTGTCCTTATTGCATGCAGGTAAAGTCTCTGGGTATATGCCCAGGAGTGGTATAGCCGGATCCTCCGGGAGTGTCATGCCCAGTTTTCTGAGGAACCGCCAGACTGATTTCCAGAGTGGTTGTACCAGCCTGCAATTCCACCAGCAGTGGAGGAGTGTTCCTCTTTCTCCACATCCTCGCCAACAACTGCTGTCTCCTGTGTTTTTGATCTTAGCCATCCTGACTGGTGTGAGATGGAATCTCAGGGTTGTTTTGATTTGCATTTCCCTAATGACTAAGGATGATGAACATCTCTTTAGGTGCTTCTCAGCCATTAGATATTCTTCAGGTGAGAACTCTTTGTGTAGCTCTGTACCCCATTTTTTAATAGGGTTACTTGCCTCTCTGGAGTTTAACTCTTGAGTTCTTTGTATATCTTGGATATTAGCCCTCTGTCGGATGTAAGGTTGGTAAAGATCATTTCCCAGTTAGTTGGTTGCCGCTTTGTCTTTTTGACGGTGTCTTTTGCCTTGCAAAAACTTTGTAATTTAATGAGGTCCCATTTGTCTATTCTTGATCTTAGAGCATAAGCTATTGGAGTTCTGTTCAGGAAATTCTCCCCTGTGCCCATATGTTCAAGGTTCTTCCCTAGTTTCCCTTCTATTAGTTTCAGTGTGTCTGGTTTTATGTGGAGATCTTTGATCCACTTAGAATTGAGCTTAGTGCAAGGAGATAAGGATGAGTCAATTTGCATTCTTCTGCATGTTGACCTCCAGCTGAGCCAGCACCATTTGTTGAAAAGGCTATCTTTTTTCCACTGGATGGTTTTAGCTCCTTTGTCAAAGATCAAGTGACCATAGGAGTGTGGATTCATTTCTGGGTCTTCAATTCTGTTCCATTGATCTACATGTCTGTTACTGTACCAATACCATGCGGTTTTTAACACTATTGCTCTGTAGTACAGCTTGAGGTCCGGGATACTGATTCCCCCAGAGATTCTTTTACTCTTGAGAATAGTTTTAGCTATTCTGGGTTTTCTGTTATTCCAGATGAATTTTTGAATTGCTCTTTCTAACTCTATGAAGAATTGAGTTGGGATTTTGATGGGGATTGCATTGAATCTGTGTATTACTTTTGGTAAGATGCTCATTTTTACTATATTAATCCTGCCAATCCATGAGCATGGCAGATTTTTCCATCTTCTGAGGTCTTCTTCAATTTCTTTCTTCAGAGACTTGAAGTTCTTGTCATACAGATCTTTCACTTGTTTGGTTAGAGTCACGCCAAGATACTTAATATGGTTTGTGGCTATCGTAAAGGGTATTATTTCTCTTACTTCTTTCTCAGCCTGCTTATCCTTTGAGTATAGGAAGGCTTCTGACTTGCTTGAGTTGATTTTATATCCGGTCACTTTGCTGAAGTCGTTTATCAGCTGTAGGAGTTCTCTGGTGGAGTTCTTTGGGTCGCTTATGTATACTATCATATCGTCTGCAAATAGTGATAGTTTGACTTCTTCCTTTCCAATTTGTATCCCTTTGACCTCTTTTTGTTGTCTAATTGCTCTAGCTAGAACTTCAAGTGCTATATTGAAAAGATATGGAGAGAGAGGGCAGCCTTGTCTAGTCCCTGATTTTAGTGGGATTGCTTCAAGTTTCTCTCCATTTAGATTGATGCTGGCTACTGGTTTGCTGTAAATTGCTTTTACTATGTTTAGATATGGGCCTTGAATTCCTGATCTTTCCAAGACCTTTAGCATGAAAGGATGCTGAATTTTGTCAAATGCTTTCTCAGCATCTAATGAGATGACCATGTGGTTTTTTTCTTTGAGATTGTTTATATAGTGGATGGATTACATTGATGGATTTCCTTATATTGAACCATCCCTGCATCCCTGGGATGAAGCCTACTTGATCGTCGTGAATGATCGTTTTGATGTGTTCTTGGATTCGGTTGGCAAGAATTTTATTGAGTATTTTTGCATCGATATTCATAAGAGAGATTGGCCTGAGATTCTCTTTCTTCGTCGGATCTTTGTGTGCTTTTGGTATTAGTGTAATTGTGGCTTCATAGAACGAGTTGGGTAGTGTTCCTTCTGTTTCTATTTTGTGGAACAGTTTGAAGAGTATTGGTGTTAGGTCTTCTTTGAAGGTCTGATAGAATTCTGCACTAAAACCATCTGGACCTGTGCTTTTTTTGGTTGGAAGACTTCCAATGACAACTTCTATTTCTTCAGGGGTTATAGGACGGTTTAGATGGTCTATTTGATCCTGATTTAATTTTGGTACTTGGTATCTGTCAAGGAAATTGTCCATTTCCTCAAGATTTTCTAGTTGTGTTGAATACAGGTTTTTGTAGTAGGATCTGATGATTTTTTGAATTTCCTCAGTTTCTGTTGTTATCTCTCCCTTTTTGTTTCTGATTTTATTAATTTGGATACTATCTCTGTGCCCTCTGGTTAGTCTGGCTAAGGGCTTATCTATCTTGTTGATTTTCTCAAAGAACCAACTCCTCGTTTTGTTGATTCTTTGTATGGTTTTATTTGTTTCTACTTGATTGATTTCAGCCCTGAGTTTGATGATTTCCTGCCTTCTACTCCTCTTTGGTGTATTTGCTTCTTTATGTTCCAGGGCTTTCAGGTGTGCCATTAAGCTGTTAGTGTATGCTGTCTCCTGTTTCTTTTTGGCGGCACTCAGGGCTATGAATTTTCCTCTTAGCACTGCTTTCATTGTGTCCCATAAATTAGGGTATGTTGTGCCTTCATTTTCATTAACTTTCAAAAAGTCTTTGATTTCTTTCTTTATTTCCACCTTGACCAAGTTATCATTGAGTAGAGCATTGTTCAGCCTCCATGTATATGTGGGTTTTCTTTTGTTTTTGTTGCCATTGAAGACCACCCTTATTCCATAGTGATCTGATAGGAGGCATGGGATTATTTCTATCTTCTTGTATCTGTTGAGGTCTGATTTGTGACCAATTATATGGTCAATTTTGGAGAAGGTACCATGAGGAGCTGAGAAGAAGGTGTATTCTTTAGCTCTAGGATGAAATGTTCTATATATATCAGTTAGTTCCATTTGGTCCAAGGCTTCAATTAGATTCACTGTGTCCCTGTTTAGTTTCTGCTTTCCTGAACGATCCATTTCAGAGAGCGGGGTGTTGAAGTCACCCACTATTATTGTGTGCAGTGCAATGTGTGCTTTGAGTTTTAGTAAAGTTTCTTTTACGAATGAGGGTGCCCTTGCATTTGGAGCATAGATATTCAGAATTGAGAGTTCTTGATGGTGGATTTTTCCCTTGATCAGTATGTAGTGTCCTTCTGTGTCTTTTTTGATGACTTTAGGTTGAAAATCAATTTTATCCGATATTAGGATGGCTACTCCACCTCGTTTCTTGGGGCCATTTGCTTGTAAAATTGTTTTCCAGCCTTTTACTCTGAGGTAGTGTTTGTCTTTGACACTGAGGTGCGTTTCCTGCATGCAGCAAAATGCTGGGTCCTGTTTACGTATCCAGTCTGCTAGTCTATGTCTTTTAATTGGGGAATTGAGACCATTGATATTAAGAGAGATTAAGGCATAGTGATTATTGCCATCTGCCATTCTTGACGCTATCTTTATGTTTGAGTGGTTATCTACTTTTGGGTTTGATTCAAGAAGGTTATTATCTCATTTTTTCCAGGGTGTTGTTTCTCTCCCTGTATTGGAGGTTTCCACCTATTATCCGTTGCAGGGCTGGATTTGTGGAAAGATATTGTGAAAATTTGGTTTTATCATGGAATATCTTGGTCTCTCCATCTATGGTGATTGAGAGTTTTGCTGGGTACAGTAGTCTAGGCTGGCATTTGTGCTGTCTTAGTGTCTGCATGAGATCTGCCCAGGATCTTCTGGCTTTCATAGTCTCTGGTGAGAAGTCTGATGTGATTCGGATAGGTCTTCCTTTGTATGTTACTTGGCCCTTTTCTCTTACTGCATTTAGTATTCTTTCTTTGTTTAGAACATTCGGTGTTTTGATTATTATGTGACGAGAGGTATTTCTGTTCTGGTCCAGTCTGTTTGGAGTTCTGTAGGCTTCTTGTACGTTCATCGGCATCTCTCTCTTTAAGTTAGGGAAGTTTTCCTCCATAATTTTGTTGAAGATGTTTACTGGCCCTTTAAGTTGCAAATCTTCACTCTCATCTATACCTATAATCCTTAGGTTTGGTCTTCTCATTGTGTCCTGGATTTCCTGGATGTTTTGGGTTACGCGTTTTTTGCATTTTGCATTTTCTTTGACTGTTGAGTCGATGCTTTCTATGGAATCTTCAGCACCTGAGATTCTTTCTTCCATCTCTTGTATTCTATTGTTGATGTTTGCATCTATGACTCCTGATTTCTTCCCAAGGTTTTCTATCTCCAAACTTGTCTCCCTTTGTGATTTCTTAGTTGTTTCTACTTCCTTTTTTAGTTCCTGGATGGATTTGCTGAGATCCTTCACTTGTTTGTTTGTATTTTCCTGTATTTCTTTAAGGTATTTTTGCATTACCTCTTTCAGGATTTCTTCCTGATGACCCACGTTCTCCTGCATTTCTCTGAGCGATTTTTGTGTTTCCTCCTCATGGGATTCCATCTGTTGATCCATCGTCTCCTGCATTTCTTTAAGCAGTTCTTGTGTTTCCTTTGTAAGGGCATCTAACCGTTGATTCATTTCTTTAAGCAATTTTTGTGTTGCCTCCTTATGGGCATCCATCTGTTGACCCATATTCTTCTGCATTTCTTTATGCAAATTTTGTGATTCCTTTGTGAGTGCATCTACCCGTTGATTCATCTCGTTAAGCGATTTTTGTGTTGTCTCCTTGTGCGCCTCCATCTTTTGATCCATGTTCTCCCGCATTTCTCTAAGCGATTTTTGTGTTTCCTTTGTAAGGGCTTCTAACCGTTGATTCATGGTCTCCTGTAACTCTTTATGAGATTTATTTGTGTCCTTCTTGTGATCCTCTAATAGCATCATGAGAAGTGATTTTAAATCCAGATCTTGTCTTTCGGGTGTGGTGGGGTATCCAGGACTTGCTGCTGTTGGAGAGTTGGGTTCGGATGGTCCCACATTACTTTGATTACTGTTAGTAACATTCCTACGTTTGCCTTTTGCCATCTGGATACCTCTGGTGTTAGTTGGTCCTGCTGCCACTGGCTGTTGGTTGGACCTCCTGTGAGCCTGCAAAGCTATTTCTGCCCCCCCTGGATTACCAGGATTCCCCTGGCACCGATTTCTGGGGCCTGCCTGCTCCTGAGTGACTTTGGAGCCCTAATGTGCCTTGCCCCAAGTGATCTTATATTGGGGAGGCCTTGCACATCTAAAGGCTCAGCCTAGTGGATTCCTGGAGCAGAGGTCGCCAAAGGGAGGCTGGCAGGCTCCTGCCCTGTGCAGGGGTGTGTGATCTCTCCTGGGGGGGGAGGGGGCGTCCCTCTGCCAGGCAGAAGTCCCACAGCAGATCTGGCGCGCTGGTCACTGCAGATCAGCCCAGCACCTGGGAGCAGGTTACACATAAGCCGCCCGAGACCGAAGAGATATTATGCCTGTCTGTCTCTGAGCCTGGCGGCCCCAACTTCCCAGTCACTGGAGCAAAGATGGCGGAGGGCACTCTCCGTGGCGCCGCTCACCCTGTAGAAGCGATGGCCCGCCGATCTGGCACCCAGACGACCACAGCGCTGACCCGCCCTCGGGCACAGACGGAAGCCCCAACAGGCCGTGTCCCAAGTGATGTTATATTGGGGGTAGGGAGCCTGGGGTACCCGTCTCTCCAGCGCAGTCCGCGGGAACAGAGGTCGCGGAAGGAAAGCTGGCAGGCTCCCTCCCAGGCCCAGCGTTTTAAGAGTAATTTTAACACACCATATTTTCTCCCCCTTATATATTTGTACTAAGGTGTGGTTTTATAACTGTTTGGTTCAGTTTTAAGAAAAATTATTTGTTAATGAAGTTAATGGAACCTAACTTTTTGGCAGAATCATTAGACATTGAATTTCATTGACCTATGTGTGCATGTTATGAATTCCCTGTAAATTTCTCTTCTCCATTGCTTAGTTAGAACTCAGGCCAGACATGGTAGTCCACACTTTTAATCCCAGCACTCGGGAGGCAGAGGCAGGTAGATCTCATCTAGACCAGCCTGGTCTACAGAGAGAGTTCCAGGCCACTCAGGGCTATGGGAGATCCTGGCTTTAAAAAAACAACCCAGACTTTGACCTAGAAAGATGATGGACTTGAGTGACGAATGTCTGGCTTGTCTGGGTTTGGTGCCCACAGAGTAATGTGAATGTATATATTTACTTGACTGCAATGTGGAACCTAAAGGAAATTACCTAGAAATTTTCCCTTTCGAGTTAATGGAGGTGAGTGCTGGGCAACCAACAAAATAATGCTTTTGAATGGAGATTATCTTAAGTCCATAGAAAATCTAAACACTGGTGTGTGCCCCCTCATTCTGGCTGGTTCCACTAAAGAAGTTTGTGACAGGTGTGGGGATTGGTGAACAGGCCCAAGATGTTAATCTGCGCTCCATCCCTGGAATGTCACCACTCGCCTCCATGGTGTCCTGTCACAGTTCGCACCTTAATCCTTCAGCAGGGTGTCCTGTTGGCCTAGGGATTTTTGCAGTTGACCAGTCTTCTGTCTGTTGTTAAATTTGTTTAAGAAATAATCTCAGTAAAAGTTTATGGTAAGCAGCATAGTATTTGTTTCTGTTTTTGCTCAGATGGCCGGTCTGATCTTGGATATAATTCATTATCTAAGGACGATGTAAGAAGAGAGAGTACATCTACTGAAGACATTCAAGGGGAAAAGGATAAAAAAGGGAGTGATTCTAGTTCCTGTAGGTATTGATTGTTAAGTTGATTTTATGTAAGCTTGTGAACTTCCATGCATAGAAAATACAAATAACTTTAAGTATAAAAGTACTAGTTTAGCCTTCTACGTCCTATTGTAATTACCTTCCTTTTCATTGATCCTCTTTACTACCTAGTTCTCTCCCCCAAAAGCATCGTGTAGCAAGTGTGACTGCCCCGTCATGAAACACTTCCCAAGCAAATCCTGTTAACGTGAACTCTGTGTAACTCATGTGAAAATTCTCATAGTAGAAATCTCTTTTTTTTTTCTTTCTTTTTTCTTTTTAGAACAGAGTTCTTTTTCTGAGGTTTAATACTACTTGTCTTAATTAGATCTATTATTGCTGTGATAAAACACCATGAACAAAAGCAACTTGGGGAGGCAAGGGTTTATTTGGCTTCCATACCTCAAACAGTCCAATGAAGGAAACCTAGGAGGGAACAAACAGGGCAGGGCTCTGGAGTCAGACTGGTGCTTCCAGAGACCATGGAGGGCTGCTGCTTACTGGCTTGCTCCCCATGACTTCTCTGCCTGGTTTCTTACAGAACCCAGGACCAAGGCTGGCCCCACCCACAATGGATTGGGCCCTCTCCCATCAATCACTAATTAAGAAAATGCCCTATAGGTTTGCCTGCAGCTAGATCTTCTAGAGGCATTTTCCAAGTTGTGGCTCCCTCCTCACAGCTTGTGTCAAGTTGACATAAAACTGGCCAGCACAATACCTTTATTTAAAGTTTGTTGGTGAATTGTGACTTATATTTCCCCTTTCTTTCCACTCCAAAATGCGTCTTTTACAACCAAAGGGAAAATATAAAATTCTGTATGAGCCTTATATATAACCAGCTGTTAGTAATTTGATCCATACTTGATGGCCTTTAAGTGCAGTGAATTATTCGACAAGTGTGTAGAGAAGCAACTAGCATACTCTTATCACCAATTTTCATTTTGAAATATGTAAGACTAAAAGCCTCTCTTTACCCATCCTGCAACATACATAAGTTTAATTTTGTTAACATTTTATTTTCGCCTTTATAGTGTCAGAGAATGAGAGTACAAAAGGAAGTGCTGATTGCCTTCCTACTCACAGTTACCAAAGTTCTTCCACTATAGTTCGCCTCAGTGGTGCAAATAACGACAGTGCTGATAAAATACCTGGAGAGTGTGAGGGTAAGTCGAATAGTACACATTTACACATGCAGAATTAATTGTATCTGTGTCTACTAAGTATGCATTTTTTAAATGTTTTAAAATTAGATTTTATTTTTGGTGGCAGATATCCTTACCCACCGAGCCATCCTACTGATCCCAGTGAATTTTGTAAATGTCTTAATGCACTAGAATTATCCATTAGAATATATTTGTGTGCCCTCTCCTAGTAAAACTAAGGAGCTTGGGTTTTGTGTTTTATAACATATTTGCTCAAGCTTTCATTATAAAAAAGCACACTTTGTTTTATTATAATAAGGGCACACCTGCAGCCTAAATGCTGCCTTTTGAATTTGGACTGTTGGAACTTTCAGAAGGGAAAGTATGCAAAAAAAGGGGAGGAAAGGAGTGGATCTGAGAGGACCATATACCTAGCCAACTTTTAAATGAATCATATGCTTTTGTAGTCTAGTGTAGTTCCCGTTTATTCAGAGACAAACTAGAAAGTCCTTCAGATAGTTTAAGAAACTAATACCCATAGCCATGGTGGTACATGCCTTTGATCTCAGCACTTGGGAGGCAAAGGCAAGCGAATCTCTGAGTTCCTGATCCCCCTGGTCTACTTAGCATGCTTCAGGCAGCCCAGGCTACTTAGTGAGATAGTGTCTCCAAATTTAAAAAAAAAAAGCTAACAATCAATGTTTTTCTTTTAAAAAGCATTTTCGTATTGCAATACAGAAATTTCTATATTAAAACAAAGGTAAAGTTACTTAATCTACATATATAATCAAAAAAGATTTGAAGATTTAAAAATAATTTTTACATGTGGATAAAATTGATATAGTTACCACTGGTTTGATTTGTATTAGGGCTTGTTTTCCATTGTAATAGGGAGATGGCTTAGACTCTCAAGTTCATCTAGCATATTTACAGTTCTATAGCTATTACTTAATTTAGTATAAATTTATTACTGTTAAAACATAAATCTTAATTGGTAAGTTTTTTTTATAAACAATATATTCTAATGGCTAGAAGCATAGACTTCCTCATTAGACAAATTTGAATTTGAATCTGAGTCCTGTTACTTATAACTTATAACTTTAACTAAGTTATAACTTACTTATAACTTTAGCTAAGTAGTTTCTCTCTGTACATGTCTGTTGTATCTGCTCTGAATGTTGGAATGTTTATAGCAGTAATAGCAGTAAACTACTTAAACGGGTCCTGCCGAGTTCCAGGCAGCCAGTGAGCACCTGCTGTCTTCATTCCTATTACTAGTATTTTAAATATTTAAGATGACATATTTTCAGAGTACGTTTTCGTAGCTGAAAGCACATTTCTTGTTTTCCAGAAAGCACACCTGAGCTGCTCCTAATGCCAGCTCTTGAGGACACAAATGAAACACAAAACATGCCAAGCAGATGCTTCAGGAAACGGCATAAAAGTGATGATGAATCTCATTTGCAGCAGCAGATGCCTTGGGGAAATAGGAACCGTAATCTTAGTGGTGGAGTACTGATGGGATTTATGCTGAACAGAATTAACCAGGAAACAAACCCTGGAGATATGGTTGAAAAATTAGGAGCTGATGCAAAAATTCTTTCAAATGTTATCTCAAAAAGCACAAGACCAAATAGTCTTGATATTGGAAAATCACCAGTAAGATCAAAGAGAAACAGCCTAGAGAAGGAGTCTAGTGACGATGACACACCTTTCGACGGTTCTAACTGCTTGGATAAAGTGGAGTCTCCTGTTATCTTTGACTTAGAAGATTTAGACACTGACACAGATGGATCAAAAGTGGGATGTGTCGCTGCACAAAATCCCAGGAGGCTTCAACGTATGAGCAGCAGCTTTTCAGTAAAACCTTCTGAAAAAACAGATGTTGTAACAGGATTTGATCCTCTCTCACTTTTGGTTGCTGAGACTGAGCATCAGCAGAAAGTGGAAGAGGAAGAGGATGAAGATGATAACAAGAGCATCTCAACACCATCTGCCAGGCGCGATCTGGCTGAAGAAATTGAGATGTACATGAATAACATGAGCAGTCCTTTGACAAGCCGTACGCCAAGCATTGACTTACAACGCGCATGTGATGATAAGCTAACCAGTAAGAAAAGTCCAACATTGGTCAAGGCCTGCAGAAGATCAAGCCTGCCTCCTAATTCTCCTAGGCCAGTGAGACTCATGAAATCCAAAAGTTATACCAAAAGTGAGGAGAGACCTAGGGATAGACTGTGGTCCTCACCAGCCTTCTCACCCACTTGTCCATTTAGGGAAGGATCTCAAGAAACACTAGCCCATTCATCACCTTCGTTTAATTTAGATACACTGCTGGTACCTAAACTTGATGTTCTAAGGCACAGTGTGTTCACTGCTGGGAAAGGAGTTGCAGAGAAAGCAAGCAAATGGTACTCAAGGTTCACCATGTACACCACGTCATCAAAGGTAGGTCTGTTGACATTTGCTACTTTTCTCTTCTAAGCTGCCTCTACCACAACTACTTACAGCTTACTTATGAGCACCTCTGTCTTAACCACTCTCTTTACATATAGCTTATAAAAGACAATGAGGGTTTTTAATGATTTTTTAAGAAGAGAGCATCAGATCCCATTACAGATAGTTGTGAGCCACAATATGGTTGCTGGGAATTGAACTTAAGACCTCTGGAAGAGCAGTCAGTACTCTTAACTGCTAAGCCATCTCTCCAGCCCTTAAAGATTTTTTTTAATTGACATACATGTATGTGTGTGCCTATGTGAGTTCATGTGAACCAACTGTGTGCAAGTGTCTCCAGGGGCCAGAAGAGGGTGGGATTCCTAGAAACTACAGTTACAGACAGTCGTGAGCTACCATGTGAATGCTGGGAACCACACGCAGGTCCTCTGCAAGAGCAGTAAATGTTCTTAATTTCAGTATATCCTTCAGAATTTTCTTTTTTTTCAGTAACCAGTATGTCTCCAAACATTACTAAGCAGGAGTATTCTGTCTCCTCCTGAAGTATCTTGTGGCAGACTTATATTTCTCCCAAGAACAAAACTATAAAGGAAGTGTAGAAAGTATGTATTTATAATCATAAGAGAACTGTCACAGTTAGGGAACAGAAAGGCAAGAAATTACACAAAGGAACTAATGCAATAGTATTTTTACTCAGAAGGCATTTCTACTAATTGTGAGCATAGAACATTAAGTTTGCCATCTTTGAGAGGAGAGAGAGGGAATGAAAGCAGGGAGGGGAGACAAAATGTAAATCGTAGAGGGCTTCAGGTATGGAAGGTTTTGTCACCTGGCCTTTGGAAAGCCAGTGGTGCCGCTTGCCATGCTCTTCAGGGTCCAGTTAGACCTGTTATGGTTCATGCATCCAGCGGAGTGGCCGCATCTCTCACCATAACGTCTGACAAAGTTCTTCACATGGTCCCCTCTCAGTGTTTTGTATCTTACAGTATTAGAGAAAGACATGTCTTCTGGGCCTCTCTATCATGGTGTTTTAGGTTTTAAAAATAGCAAATTCATTCCAACATTCCAGTTTTACTCAGCCTCAAAATCCCTTCATCAATACTAAACTAAGGGATATCAAGCATCTCTAGTTCCTTCTAAGCAGGCCATCTTTTGACAAGTACTTTAGCCAACCAGTCAAACTCAAGGCACCTGTTTTAACTGTTTAAACTTTCATATGAAATCTAGAGTCTCTGTTCAATGGGTCCATACTGATAAACCCAGCCTAATCCTGTTTTTTAGGTTCCTTCCATTATCCCACACCCTTAATATCCATTTCCACACATTCCCTAGACTTCTACTTGAATGAATGATTTTGTTAGTGGTATAGCTTACCTCCTTATGGACTACACTTTATATCTCACTTCTAGGAACCTGCTTAGACTTGTATCTAGTTACATCTAGAGACAACAATTGGTGGGCATTGGAGAAATATCAGCATTGTCTTGCCTGGCATCTCCTTCAGGGAAAGTGATTGCTGGTTCTAAAGACAGTGCAGGATTGATTCCCTTAGGCAGGATTGGAGAGGGCAATACTGCAAGGGGTGAGGAAGCACATTTTCCACACACTGATGCTCCACGAGACAGGTAAGCAGAAAGCCTCTGAAAAATAATGCTTAGGAGTCCTACTGTAAGAAGACCTAGCTAGCATTTCTGAGCTGTCAAAAGGGAGGAGCTCTGTCCAACAGGTCCCTGAACCCTGAAAGGCATCTGCCCCCGGCTAAGGAGTAAGTTCAGTGGCTGAGCTCTCCACTAGCATGCATGAGGCCTAAATTCAATTCCCATTTCTATTCCCCTCCCCTCCCAGCAAATCTGTATTTTAGGAGTATTGGCAATCCCTGGGTAGACTGTAAAACCTAGAGTGGATTTGGCTCACTCTGTGATTAAATTACAATAATCAGTTTTTATTTAGCATAAGAAAGAATGTAGTCTTCTTGAAGGAATAAAATCCCTGGCGTCCTTATCAGAAGTAAGTAATGGAAACAGAACCCCCAAATGATCCAGATATTTGTATTAGCAAGGGACCTTTTGGTAACTTTGAAATATTCAAGGAAATAAAGGGAAAGAAACAGAAATTATACAAATGGAGAATTTCACAAGGTAATGAGGATCTTTTGGAGGAAAAAAAGGAACACGTGTAAGCCATAAAACTGAATAATATATTAAGAACACAATAGATAAATTTGATAGTAAATAAAACAAATTGAAAGATTAGAGATGCCACTTTAAAATATCTGTACTGGATTGGCGATAGAAAATAAAATACAGAAAGGGGGCTGAGAAATATGTAGATATGTAAACTGGTAAAGTACTTGCCTTACATTCACAAGGCCCAGTGTGACCCCTAAAATCACATTGGAAACAACCAGCTGTAGCAGCACACTTGTAATCCCAGTGCTGGGGGGGTGGGGGAGGTGAGACAGGCAGATTCCTAGGGCTGACCAGCTAGCCTAGCCTATGTACTGACTTCCAAGCAAGGAAGACTTTCAATTTGCTTTCTGTTGCTGGTATAAAGACCATGACCAAAAGCAATTTTAGAGACAAAAAGGTTTATTTGGCTTACATTTTCCAATTGCAGTCCATCTTTGAGGTAAGTCAGGGCAAGAACTCAAGGGCAAAAGGAGAGGCAGAAACGTGGAAGAACACTACTTACTGACTTGCTCCCTGTGAACTGCCCATCCTGCTTTCTCTCACCACTCAGGAGCCTGCCCCAGGCTGGCTCCACCCACAGCGCCAACGTCATTGCCCATAGATTTGCCTACAGGCTTATCTGATTGGGGCATTTTTAAATTGAGGTCCTTCTTCCCAGATAACTCTAGTTTGTGTCATGTTGCGGGTGAGGTAGGGGGACAAAACAAAACAAAAAACAAAAACAAACAGCACAAAGACCCAATCTTAAAACAAATACAATACAACAACAACAAAAATAGGCAAACCCCATATCAGGAAGCTCACAGCTTCGGCAGATCTGGCACTTCCGGCTTCTCCGGGCACAGCACCCATGTGTGCATAACATACAGTAGTTTAAATGTGTTAGGTTCTTGGCGCCTGGATCAGCACTCGAGGCTGTCCTCTCCCTCTGCGTGCACTCATCCTCCTGTGCAGCAAAGAGAAAGGTTTAAAACTTCAGGTGATAGTTTGGATCCACTGTGATAGCGTAAAACCATTTCAGCCCACCCTACATCTATTTACTATAAACAATAGAGAATATATAAAAACAACTAAAAATTATGCAAAGTAAGAAAGAACTACTGAAGTTCAAGGAAGGACCCCGATAGAGATGAGTTTCCTGTTCTCTCTTCCAGTACCTCCTTGCCCCAAGGGCAGTCACAGTGGGCCATCATAGCTCTAAAAACTAAAGTCACAGGAGAACCCATATTTTATGTACAAAAGAATCAGGAAAGAGGCCTCTGTAGGCTAAAGAGTTTGAAGGGAATCCTATTTAAGTCTCAGCATAAGCCGGGCAGTGGTGGTGCATGCCTTTAATCCCAGCACGTGGGAGGCAGAGGCAGGCAGATTTCTGAGTTCGAGGCCAGCCTGGTTCTACAGAGTAAGTTCCGGAACAGCCAGGGCTGGCTATTCAGAGAAACCCTGTCTGGAAAAACCAAACCAACCAAACAAAAAAAGTCTCAGCACAATTCTTGATTTACACACATAAGAGAAAGATGTAGACTGCCTACAAAGAACAAAACACAAAAACACAACCCAAATGCAATTGAATATTAGGATAAAACTAAAGCATCCATATTCAAAATATTATTACAGTACTCATGCTACCCAAAGCTAACATTCACAGTAGTCGAGGTGAAATGATGGTGATGGTGATATAGATGGGCATGGTGGCATGTGCCTGTAATCCCATGGGATACAAAGTCAGGAATCTGGAGGCTGAAGTCATCCTCCAATATATAGTGATTTCAGTGCTAGCCTGGGCTACATGAAACCATCTCTCAAAAAGAATGTTGTAAAGAACCAGAAAGGCTGGGCACACCTTTTTTGTTCCAGTTATCAGGAGTTTGAGGAAAGCTTATTCTTAGGCATAGACCAAGGGGAGCTGTCCTCTAACGTCCCCTTCTGTCCATATCATAAGCAAACGGCTAACAAACAAAGCCAGCCATGTGAAAACAACTGAAGTTATACAGGTAAACCTTGTCAACAAAAAGGAAAGAAAAACAAAGCAAAAAACAGAAGCAGGAGCTATAATTCAGTGGTAAAGTGCCTGCATAACACAAAATAAACTCAGCATATAGATTTAAGAACAGAATACAGATAATGGGAAAAAAAGTGTAAAGATGCTCGGTTCTGGGCTGGAGAGCCGCCTTAGCAGATAAGCATTCATTACTCTTACAGGAGATCTGGGTTCCATTCCCAGTAGCTATATGGTGGCTCACAGCTGTCTATAACTCTGGTTCCAAGGGACTCAGTAGTTCCAAGGGACCTGGTGCCCTTTTTGGCATCTGTAAGTGCTGTCTGTGCACACATGGAACACATACATACATGTAAGCAAAGCACACACATAAACTAAAAAATAACTCAGTCTTTTTAAAAGTACACAGAGCCTTAGAGAATTGATAGACAATATGAAAGATATAAATAGGATAGATGCGTTATTTTCAAAGAATTAAAGAAAATGATTGTTGCAGAAAAGATACTTGAAGTAGAGATATCTTAACTTACCAAATTTTAAAATATATATAAATTTACAGATAGACATGATGTAGCAAACTACAAAAGGATAGACTTGAAATCACATTTGGGACCATTGAGATTCCCATTGCCAGTGAAGGCACTTGCACAAGCCTGGTAACTGAGTTCAGTTCCCAGATCCCATATAAAGGCAGAGGAGAGTTAATTCTCTGACCCCTCCCCCTCCACACACATACACTACACACACGAGCTGTGCTACAGACCTCCAATATACTAGTAGATTTTTTTTAAACGCATCTGTACATATCATAAGCAAAGTGCTAACAATCAAAGGCATCTATAGGAAAACAATTCAAACTTTTAATTCTTTTTTTTGTTTTGGTTTGGTTTTTTGAGACAGGGTTTCTCTGTGTAGCCCTGGCTGTCCTGGAACTCACTCTATAGACCAGGTTGTCCCCAAACTCAGAGATCTGCTTGCCTCTGCCTCCCTAGCACTGGGACTAAAGGTATGTGCCATCAGTGTCTGACTTAATTCTTTAAAAGTATTTTAAAAATTACTAAAGGAATAAAGATCTGAATGGCCATATATTTTTGTCATAAAACCGTGAAGGGAAGAGTTCAGCAAGGAAGCATCCTTAGCATGTTGAAGGAAAAGGCACAGCAGTGGAGAGTCTGTATCTAGTGAAATACTCTCCATGGCTCCGGTAAAATAAGGACACTTCAGACAGGGAAGGAACGAATAGAAAACACTCTCCGTAAGCTGTGCTCGTGGTGGTTCAGGCTGAGGAAATTGTTACTAAAAAGAAAACTTGTATCTTCAGGAAAGAAGCATTATAAGTAGCTGCCAGCACAAAGGCTGCCTTATGCCTTGCTGAGTCTCTCAAAGCACTTAGAATGGTTCAACAGAAAAGTTGTGACACTGTAGGGTCACTTAATTCAGTCGGGGCTGGGCGTAAGGTGGCTCAGACATTCTTGCTCCCAAGTCTGAGGACCTGAGTTTAATCCCTGGGACCTTCGTGGTAAAGGGGGAACTGACTCCCTCAGGTTATCCTCTGACCTCTATGCGTTTGCTGTGGTGTGCAAATACTCCCTCCCTCACAAAATAAATAAAGGTAAAAATTTTAATTCAATTTAAACATTTAATTCAACTGAGTTCTAAAACCTTAATAAGAAATTTTCTTGAATTTTTGAAGTCAGTTTTTGTGAAATTTATTTTCTGAATGTTATATATAGCATGTAAATTATGTCTCAATAAGATTTTTTAATGAAAGTATATTTTCTGACCACAACAGAATTAAACTAAAAATATTAATAAGTATGGCATCAAAAAATCCAAAGTTCTAACTAATTCATGAATCAAAGACAAAGATCACTGGACTGGAGAGCTGACTCGGTGGTTAAGAATATCGGCTGCTCTTAGAGCCTTAGAGATTGGCACATGCAGAGTGGTATGTCTTAGGTTTGCAGCACCCACAGAGGTGTTCATGCTCTCTTGTGGCCTCCATGGGCACTGAATGCACAGACATACTTGCAAGCAAAACAGCCATATACATAAATATAAATGAAGTATTTTTTAAATAAATGAATTTTTTTAAAGGCCAGCTGCAGTGGTTTTTGCTTGCCGTTTACAGCAACTGCAGGGAGCCGGAGAGCCCTGAGGTGTGTTGGCCATCTAATCTAGCCTACTTAGCAAGCGCTGGGCCAGTGAGAGGCCCTGCTCAAAACAGAGTGGACAACTGCTGAGTGCACGTGTACAGCACTTAAGGTTTTCCTCTGGGCTGTACACATGTACACACATGAATAACTAAACACAACACACACACACACACACACACACACACACACACGCACACACGCACCTAGATATGCACACCTGAACCCAGTACAAACACACACTGGCAGAGTTGATCTCCAACATACTTATCCAGAATGCCTTTGTAAAATTGATTGTTTTCCTTGCAGAAGTTGTAATGTTATTCATCTGGGAAGAAGGTGGCAGGTAGTTGTTTCTATCTGAGAAGTGACTTTTAAATAATAATTTTAAATGTGAAGGAAATTAAGCTTACAATTATGTTCTTAGGATCAAAGTTCTGATCGTACCAGTCTTTCTTCAGTGGGAGCCCAGGATTCTGAATCTACCTCTTTGACAGATGAAGATGTCTGCCATGAGTTGGAAGGAGCCACTTCCTCTCAAGAAAGCAGTGCGGCTTCTGGGACCAAGGGGATTGACGCCAGCCGGGCGAGCCTCGGAAGCACTGCCTCCTTGGAAGGTTCGCCCAGTTTCTGTCATGCTGCTGATTCCCAGGATCTTTCTTTTTTCCGTGATTTGATTTTTTTTTTCAATCTTAAAAGATTTGCATGGCAAACTAATGAGCAAAAGTTGTGGGGGAGGGGACAAAATCAGGGCACTTTGAAGTCTGGCTCCTGTCGCATCCCTCGCACTGTTTGCTTCTAGAGGTGACTGCTTTTCTCACTTTGTTTATCTTTTCACTTGAAAATGCAAACGCGGGTCCTTTATCTTTACTGTTTTGAAACTCAAAAGGTAATAGACACTAAACCTTTCTCATCCATTGTTCCGTTCACTTACCAGACTGTGGCGGGGCCTGGATTACCACTGTGACTACCCCTCCCCCACCCCTCCCCCATTTTCACGGTAGCTTAGTTCATGGGTAGCCCTATCAATTTATTGTAACCACTGCCCACTACTGAGCATTAAGTTTCCAGTTTGAATAATGCTACAACGTGTGCCATTTTTTCACTACCTTTATAATTCCCAATTTATCCTTGAAATGGTATTTCCAAGTTCATTGAGCAGATACGTACCTGCATGTAAGAATACCTATTTTCCCATGGTCTCAACAGTATGACAAAATATGTTGGAGCAGGTGAAATGACTCAGTGGGTAAAGCTGCTTGCTGCCAAGCCAGATAGCCTGAGTTGTATCTCCCAGACCTATATGATAAAAGGAAGGCCCTGACTTCACAAGTTCACCTCTGACCTCCACATGTATATCACATGTGAGCACTCACATGCTACACCTCAGTATACACACATCACAGACACTCATGCACACACATAAACGTGTTGACTAAGTGTGCTGACCAACTTCTATGTTATGCTGTGCAGAGCATGCCTCAGCTTCATTTTTATGTGTATTCTGTTGTAGAAATGAGGTTGATAATCTTAACTAATCCCCTGTAGCTGGGTGAGCTGGTAGTCTGCACCATTTTTTTTTATTGTAAAGATATTCTCAGATGGGTGGTAGGTGGTGGACACCTTTAATCCCACCCCTTGGGAGGCAGTGGCAGGCAGATCTTTGTGAGTTCAATGCTAGCCTGGTTGACATAGTGAGTTCTAGAACAAGTAGGCCTGCTACACTGAGAAACCCTGCCTCATAACAAACAAACAAAGGATGAGGAAGAAGGAAAATGATGAAGATGATTTGGTTTCTCAGTTACTCTTGGCATGCTTAGTAGAACAAGTTAGTGTTTTATCAGAATTTATGACAGAAATGATCCCCAGATTGCTCCTCTTCCGTTTTCATGGTTTTACTCTTTATTTTTTCAATCAGGATCCCTGTCAAAGTTTGCCTTACCTGGAAAATCAGAGACTACATCTTCTCTCAACACCAGTAATACCAATATCTTCCAGAACTATGCAATGGAGGTACTGTCTTCCCCGTGAGAGCACCCGTGTACACTGCTTTATAAAATTTGCATTTCCTTAGTATTGATGGTTGTTGGTGGAGTGACAGACATTGACTGTGTATCCTCAGAAGTTTCAGAGAGTATACAAGACATCCAAGGTCACTGGTACCTGTTGTTTTAAGTCATTGCTGCCATGCTGTTTATTAGGACAGTTTCATGCTTGGTGGTGATTTGTCAACATATAAAAGCATTTTCATTTTCAACATTTGTGTTTATAGCTAGTTATACACGTTTTCTCTACACATTTATTTTGCATCATAAATTTGAAAATGGTGAAGATAGTCTGGCCTTGTCGCCGACTTTTCTCACTCCATCACTTTGAAGATTTCTCCTTTCCTTATAATTAGAAAGTTACACTTTATACTTTAAAACTTTTCCTACTTCTTCTGAAAAATGTTGCTTCTAAATATTCTGTTAAATGTGGTTTCTATTTTGCACTAATTTACATGAAGGGGTTTGGGTTCTGCTGGAAAACAAGCCAGCGCTGATTCGGAGTTTTTATTTGTGTGGTCAGGGACTTATGTCCTGTGACCTGCAGCAGCAGTGTATGCTTGCACACACTGGCTTCATCATTATGCACAGCGTGTGGCTGTACTTGCTCAGATCTTTTGATTATTGCCACGGAGTCTGTGAGCTTTAATTTTCCAGTGGGTTTCGTGACTACAATGTGTTTTCATCTGTAATCTGTGCAGATCAGCTTGCTCATGGAATGGTCTCTTCCCTAGGTTCTCATCTCAAGTTGTTCTCGATGTAGAACCTGCGACTGTCTTGTCCACGATGAGGAAATCATGGCTGGCTGGACAGCAGATGATTCAAATCTCAATACTACCTGTCCGTTTTGTGGCAATCTCTTCTTACCCTTTCTGAATGTTGAAATCAGAGATTTAAGACGACCTGGAAGGTAACAACATGCCCCATTTTCCTTTCCCCTTAAGGGTATTGTTTCCTAAAATACCTCTTTTCTCAAAATGTCTTTGATTCACATTCTAGATATTTCTTGAAGTCCAGCTCGTCAACAGAAACTGTGCACTTTGCATCTTCCTTCTCACGTCAGGCAAGGCAGTCTTGCATTTCAGCCTCGGCCTCTGGTCTTGACACATCTTCTCTCTCTGTTCAAGGGAATTTTGATCTAAATAAGTAAGTATGGCTGTGGAGAACTGTAACTAAGTTCTTCCACATATACACATATGTGGAAAAAGAAAAGTTGACCATTTTATGGTATAAGTTTCTATGAAAATGTACATTCCTGTAATTAATCACTGAATGGTAGAGAAAGGGTAATGTTTAAGGATAGTCTGGTTTGTATAACAAGACACCATGTCAAATGGATGGATGGATGGATGGATGGATGGATGGATGGATGGATGGAGAGACAGATAGAGTCCTATGGGGAAAAACATTATCTTAAGCTTATTTTTTTAAGATTTTATTTATTTGTATTTTATAGACGTGGATGCTTTGTCTGCATGCATGTTTGGAGACCAGAAGAGGGATTTAAGTCCCCTGAATCTAGAAATAGAGATGATTATGAACCACCATGTGGGTGCTACAAACTGAACCCAGGCCTTCTGCAAGAGCAGCAAATGCTCTTTACTCTGTCTCTAGCCCCTCATTATCTTAAATCCTTATTCCTGGTTAAAGTGCTCTAGTGCCTAACTATTTCAGTCTAAATGTCTCTATATTAAACTTTATGAATCTCAAAGGTAATAATATTGTTTACATGTATTTTGCTTTTGTTTTTATATTTGTTTGTTTTGAGACAAGATCTTGTATAACCCTGATTGGCCTTTAACTTGCTATGTAATTAAAAATGATCTTAAACTCCTTATCCTCCTGCCTCCACCTCCCAAGTTCTGCTGTTACAGATATACCACCATGCTTAGCTGTTTTACCAGTATCTAAAGATGAAAAAAATTCTGTAATACACTTGAAGTTTACTTTGACCATCTTTTTCTCTGTCTCTTCAGGAATTAGTACCAAGTTCTATTTTAGAATATTTAATTTTCTGTTTATGAATATCTAGTAGTAGTATAAGAAAACTTTTGGAGCTGATATAGAACTATAAATTTAAAAGCACATATAGTGATCCAATATAAGTAATCTATATTGATAAATTATTTCTCCACCAGTGAAATGAGCCAATTCAAGCCAGATTGGCATATATATAAAGGCAGGTTTATTGGGAAACCGCTCTAGACGAAGTTCAGTGGTACCAAGGAATGAACCGGGGAAGTTGCCATGGAGAGGGAGACTCAGAAGAGGGGGACGAGAAAGAGAGAAAGCATACACACAGAGAGAGGGAGAGGAGAGAGTCCAAAATGTCTAGATTATATAGAAAAAAGCCAAAAAAATAAAAAATAAAAATAAAAAAGCCTCTAGGGAGGGGAAGCCCATTCCCTGGCCTGGAAAGTTTAGGGTAGAGGGTGGGGTATGCCAGGTAAGCACTGAGAGATGCTGGGAGAACCTGGAGGCCAGGTCCATTTTGGTATGTTAAATATGCACCTCAGCTGTTTGTCCTGGGTCTGAATCCCAACATATATTTAAATAACAGAAATTTGACTCTTTTTTTACAATAGTGCCAGATTCACCATATGTAGCCAAATAGGTGAAGCCATGTTTCAGCTATGTGTGCAGAAAAAGAAAATGCCTATGTAGTACTGGCGTGGCGAACACAACCCACTTGGTCATAAATACTTAAACTGTAAAACCCAAAACCTCTGTGTGTACCTGCTCCCATATGTCCCTTGTGGTTCTCTGTCTCTCTCTGTCTCTGTCTCTGTCTCTGTCTCTCTCTCTCTCTCTGTCTCTGCCTGTCTCTCTCTCTCTCTCTCTCTCTCTCTCTCTCCCCCTCTCCCTCTCCCTCTCCCTCTCCCTCTCCCTCTCCCTCTCCCTCTCCCTCTCCCTCTCCCTCTCCCTCTCTCTCTCTCTCTCTCTCTCTCTCTCTCTCTCTCTCTCTCTCTCTTTCTGCAACTCCTGAAAGAATACATATCCATTTTCTCTACTGTATATATCAAGGGTTAGTCATGATGCTCTGTAAAATCTATTTACTAAACATTTTGAATAAATGAAATGAATCTTCAAAATTTAAAGTTTGTTTGGTCCAATTATCACAGTGCTTAAAATATATCTTATTTCTTAGTTAATGACTGAGTAGCATATTTCCTTTGATTTATTTTGCTATGTCCAGCTCTGATTCTATAAAGAATAGTTCTTCTACATAAGATGAAATGAGATGAGATAGGAAAATCTAGGCACTAATAGGATTTCTTTTTCTATTTTTCTTCTTTCTTTTTAATGTGCAAGCAAATCTAAACTTCAAGAAAATCCATGTGCCCGAAGTATTCAGATCCCTGCTCACAGATCAAAAACTGTTGTGTCAAAATGCCCGCTATTCCCAATGGCCAGAAGCGTCAGCACATGCGGCCCCTTGGATAAGGAGGACCCTGGAGGACAGAAGCTCATTCCTACAGGCAGCCTGCCAACGACTTTACAAGGACCTACAGTGTGTAGTTCAGTGTTTTTCTTGTTTGTAAAGTGATTGTTTGCACAATTCTGTTCCCTCGGTCCTGAAGAACATTATTAGCTTTATATTGAACAATCATATTATTTTTCTATATAATATAGAAAAATTATATCATCGTCACAGAGTCCTATTCCATGATACAGTACTATTAGCTTTCCACTCACAGAAATCACTGACATTTTCACGGCCTTATTCTTACATTTGTCATGTATGTTTTCTTCAACAGGATTCTTTAGGTTTAGAATGGCACCTGCCAAGTCCAGACCCTGTCACTGTCCCATACCTTAGTCCCTTAGTGGTGTGGAAGGAACTTGAGAGCTTATTGGAAAATGAAGGTGACCATGCAATAACAGTGGCAGACTTTGTGGACCATCATCCAATTGTCTTTTGGAACCTGGTGTGGTATTTTAGACGCCTCGACTTGCCCAGTAACCTGCCTGGATTGATTCTTTCTTCTGAACATTGTAACAAGTATTCAAAGGTAGGAGAATAAAGTCAGAAGGCGAACTAATGCAGCTATCATTGTCGTATTCTTTGCCTATGCCTCGTGACACAAAGTAAGGTTTATTTTTATGTTTGACATTTTCGCTACCATTGGAGTCAGCACAGAAACAGAACTGTCCCCAGTTGAATTTGCAGACTAGCAGTAATACATTCATGGTTTCAGCCTTCTCAAAATAACACGAAACATGATTATTTTGTCATCACTTGAGGAATAATGTGGAATTACTCTTATGTAAAGGCTTGTGAGTTCCCCCCCCCATATTTCTTTCAGAAATAAGAAAGATCAGTATGTTTTAGGGGCATCTAATTCATACTATAAGTGTGCACTCCCCTTTTCTTCCTTCCCTTACTGAGTTTATTATGTTCATTTACTTATTTAATTCATTCAGTTTTTCAGCTAGTGCTGAGGATCAAACCTGGGACTTCATATATGCTAGGCAAGGACTGTGCCTCTGAGATTCACCCTCAGCCGTCGTATATTTCCATTTCTATATGACTGGGCCTGTGAGCACAGATGTACACTGTGGTCCCAGGACAGCCTCAGGAGTCAGCACTCCCTCCCACCTTGTTTGGAAGCAGAGCGTATTGTTGCTTCTGTGCTGTGAATCCAGGCTTGCCAGTCCACAAGATCCTAGGACTCTCCTCTTTGCCTCCCATCTCGGGGCCACTGGGGTCACAGACATTCCCATTGCTGTGTCCAGCTTTTACAGAGGTCCTGGTGATTGAAGTCAGGTCCTCCTCATGACTGTGCATCAGGCACATAAGCCCCCGAGTCAGCGACCCAGTCCTGAGACGTTGTCTTATAAGGGTGTTCTTGCCTAATCTTATGCTGGACCACTGAAGTGTCGTCTCTAAGCTCAGGGACTTTTTGTCTTTTCCCTTGTACGTGCATGTCTGTGACCATGCATGTACTTTTGATTTTTTTTCAGTACATTGTAGATGAGTGATAGAGATATTAATTTAGCCATAATTGTCTTGTCTAGGCAAGGGTCTTGAACTGAGAAATAGTGAGTGGAGGGAATGGGCCTGCTGGATTTATTTCTCTGTGAAGCCGTAAGCAGGGACAAGATTAGCTCTGTGTGATGTCTTTTCTCATTGGCTTCAAGCGCCTTGTTAAATCTGCTGCTTCTAAGATCATTAGCCTCTCACCTCAGCAGGTCTTCCTTCAGTGGGTATCAAATGTGTAAAATGTGTATTTTCTGTTCTTTTTTCTCTCCTATGTGTGTGTCTTTAAATTTATGAGGCTTTGTACTTTCTAGTTTTATGTCAACTTAGTACAAGGCACAATCTTTTGAGAAGAGAGAATCTCCATTGACAAAATTCCTCCATCAGATTGGCTTTTAGGCAAGCCTGTGGTGCATTTTCTTAATTAGCTGTGGATGTGGGAGAGCCCAGCCCACTGTGGGTGGGGCCACTCCTGGGCAGGTAGTCCTGGGTGCTGGAAGAAAGCAGGCTGAGCAAGCCATGGAGAGCAAGCAGGAAACAGTGCTCTTCCGTGGCTTCTGCATTACTTCCTGCCCTGACTTCCCTCAGTGATGGAGTAACCTGAGAGCTATAAGCTGAAATGCCCTTTCCTCCCCAAGTTGCTTTTAGTCGTGTTTTTTATCACAGCAAGGGAAACCCTAAAATAGGCTTTATAAAATATTTACAAAATTATGTAAAGATCAATAACATATCTTTATTTTACAACCCAGATTCCCCGCCACTGTATGTCTGAAGATAGCAAGTATGTTTTAATACAGATGTTATGGGACAACATGAAATTACATCAGGATCCAGGGCAACCCTTGTACATCCTCTGGAATGCCCACAGTAAGTGCTGTTATAGAACACTGACTTCAGAAGAGTAATCTCTGCGTGCTTTTAAAAGCCTCTGCTGTGAACTGACTTGCATCTCTGTGCTTTTTGTCTTACAGGTCAGAACCGCACTCTTCTGTTTGAGAGTGAGTGTTAACTGGTTGCTAGTGGTGCCTTCTGTGGAGCTGAGCTCTTGGTTTCGTTTGGGAGGGCTGCTCTGTATGTGGTGAAAGGCTCGCCTGTGTTATGTACAGTTTGTCTTGAAGAACATTGCCTGTCCCAATCTCTTCTTTTCCTTATTTTTTGTTTCCATCCCTGGCTGTTGATGGAGACTTTCCTTTTGGGGCTTTGTTAAGGAAAACTATTTTAAGCTTTATGTTTGAGGCCACAAAACTCTGCAGGCCTTGTTTTGTTTTGTTTTGTTTTATCATTAATTGTCTTATTTTCCTGTTTCACTTCTTTCATTTTCAAACTTCTGTTTCTATTTTATCTGTTGCCCTTGATTTGTTTTTAATGCTTTGTAACTTCTTTAACAGTTGCTTTTACAGTTGATGGTTAATGTATTCTCCCTCCTACAGAGAACGTGTCTGTCATCCCCTCTTCTGTTCTTTTACAGCTCAAAAGTATCCAATGGTCCATTTGTTACAAAAAAGTGATAACTCCTTTAACCAGGAACTGTTGAAAAGCATGGTGAAAAGCATCAAAATGAATGATGTCTACGGACCCATGAGTCAGATTTTAGAGACCCTGAATAAGTGTCCGCATTTTAAAAGACAGCGGTGAGTCTGTCCCTCAAATGAGCGGGTTATTTCTCTCATGAGAAGCATCCTGTTTGCTTTATTGTTTTATTCTGCGCTACGCTTATGTAGCATAAAAGGCTTTGCAGAGAACATAACAGTTCTAAGGATTCTAATTTTTTCTCCCTGTCTTTTTGCCCACAGGAGTTTATATAGAGAAATATTATTTCTCTCACTTGTGGCACTGGGAAGAGAAAACATTGATATAGGTAACTCAATGTCATAAATAGCATAGTTTATTGTACAAGCTGTATAAAAACTGTACAAAACACAATATACAGCATATTGTAGATTTTAAAGGGTTTTTTACTGGTGGTCTTAATTATTATACCTTTGCATTAACTTGTTAGAAAAATGAATCTTTTAGCAACTCTTTAAGAGGTATTATTTTTAAATGATATATATGTGTTTATCTGTATGTAGATTTGTTCATGTGAGCACAAGTGCGTGGCAGCAGAGTCATGCTAGTGTTAGTGGACATGTGTGCCATAACTGGTTGCTCAGTCAGGCCACGTAGAATTTAAAAAAAAAAAAATGGCTGTCTTAGAACTCTGTAGACCAGTCTGGCCTTGAACTTAGAGATCTGCCTGCCTCAGCCTCCTAGGTGCTGTGATTAAAGGCTTATACCACCACTGCCTGACAGCTGAGTGTAATATTTTAAATTAACACTTTAAGAACAGACTAATTGCCAGGCGGTGGTGGCGCACCAGCGCTTGGGAGGCAGAGGCAGGCGGATTTCTGAGTTCAAGGCTAGCCTGGTCTACAGAGTGAGTTCCAGGATAGCCAGGGCTACACAGAGAAACCCTGCCTCAAAAAAAAAAAAAAAAAAAAACAGACTAATTTAGTTAGAAGAAAATAAATCTGCTCATAAAGAAAATAGCAATGGACAAGCTGTTTTAAGGCCTCAGCCTTAAAAGCTTCAGCTTAGGTTCTTCAGCTTAGGGCTCAGGTTCATCATGTCTGATGACCTAAGTTTGAGCTCTAGAAATCACATGGTAGAACGGGAGAGCCAAGGCCTGCAAGTCGTTCTGTAACCGAAGTGTAAGGGCTAGCAGGAGGTACTCAGGAGGTAAAAGCACTCACCGTGCCAAGCATGATGACCTGAGTTCAATCCCTGGGTCCCACTGTGAAAAGAGAGAACTGACTCCCAAAAGATACCTTCTGCCTCTGCATGTGCACATCATAACACACACACACACACACACAGTTGTGCATATGCGTACACAACAACAACAACAACAACAATAATCAAATTGTAAAAGTCTGTTCTAAGTAAATCCAGCTGGGGCTGGCGAGATGGCTCAGCAGTGAAGAGCACTGCTGCTGTCTTCCCAGAGGACCGGTGTTCACTTCCCAGCGCCCATGTCAAGCAACACAAAACCACTTGTAACTCTAGCTCCAGGGGATCAGTGCCCTCTTCTGGCCCCCATGCTCACCCACACACATGCACACAAACACAATCATACCATACAGTCGCACAACACATACTCAGAAATAAACATAGACTAAATCTTTATGTGAGCCATCTCATATGGGTTCTGAAATCTGAACTTCGGTCCTCTGGATGAGCAGCAGGCACATTTAATAACTGAACTATCTCTCCAGCCTCACAACCCTTCAAAATAAAATAAAAATTTTCAAAAGACAAAACGACAATCAGGGAACACTGGACTTTGAACCTTGCTAGTCACCGAGTTGAAATAAAGTTGGGAAACTTTGAATGAGTTCCAGTAGAAATATAAATATTGAAAATCAAGAGGCAATCGATGGAGAGGGCTGGAGGAAACGCCTGGGCTGAGTCCATAGTTTTGTTTGTAAACAAATAGTTTATGTCTTGACCTACTCTTACCATTAAAAATAAAGGTTTCATATTACAAGCAGAAAACTTGAGCAGAATGCTGTGAATATTTGCTTTTTATTTTAATAATTTGAAACACTGGAAACTTAAAACTAAGAAATTTGACAAATTGTTTTCATATTTAATTAGAAAAATGATTGTACAGAGATTGACAGAAATCAAAACTAGTAAAAGAATGGTCTACTAGAAAATATCCGGCTAACTTTAAAGGGAAACAACACAGAAGGAAAGTATCAAACTATAAATACAAACCCTTCTTGATCAGGAATTGCATTAAATGTAAGGCGATTAAACTCTGCAAGTCAAAGGCAGATTAGAAGAATGGGTTTTTAAAATATATGACCCAACAGTGTGCCAAATTTTAGACTCAAAAGCAGATCCATAGAAAGTGAAAGGATTGGAAAGATAGTCCGTCCATACAAGTAGTCCTGTCTTAGCTATAATAAAATCATGACCAAAAGCAACGTGGATAGGAAAGGGTTTATTTCCTCTTGTGACTCCAAAGTCATAATTCATTTCTGAGGGAAATCAAGGCAGGACTCAAGGCAGGAACCTGGAGGCAGGAACAGAAAGAAGTAGAGAACTTTGAGGATCGTTGTTTCCTGTCTTGCTCCCTGATTTGTTCTGCCTGTTTTCTCACACAGCCCAGAACCACCTGCCCAGGGAGGGCACCACCCACAGTGGGCTGGGCCTTCCCACATTCCTCACTAATCAAGCAAACCCATCAGACTAGATAGCCATTAGGCTATCTAATGGAGACATTTTCTCAACCAAGGTTCCTTTTCCCCATAACTCTAGCTTGTGTCAAGTCAACAGAAAAGAAACAAACAAAACGAACAAACAAACAAAAAAAAAACTAACCAGGACAAATCCTCAAAAGAGAACTACAATACTATACAAAAGTTAAAACAATTAGAGACCAAAACATTTTATAACAAGAGTCAGTCTACCAAGATGATACAGTGATAAAAATATATTCACCTTGGGGAAAAACACAGGCATAAATCCTTATGACCTTGGAATAGATGGCAGTTTCTTAAACCTACCATTAAAAACACAAGGAAGGGGCTGATTAGATGGTTCAACGGGTAAAGTTGCTTTGTGCACAAATCTGGCTACCTAAGTTCAGTCTCTAAAACCCAGATAAAGGTAGACAATGACAAAAATTCTACTAGGTGTCCTCTGACTTCTACAAGTACACCATAGCATATACACACACACACACACACACTCTCTCTCTCACACGCTCAACACATACTCTCTCTAGACTTCAACAAAATTAAAACCCTGTGTTCATGAGTGGACACCATCAAAAAATAAAAAGATAATTCCAAAACTCATATATCTGATATATATGTCATATCATATATAGCAAAATCATATACTGATAAAAGCAAAGTATTCAGTATAAATAACTTTTTATTTAAAATTTCAAAATTTTATACATATATGCAATGTATCTTTGTTATATATATCCCCCTCCTTCTCTCCACTCCTTTCTGTCTCTCCAAGATATGTTACTCACAATTTTATGTCTTTTTTTATAACACACCAAGTCCAATTAATGCCCTTATATATTCAGGGGACTTATGGTCATCCACTATGGCATACGGGAAAAAAATTATAACTTAACAAAAATAATCCAATTTAAAACTTGGCAAAGGATTTGACCATTTATTTCTCCAACAAGAGATATACGAATCGAATAAAAAGCACAAGAGAAGATATTCAGTATCTTTATTCATGTATGAAATGTAAGTCAAAAAAACAAACGTAGTTACTACTTCCCAACTTAAAGAATACCTACCAATTGAAAATCAGAGAAGAACAAGTATAGGAAAGGATGTGGAGAGATTGGGCCACGTATATTACTAGTGGAAATGTAAACTGATGTAACTGTCAGAAGCAGTTCTGTGTGTCATCAAAGGTTAACACGAGTTCCTGCATCTACACAGATGCCCAGGGTTACTGCATGCACTTGGGCTTCTGCCCAAAACATTTATGACAGTCCCAGTAACCAAAATGGAGAAAGTCCAACAGAGGTGGAAAAATAAAATGTGGCATATTTCTCTGAAGGAATATTATCCACAGGTAAAAGTTGACAAGCCAAACAGTAGTCGTGCTAACACTTGGGAGGCTGAGCCCATAGGGTCACACATTTAATCAAGGCCAGCGTAGACTGGACTGAATTGGAAAGTGAAAACTACCAAAGAAAAACAATGAAAAGACAGTGAGTGCTCCAACACACAGCACATACGGTCTTGAATATACTTAGCAAAAGAAACCCCACAGGAAGTCTCATGCTATATGCTTGAAAGTGTGTGAAGTGTTCAGATAGAAAATAGATTTGCAATTTCTAGTGCCTAGGATAAGGGAAAGAATGGGAAATTGCTGCCGACTGGTTTTGAGGGTTTTGGGCATGATGAAATATTCTGGAATTAGAGAGTGGTGATGCTCATACAATCTTGTGAATATACAAAAAAGCAAAACAATGAAAAAACCGCACTCAGTTTGACTGAATTACAAATTGGTGAATTGTACATATGGAAAGTATATCTCAAATTTACATAGTTTATCTGACCAAAAAAGAATAGTCATGAAATATTTAAGGAAGTATTCATTAGTTGGCTTTCCCCTGTAGAAACCCATGTCACTATAGAATGACCAGTGCAGACAAGAGCTAGGAAGGTTGAAGGACCAAATAAAGTCTAGAAAGAGGCATGGATATCTGTGGGGAAAATATTTTATAAAACTGGCTGGGAAAGGCTGAATATTACGTGAGTTTCAATCACTGAAGCCACGGGGGAGGACACTAGAACCTGAGCGAGACTTTTTAACTAACGAGACAGAAGGTACCAAGAAAGCACTTGGCTTGCACTTACCATCCCTTTATTTTCTACCCAGTAGAACCCCAGAACATATGCAGACTTTACTCTTGCCCTCTGCCCAGGGGCATTTCATTAAATTTCCAGAGAAGACTGTACTTGGCTGTGTTGTTGGCTGTCATCCTACACAAGTCACCACTGGGCACCACTGTGGCACATTTCATAAGGCAATGTGGTTGTCTTCGTCTCCCCACCACAGAATTATAAGACCTGAGTAAAATCCAGGTGTAACTCATAGTTCATTTATGTCTCCAGGGTTTGTTTAACGTGAACTGGACCTGTGATACAGGCCTGTAATCCCAGCTACACAAGAGGCTCAGGCAGGAAGATAGCAAGTTCTGCCTTGTCTTCAAAGTCAGTTCAAACTAGTCTGAGAAATGTAGAATAAATTGTCTCAGAATAAAAAGTTTAAGAAGGGCTAGGGGTGTGGCTAAGTGTCACAGAATTTGCTTATGATGTACAGGCCCTAGGTTCAAACTCCAGTGCTGCCAGAATAACAGCAATGGTTATAAAGCCACAGCCATTCAATAGGAACACACCTGTTTCCTATGAGAAAGAAGGAAAAGTCACTTCAGGATGATATCAGAAGATACTTGCCTGTGCATGATGACACATGCCCTTAATCCATGTTCTCAGAAGACTGAGGTAGGTAGGTTGCTATGAGTTAGAAGCCGGCTTTGGCTGCAGAGTAACTTGAAGGCCAGCCCATGCTATATTGAAAGACAATATCTGAAAAAAATTAAAATCTATACTTTCCCACCAAGTTCTCACAATAGAAAACTCAGATAAAAACACATAGAATAAATTCCAGGTAAAGCTAAAATTTTAACTGTAAAAAAAAATAATTAAATCTTAAAAGAAATGGATATGGATCCATTTTTTTTTCTTAAGCTTGTTTTGTTGGGAAAATATCACTGTGATTTTTTTCTCTTTCTTGGTGTTAGGAATTAAACCTAGAACTTTAACCAGGGATAGTGCAAGGACAAGCCTCCACTACAAGCTGTTTTCCCTGCACTCGTTCCTTGTGTTGAGACGGGTTCTTCTTTAATGTGCGCTGCAGCCCAGCAGATCTTCTTGCCTTAGCTTCCTCAGTACCTTGACTGCTGGACTCTGACAGGCATTGTTCCATTGCCTGCCCTTAAACTGTGTTACTGACCATGAATAGCAAATTACAAAAAATATGTGTGTGGTATTCAGTGGTTTTTAGCACTGATATTTGCTCAAAATTGCTCTGTGCTACCTAGCCCATGCTTAGTACTCTAAGGCTCTCCTTCAGGTTCTATAATCATGAACCTGTGGATCTCAGAAGCGCCCTGGAGATGCATTCTTGGCCCCTAACCTTGTGGTTTTGTTGTATTATAGAGACTTGACTATGGTCAATATCAGATATGAATTTCTTGTTTCATTTCCTAATGCCATTTTGCAGATGCATTTGACAAAGAATACAAGATGGCTTATGATCGTCTCACACCGAGTCAAGTCAAGAGCACACATAATTGTGACAGGCCACCAAGTACTGGAGTGATGGAGTGCCGAAGAACCTTTGGAGAGCCTTATCTTTAAGACGTGTGTGTGTGTGTGTGTGTGTGTGTGTGTGTGTGTGTGTGTGTGTGTAGATTCAATATATATTGTATAGTCAGTGTACAAAGTAACACTTTTAGACTCTAAACTCCACTTTTTGAGAATGCATTTGTAAATGGATTGGAAAGTTCCGGTGGCTTTGTACAGAATGCTTTCGTGGGACAACAGTGACAGACAGGGAGAGAGCCACTTACTTCCCGTTTATTTCTTCTTTATCACCCCTATAAAGTAATTAAGTACTCTATGATGAGGAAGTCTCTTTTAAAAATTAGTCACCACAAAATTAGACTGTTTTATGGTGTCTCCTGGAAGAGACAGGTGGGAAAATCCCGTGCGGAGCGTAAGCAGAGATGTCAGATCCAAACCCATCCTGCTTCCCGGGCTGTTTGGGGACAGCCCATGCTTTCACCATGAAGTTCTATTATACATATTTTACATTGTTTATAGTAAGTTGATATTTTTTTAATTTTTAAATTTAATATAGCAAACTTAAAATGAATTTAAACTTATGAGACAAGTGTTTATTTTCTTTGTGTCTGCTCTTTGAAGTAATTAGCGCAGCCGCAGATCTCTATGTATATCTACCTATACTTTTTTATTACTTGAGAGGAAGAACTTTAGCTTGTCAGTGCTAGTGTCTGTACCCTTGGATTGCACGCTAGCTCCCCTGAACCTGACTGGTGAGAGGGACTGAGGGAGGCAGGATGTGCAGGGAGTGCCAGACAGGGCATCTGCACTGTGCTCGCCAGTCTCCTCCACTACAAAGATGCTAAAGCACCCAGGGAAAATAGCTCACAACCCAAATATCAACGTAAATCTCAATATGCTATGTGAAAACTTATGGAGGGGAATATGATTGACAACTGACTCTTCCAAATTTTACCCAAAATATTGGGTATGAAACAAATTGCACTATAAAATATGTATCTGAAATATGGTTTAATGGGGTATTCTGTTTATAATATATATAGAGAGAATCAAAGTATTTTTGAAAGCAGAAAAAATAGTAACCGTCTAAAAGTGCATCCAGAGAGAATTTCCCATATTGAGGAACTTAGTTTTTTCAATAAGCTTCAGGATCTGAAGTTCATGGAATCTAAAATGTAAACTATACATAATCAGACAATAAACTCAATGTTTAAACACCAGGAGTATTAAATTGACTTAAAATCCATTTTTAGTTATATTATTTCTAAAATCACTTTCTTTGAATATGCATAAGGAAAAAAGCATCCTTTGGCCTTGAGAATTAATTATTCTTGTATTTTCAGTGTGTGTATATACATTTGCAAAGGTTGTCATTCGTAAAGGAAGGCTAGCCATTTTAACAAGAAGAGGAAAGGGGACGGTCCTAAATTTGATGTTTAAAGCAAGCAGAGTCCATGATGCTTGACCTGGGAGTATCTTAAGAGCCCGGAGACTCACCAGTTCAGCCGCAGGAAAGCTGCCCTCAGTCCTGCCACCACTGAGTACCAGGCTGAAGCGGTTCTCAGCTTTGCCCTCTGGCAAGCTGTGGAGAGCAAAAAATGTGAATCTTGAGTTCAGCTAGTCTGAGGCTGAACTCACTTACTTGAAAACACTGGTGCTACGCGCGCGTCCCTACCGTTCCTGCTGATCCCCGTGGCCTCACTGGCCTCACTGTTTCACATTCTTCAAGTCACTGAGGAGTGTACTCAGTCTCCCCAGAGACTGGACCGTTCAGGAGGAGGTCCTTGGCACTGGTAGTAAACATGCCCTCCAACAGGATTTGGGGTCCCGTCTGTGCTTTCTTCTTCCTTCCCTTAGGAGAGCAGTTTGCCCTGCTGCCTCCAGTTTCTGTGATGCAAACTGCGTGGTTTGTTGGTTTCAGATGTCTGACAAGTGCAGAGAGGCAAAGCTGACTCTTCATCCTCACTCGGAAACTGAGCATGATTTCTGTCTCCCGCCCCACCCTGAGTTTTGTTCTCTGTCTCTGAATAAAGTTGTATTTTTCCTGCTTTTAATCCCCAGGAAATATTATTATATATGAAGATAATTTTTAAAAATAAGACCTAAACGTGGACTAGAACTCAGTCAGTCCTGCTCCAAAGAAAACTAAAATAAGGATCATCTTTTGAAACAATTTAATACAAGCTGGTTTTCAGTTTTTTTGTTTACCGTACATTTTGGAAAATTATGACCAATAGTGTTGGATGTCCTTGCCACCACTCTTAGGTATTTTCCGTTCTTAGTTTTGCTTATGTCTAAATTGTTGGAAATAAATCATGCTCTTGCTAATATAGTTTAAGACTCTTATTAGGTTTGAATGTTACTCTGTATATGTACATACTACTTTAAATATTCAACATTTCCCTCCTGTTGCCAGATGTCACAGTATGTAGCTATTCATCTTCTGGTTTTGTTTTCCTTTCTATTCTTTTCTAACCTTTAACCCCCCCCCAAAACTATCAATGATCTTACTATAAGGTTGTCTAGTACATCTTCCCATTTTTTTGTACATAGAGAAATGACCCTGAAAATGTTAGTTCAGCATTTTAGGCAATAAATACTTATTTTTACTTCATGCTGATAATTATTATTTATTGGTGCAACTAACAAGCATTATCTATCCCTATATATAACTTTGCATTGTGTTTTAAATAATACTTCTTTTAAAATGGGCAATAGTTCTGAAGCCTTATTTTATCTCTTCCACCATGGTTTACAAACTGCTTTTAGGCGCTTTGTGTCAGAGTGGGAAGGGAATCCCAGTGAGCATCCTGGGAGGCCACGGCTCTCCCGTGTGTACCTAGTGTGCACATCCTGTTTAGATGCAGCACAAAGCTCTGTGTGGACGCCAACATCCTCAGGGCTTGCAGTCTTATCACCCTTCACACTACCTTCTTTTGCTAGCCCCAAAGAAAGCATGTTTGGTGGTGACACAGTTTGCTGAGAAGCAGGGCACCCATCTGTATAGGGACCGTTGAGTCTGACGCCTGTGTATATGCTCACACTGAGAATGCTGGGGAAACTCCTACTACTGTCCACAGCTGCTCCTCTACACGGGTTCCTCTTGTATAGTGAGAGTTTTTCCAAATGAGTTTCTTTTACTGTAGAAACTGGTGGACTAGTCTATAAAGGGAAAATATTAGGTTCTATTCACTAGTCACAGTAATAGACCTGAAGACCAGAAATACACCTTTGGTTGGGCAGGCTAACTCAGGCATGGATGTCCTCCCAGTAACCCCCTGAGGATGGGCATGCTTCATAGAGACCAGCCCCAGAACATGTATAGGCTGCGCCTGCAGATAAGGCAACCAATTGTTTCAATTTATCTACCAACCTGTACTTTCAATATAAATTCTGTTTCCTGCCCCCTCAGAACTCATTTGTTAAATAAATGAGAATTCTGCTATAGACAGTGTTGTTTAAAAAAAAAACAAACTTTTCAGATCTATTGGTGACAGTATAAATAATGTTCAAAATACATACAGTAGCTATTTTTAAACATACCAATTTCAAATAAGTCTATTTTCATTTATTATATAAAGTTTTAACCCATTTAACCAGGAAGTCCTTCATAGTGTTAGAAATATCTGTTGCTAGGACATCAAGGAACTGTAACTGCAGGGGGAGGGAGAGGACATCCTGCAGACACCAATTTATGCTACCTGTGACAGCTCAGACTTCCAGACTTAGTGTAATTCCACATCATCTGCTATCAAATGAAGGGCCATCTCAGCATTATCTTGGCATATTAGCACACTAGTTTATCTATTTTTAAAGGGCATGCTTTTATAAATAGGTTTATAAATATATATATCATAAATTTAATTGGTTCTTTTAGAAGTTATACAAATTGAGGCTTGAGAAGAGCACTTACTATTCTTCTGGAGGACCTGAGTTCAGATCCCATGTCCACATCAGGTGGCACCCTCTCCAGTTCCAGAAGATCCAACACCATCTTCTGACTTTTACAGGTACATGCACATGTGTGAGTGTGCGCACACACACACACACACACATACACATACATTGGCATAAATGCAACCACAAATGTACACACACACACACACAACATTGTAAGAGGTAAAACCCAGTAGTCCTGCTTTTGCCTAGCACAGTGGTTCTCAACCTGTGGGTCATGACCCTTTTTGGGGTCAAACAAACTTTTTACAGGAGTCACCTAAGACCATTGGAAAATACAGATACTTACGTTGCAGTTCCTAACAGTAGCAAAAATTAGTTATGAAGTAGCAATGAAAATAATTTTATGCTTGGAGGTCACCACAATGTCACAGCATTAGGGAGGTTGAGAACCGCTGCTCTAGCATGACAGGGGTCCTAGGTTTAATCTCCAGTATTTAAAAAATATATATGTATGTATGTATATACATATATATGTATATGTATATATACACACACACACACATTTCAACATTTCAATTTTTAGAGGCTGGAAAGCTGGCTCGGTGGCTAGAATACTTGCTGCTCTCTCAGATGACTCAAATTCAGTTCCAGCACTCACATCAGGAGGCTCACAATTTCCTGTAACTCCAGCTGCAAAGAATCTGATCACTCTTCTGACCTTTGCAGGCACCTACATACATGTGGCATACATCCAGACAGACGTGCGCGTGCACACACACACACACACACATATATGAAAAAAACATTAAAGTTAAACACATTTCTGTGCCACTGAAGTACTTCTTGCCCCAGTGAATTCCCACTCATCTGTCAAAAGCCCGCTTTTCTTTTCTTCTTTAAAATTTATTTATTATTTTAAATGTAGGAGTGCTCTATCTGCATGTACACCTGTATGCCAGGAGAGGGCATCAGATCCCTTTATAGATGGTTGTAAGCCACCTTGTGGTTGCTGGGAATTGAACTCGGGACCTCTGGAAGAGCAGCCAGTGTTCTTAACCGCTGAGCCATCTCTCCAAGCCCAGCTTTTTGACTTATCTTTTCCTGTCACAGCATGAAGTGATTGGAACTATTTTATAGGCAAAGGAAAATGCAGAAATTCCGCTACTTGGGGAAAGGATGTAAGATAATTCCCATTAGTTTTAATCATTACATGATTTTGGAATTGTGGAATATCTCACTCTCCACCACCCAGTCTCATTAGACCTTTGGCTGTTGGTGACATCCTTGAGGCAAGTTAGAGCTGGCTGCTGACAACAGGTTTGTGTCCAGCATTTTGGTGTTAGCCTCTCTGTTCCACAGGATCATTCTTTCCTGTTCGGCTATGGCCTATGGAGGCCCCACAGAAAAGTAGCACCAGGAAGAATAATAATTAAGAATATGAACTCTTTGTACAGCACGCATGAGGACTGAGTTTGATCCCCACCAACCACATGAAACCCAGACAAAAAGGCAGGTGCCCAGTGCAGGGGAGGCAGAGAAATGAGGAGCTCTGGGCATGGCTGAATAAGCCTGTTCAGGCTCCATGAGAGATCCCATCTCATGCACACACTGCACCACACCACACTGCACTGCACACAGTATGAGATTTGGACATAATATATTCTTTATCAGTCTTCTCTTGAGCTTTCTGACCAGATGCCCTAAAGATGGGGTGACTGCATCCATGTTTGTAAAATAAAATACCAGTGGACCCACAGTTTTCATTGAAATTTAATAAAAGTTACTTCCAAAAAATGGGAATTCCGAAGAAGTACAGCCCATCTTGAAAGATGAATACTTGAATACCTCCACCCTCCAACCCCAGAGTGACCCCACTGCCTTTCTTTCCCATCTGTCCTGCTGTTTTCTCACAGGCTACCATATCACTCCTGATGTCTATGACATCATTTGCAGCATAATCTGCAGACACTCATGTTCCTTGTGCTCTGAAACCAAAGACATGAAAATTGTATTTCTAACATCCCCTCAGCTTGATTCTAGTAAAAGCAGCAACCAAAGGTATTTAACATGCAAGCATATAGAACTTCATAGAAATTATTTAACCATGACTTTTTAAGGTGTCCTTTATGACCTGAAAAAAAAAAATACTCAGGCAGGCGTAGTGGCCATCTTTTAATCCCAGCACTCAGAAGGCAGGGGCAGGTGGATCTATGAATCCGAGGCCAGCCTGGTCTGCATAACGAGCAGTGCTCTCTCCTTTCTTGCTGTGTCATCATTGTGCTAAGCATTTTTGAAATTTCTCCTTTGTAAACTGTCTTAAGACTCACTGATAAATTATTCAAAGGACTGGTCTTCTTGCTTTACAATCTTCTCTAGGTTGGCATACAAGCATAGCACTGAGCCCTAGATCTCTTCATGCATGAGCCAGATTCGGCCCTCTGCCCATGTATCCCTTTGGCTCTCTATCAGAGACAGTTGTCACTCCTGGGCAAGAAAATGCCCAAGAGCAGCAGGGCAGCTGTGTCAGAATAATCCTTTGAAGTGACCACTGATGGAGACAAAGGAATGTGGATTTTTCCATAAGTGCTAATGTTTAAATAGCCCTAAGAGTAGTTTCCTTTCTCAAATCTCTGCCTCCAATTCAAGCCAAATCACAGACTTTCATTCCCTAGGCTGCTTTCTGTTTTAATTTCGTTTTTTCAGAAATGCAACAATAAAAGCTGTTATCTTCCTTTTAACACAGAAAACACTGGCATGCATTTTTTACAGAACTGTGGGGTAGGATGATAAATGTATTCCTGCCCCTGCCTTCAAAGCTTCACTTCTTAAACTCGTTAACTGAACTCACAATGACAGCAAACCTGATGTGGCTTCACAATTGCACCAGGAAGAATAGCATGTGGCAGTACGAGTCTAGGGCAGTGTTGGAGAACAAGCCTAGACACCTGCATGCACCATGACTCTCCAGGGGTGACCAGGGAACCGTGAGCAAGGGTACTTGTCTTATTCCATCTCAACGGTAACGCCAGGTCTTGTACAGGAAGCCCTCTGGCTGCATGACAGCTGCTTGCCTGAGTGGTAGGAACTCTCCCTTCCAAGGTAATGCCCTTAATCCTCCAGAAGCTGCAGATGTTTGCAAAGAGAAGCCTCAGTCATGATGACTGTCACTTCTGAGGGTCTACGCTGCCCAGTTCACATTCCTGATCATGTTTATTATTTGATTGGTATGGTAAGAGGGGCAGTAACTTCTGTCGTGGTCTTCTGCTCTATGTCCATCTTGAGCATCAATGGCTGAATCAGACAGATACAGGACAGGATATGATTCGATCTTCTAACATCACACTGATTACCAAGAACACAAAGTAAAGAAGGAACATCGTGAAGCCCAGGATCTTGTTCATTCTCCATTTACACGACGCAATTGAGAAGATTACAAACAGGAGCATGAGAAACAGCAAGACAATTGCACAGAACAGGCCGTTGCTGCTGACGGGAACAGGCTGCAGTGCATTGATGAGAGAGAAGAGGAGCCAAGGGACAGGCAAGCTGCAAAAGAAAAATAGCGTGAACAGTGTTTGTAATGCCCCTGGGTGCTTGATCAGGGTGATTAGTTAATGCCCCTGGGTACTTGATTAGGGTGATTAGTGTCTTAAGGTTTTCAGAGCTCTTATTTTCACACAAGATGAAGCAGAAATCATTAACCTCAAATCACTGATGAAGAAACGCAGGTTAGAGAAACAGAAGTTCTTGGCAGAGGACTCAAAGCTTGTCACTGAGAGCCTGGGTTAACACAAGTGCTCTGAGCTGGGCATGTTAGCATGTTAGCATAGCACTAGGCACTGAGGCAAAGGATCCTCAGTTTGAGTCTAGCCTAGGCCAGGAAGACTGAGTCCCAAAAACATAATGAAAAAAGTGCCAAGTCTGATACCCCCACCCCCATCTCCACCCCACCCCCATCACCAGCCCTATATATATATAGTCCTATGTATGTTATCAACATATACATATACTATATATATATATTATATTATCAACATATACATATACTATATGCATATACATATATATATACTATATACATATACATATATATTATATGTATATATATACATATATATACATATATATTATATTATATATATAATTATATATATTATATATTATATATTATATATTTTATTATATATATTATATATACATATATATTATATATTATAATATATACATATATATTTTATACATATATACATATATATTATATATATACTATACTATATACATATATATTATCAACATATACATATACTATATATATATATAGTCCTGTATATGTTGATAACATACATAGGACTAACCCTAGTCAATGTGGAACTAGTTTCTCAGTTTTTATGATTAAGGCCTACCTCAGAATAAATTTTCTTTAGCAATCAGATCTTTCTGATACCTACACCACCCACTGCCCCTCCCTAATATCCACACACACACATTCCAAGCAAAATAACCAAATATAAGACATGACCAGGTAAGTGAAACTGGCCCAGGTGCTCTGACAGCCCTGGGAGACCAGGGCCAGGAAAAGGAGTGGTTAAACAGGAGGGTGGGATAGTTCTTGTTCCTCTGAGCTAGCAGGAGCCCGTATAGGAAGGAAAAGGAGTGGCATGGCCCCTCCAGTCCCTGCTCTACCTCCTTGAAGGGCAGTATTCTCTTGCATTGGGAAATAGAATGAATGAATGGACCTCACATCCCAGTCAGCTAATTTAAGGCTGTGGTGAATGGAGGGAGGATACTTCATTGCCTCATAAGGACTAACCATACAAATGCCCTTTTGTTGCATCTATAATGAATGAAGAAGAAAGCCAGCCAGCTGAGCCAATGCAGTTCTAGTTAGTCTGAATATGCCTTAGAAAGTAACATCACCACTCACCCCACTGTGATATCAAATATGTTACTGCCCACTGAGCTTGACACGGCCATGTCTCCCAGGCCTTTCCGGGCAACGATCACACTGGTGATGAGGTCAGGAATTGAAGTGCCTGCTGCTAGGATTGTCAAGCCCATAATCTCTTCAGAAATCCCAATGGTTTCACCAACCTGGTAAAACAGCAACAGTAATGAGAAACCATGGCAACCCCAGGTGGAAAACCAGAGTTCCCAGCACCAGTGACTCACTCTATAAGGCTCTGAACATGCCCTTTGCAGGAAAGGCATGGTATTGGGTGGGTGATAAGAGCCAGGCCCCTACCCCACGCTGCAGGAAACCACACAGCTCTTCACTGAGTCACTATAAGTCTGACATACCAGATGTGTCCCTCACTGTCATCTCAGCTGTGACAACTCCACAGGCTGAAGAACCCGCCCCCCGATAGTCTGTGACAACTCCACAGGCTGAAGAACCCGCCCCCCGATAGTCTGTGACAACTCCACAGGCTGAAGAACCGCCCCCCGATAGTCTGTGACAACTCCACAGGCTGAAGAACCGCCCCCCGATAGTCTGTGACAACTCCACAGGCTGAAGAACCGCCCCCCGATAGTCTGTGACAACTCCACAGGCTGAAGAACCGCCCCCCGATAGTCTGTGACAACTCCACAGGCTGAAGAACCGCCCCCCGATAGTCTGTGACAACTCCACAGGCTGAAGAACCGCCCCCCGATAGTCTGTGACAACTCCACAGGCTGAAGAACCCGCCCCCCGATAGTCTGTGACAACTCCACAGGCTGAAGAACCCGCCCCCCGATAGTCTGTGACAACTCCACAGGCTGAAGAACCGCCCCCCGATAGTCTGTGACAACTCCACAGGCTGAAGAACCGCCCCCCGATAGTCTGTGACAACTCCACAGGCTGAAGACCCGCCCCCCGATAGTCTGTGACAACTCCACAGGCTGAAGACCCGCCCCCCGATAGTCTGTGACAACTCCACAGGCTGAAGACCCGCCCCCCGATAGTCTGTGACAACTCCACAGGCTGAAGAACCCGCCCCCCGATAGTCTGTGACAACTCCACAGGCTGAAGAACCCGCCCCCGCTAGTCGGTGGCAACGCCACAGGCTGAAGAACCCGCCCCCCGATTGTATGTGACAACTCCACAGGGTGAAGAACCCGCCCCCCGATAGTCTGTGACAACTCCACAGGCTGAAGAACCGCCCCCCGATAGTCTGTGACAACTCCACAGGCTGAAGAACCGCCCCCCCGATAGTCTGTGACAACTCCACAGGCTGAAGAACCCGCCCCCCGATAGTCTGTGACAACTCCACAGGCTGAAGAACCCGCCCCCCGATAGTCTGTGACAACTCCACAGGCTGAAGAACCCGCCCCCCGATAGTCTGTGACAACTCCACAGGCTGAAGACCCGCCCCCCGATAGTCTGTGACAACTCCACAGGCTGAAGAACCGCCCCCCGATAGTCTGTGACAACTCCACAGGCTGAAGAACCCGCCCCCCGATAGTCTGTGACAACTCCACAGGCTGAAGAACCGCCCCCCGATAGTCTGTGACAACTCCACAGGCTGAAGAACCGCCCCCCGATAGTCTGTGACAACTCCACAGGCTGAAGAACCGCCCCCCGATAGTCTGCTCTGTCAACCTTGCTTTCCTGGACACGTGACTCTGCTGTGCTCTGGGAGCTAAGCCAGGCCGCAGATAGAAGTTTGGACAGTACTGCCCATATGCTTAGCCTAGAGAAAAGCTGGACGTTATGGCTGTGTGCTCCACTGTTCTGGGCAGAACACAAAATCTCGTGGTCCTCGGGCAGAGGAAGACTGGCATGATGCCAGTGAGCTGACTCAGTGAGGGAAGGGATCTCACCAATCTGGGAGTCAGGCCAGCCTGGCCCACTGGAATCTGGATGTGAAGGTTCTCCTGTGCCATGAAATAGTGAGTACCAGTTAGGACAGGAAAGCCGTACTTGGAAAGCATTCGAAGGGATGAAAGTCTACTTTTAAAAAGCCTTTACAAACATCATGGGAACCACAGGGGCCCTGGATCTTGATAGTCCTGGATCCTGGAGACGTGTCTTAGATGGCAAACACTAGGACCTACTGGCGGAAGACTGAGCTACTGTCCACTCACCTGGTGAGCCCACCATACCATGAGGTATGAGAACATGGCTATCCAGATGATGGCTCCCAGGAAGGTAATGACAAAAAACTTTCTGGACTCCTGTAGGGGTTGCAAAGGGACAAGAAATAAGTTGCAGAGGCTACTGGCCTTTGGCCCCTCTCTGAGGGAACTCCAGTGTGTGATGAGGTCTGACGGATGACCAATCATGAGGATGGTCAGGAGCAGTGTGCATGAAGCTGTGCCCCTGTCCCCAGGGAGCCCCTGGAGCCAATCAGTAAGAAGAAGCTGTACAGGGGCCTGGCTTGTCAGACAGGCATCCGGCAGGACCAGCCCGGAGAGAGCTATGGACAGCTCTAGAATCACACCCAGCTAAGTACTCGAATTTGGCTTTTGCACCTCCCCCTGCCCCATTCCTCTCTGGACTTTATGTGGACTGTATTATTTCCCTACAGAAAGAATGATTATGGAGAAATAGCAATTATCAACCGGGGTTTTTGGGCTACATCTGTGAACTCTGGATGGCATACAAGGCCATCATTCCCAAACTAAGATCAGAATACTGAGATTGGAATCCAAGAGGGACTGGTCCACGCTGCTTACAGTGGCAGGCATAGGGCGCACCTGAGGTCTCCAGCTCCTGGCTCAGGTGTGGTACATCGTCCCCTGCAGAGCTATAGTCCCACTCCACATCCTCATGGTGACATCCATCCAGCTATGTCCCCCAGCCTTCTACATAAAGGCCTCGTAGCCCCTCTCAGGATAGGCAGCCTGAGACACAGCTAGGCGCTCTCACCTGCCTCCGTACATCAGGTATTGTCAGCCACAGTGGGAACACGATGGGCAGGAGAAAGAGGTAGATGGCCTGCTTCTGCCTGCTCTCAGGCCATTCCAGAGACAGAGGCTCCTCATTTTCCTCCTCCTCCTCCTCTTCCTCTTCTTCCTCCTCTTCCTCCTCCTCTTCCTCCTCCTCTTCCTCGCTGTGCCCTCCATCACTTCCCCCTCCACCGTCTGCACCTTTCTCACCTTGGGTGGCCTCACACTGATCTTCAGCATTGGCTTCTGTTTCACCCTCACCATCTTTCACCTCAGTGTTGTCTGCTTGGGTTTCACCTTGCCCTTCATGCTCATCTTCTTTTCCTTCTGCCTCAGTTTCCCCTTCATGCTCATCGTTTCCTTTTGCCTCAGTTTCCCCTTCATGTTCAACTGCTTTTCCTTCTGCCTCAGTTTCCCCTTCATGTTCAACTTCTTTTCCTTCTGCTTCAGTTTCCCCTTCATGTTCAACTTCTTTTCCTTCTGCCTCAGTTTCCCCTTCATGTTCAACTTCGTTTCCTTCTGCCTCAGTTTCCCCTCCATGTTCAACTTCTTTTCCTTCTGCCCCAATTTCTCCTTCTTGTTCCTCTTTTCGTTCTGCCTCAGTTTCTTCTTGTTGTTCATCTTCTTTTCCTTCTGCCTCAGTTTCCCCTTCTTCATCTTCTTTTCCTTCCGCCTCAGTCTTCCTTTCACCTTCTTCGCCTGTCACTTCTCCTCTGTGTTCAGCCTCGTTCACATCTTCCTACAATGCAAAGACAGCAGATTAATGGCCAACAGCAGCTCTGCCTGATTTTCACCCCACTTGCTCCCTGTTTTTATTTTGTTGCTGTCAGACAGCATTAGACAGTTAAGTATCCAGAGGAGAAAGCCAGCCCAGCAAACTTCCCATCATGCCATGCCTGCTCAGTAAGCATCCAGCTTTTATTTGGTTACTTCCAAGGCTGGAAAACTCACCATCTACAGCAACATCTCCAGCTTTAACAGCATTGACGAGTTTGAAGTCAATGTATCAAAGCACCACCACCCCACCACATAGTTTACTCCTTGGAGACTTATGCCTAAGTACTCTTGCACAGGACAGCGCCTCCGTGAGTTGAAGATGTCTCGGTCCTCCAGCTTCCTGCATGCTATGGCGCAGAGGCCGGCGCTGCTAGATGAACTTGTACCATGAGTGGAGCATCCAAAACTGAACACAGAACCTACACACACTGGAACAAAACTATCTCCTCCCTTGTCCTAGGTTCCAGGCTTCCACATTACCTAACATGGCCTGATGCTTTGTCAGACACAATACCTTGCTAAGTCTACTGAACTCCCAAACTCTTATAGTGTATGTATAAAATGATGATACATATTCCTATTTGTCGCACATTCTTATGTGTCAGACACAATAGTAAATGACTTATAATAATAATAATAATAGCATTTGCTATTTGTATTTCATGGACCCATCAATACATAGAATTGTACCCATCTTACTAGGGGAGAAACTAGGGTAGAGGAAATTGCCAATGGTCTACAGTTTGTATGTGATGGCATTGGGCTTTGAACATCTGTAGTTCAATTCTCGACCTCTTAACCACCAAACTAATATCCTGACCCAGCCTCTGACTTCCAAACCTGTTATCTTGGGATCTTATTAGAACTGCAGATTTCTGGCTTTACCTGTATCAGCTGACTTAGTACCTCTGAGATGGAAGCGAATATCTGTAGCTCACGTACTCCTTGTTCTATACACTAAAAGCCACCAACTCTGACCGTCCCAGATATGAAATGACCTGTGACACGCTAGTCTATTCCCTTGAGCAAGTTTTTCTTTAATTTTTTGAGATAGTTTCTCTCTGTGCAGCCCTGGCAGATGTGAACTTGAACTCACAGAGATATGCCTCCTGGGTACTGGGATTAAATGCACACTCCATCACGCCCAGCCTACTTGGAAATTTCTTAAGCCAGGATGCTGGAGGACCTGCCCTGGAGATGCTGACTCAACGGGTAGACAGGGAACTACTTTTTAAAGTTTTCCTATATTCTCCTAATATGCAACCAGAGTTGAGGAGCAGATGTTACTCTCTGGAGATGCCTGGGCTTTGAATCAGCAGCGAATCAGATTTGTCTGCAATCGCTCCTGCCTCCCTCCTCTGGCCCCACCGCAAGACCAGGCTTCCTGAGATGGTGTTCATTTAAGTCATTAGGTATGACACCACCCAGCTGTAACACCTTCCCTGGCTCCCAAAATTGTTATCTTGGGATCTCATTGGAAATGCATGCCTAATAGCCCAAGTGAACCGCAGCTCCCTTCTGTGTCGCGGTGAAGGTTTCTCATCTTTCTCAGGACCACAGCTGCCTGGTTATACACCAGATCCCTGACCTGTGACTTAGGCTGAACAGATTCTAAGACAGGGAACGGGTCACTGGCTGATCCCTATAGACTAGAGGGTAGGTTTGAAGCCGTAGCATCTGCACACAGGGAAAGCAGGGAGGAAGGGCAGCCAACGGAGTCACGGGAGCCTTCTTGGGCCTCTACCCGGCTCCTTCTGGAGCTCAGCTTTATTTCCTGGGCCGAGGCTCCAGACGCCTCTGCATCCTCTCATTCCTTTTCCCATGAGTTGGTCATAACGGGCCTGCTTGATGCTCACACACCAGAACAGAGCCCCAAACAGAGACAGAGCCCCAAAGTCACCAGACTGTGATTGAGAGAAAAGTGTGCCTCTGGGTGCTGAATAGGAAAAGGAAGACTAGAACTAACTTAACATCTGTGTATTGCCAATCCCTCAACCTGGACTGAATGTATCATGAGCCAGGCAGGATGTTTCCCTCTGAGACGGAGGCTGACGTGGCTCAGACTTGGATGCTGCCTTCAGGAACCTCACCATCTGGTAGGGGAACTAGGTGAGGCTCAGAAGACAGGAAGCAGCTGTGGAATCCCCGTGTCAGGTGCAAAGTCCCATGGGCATTGGGATTCTGGTGCACTGGGGTAGCCTCATAGACAAGGGAGCTTTCTGCCCATACCAGGACACATAAGGCTATCTAGGGATGGAGAGAGAGGGATTCTAGGGCGGGGGAACCATGCAAGCAAGACCCATGGTAGAAAACACAGATATAAAACAAGCTTGGCCAGAGAGTGCTGGAAGAAGATGCTCTCAAGGCAGAGTGGTGCTGAGCCTTAGGAAGCTATGGATGAGGAGAATACCGCAGCAAGGAAGGGACTGGTGGTCTGGGACAGTCTGAACTGTCTCTCGTTGCTTGTGACACACTAGCAACTCCTTTATGTCCTTATAGCATGTGGCTGTGCATACACTCTCTGAGATATGTGTTTTCTCACACTGAGGTGTTGCCATGAGCTTTCTGGGTCTGGAAAGTGTGTGCATTTTTTTTTCCAAATGACTTCAGAGAAGGGGTATGGTTCACCCCACAGGGATAAACAGGATTTCAGGCCTTCGAGTAGGAATTATTCGGCCAGAAAGCCCTTCCTTGGCCTCTGAAATTCCTCCAGCTGTGCAGAGGCTGAGAGCCTACCTGGCAGCCTGGATCCTCCTCCTGATCTCCCTTGGCGTCTGGAGCAGGGGCTGGAGTGACCGTGACCGCAGGGAGCTCGGCTGGCTCCTCCTCTTAAAGGACAAACATGGGTTAGGTGAGAGCTGAGCGGGCTCTGGGAACAGAGCAGAGACAGGCAGCAGAGACTACGGGCATTTGGTGGGGCATTTGGTGGGGCATTTGGTGGGGCATTTGGCGGGGCATTTGGCGTGAGGTGCTCGGGAGGCTTTCGGGAACTGGGAACTGCGCTTGCTCTGTCCCCTGAATGCGTTAGGGATGAGAGGACATCTGGGAAGCATCGCCCTGCATTCACAGGCATTTCCTGGAATTGTGGCCAGGGATGCTGGAAGTACTTGGGTTAATGGAGCAGGGAGGACTGGTCCTTTGAAAAGGATCCCACTGAGTTCAAAGGCAAACTGCTCTGAGGCCATGGATCAGAACTGTGGACAACAGGGCCTTGGAAACTATGAAATGCTCATGTTAGCTCCAGGCTAACGACCTCTTGGCTGTGTGGCTTTGGGCAATTCACTTCATCTCTCTGAATCTTGGTTTTCTTGGCTATGGAATAGAAAGAATGACTCTCTATGGGTTGCTGAGTGAGCCCGGTAAACCTGGTATGCAGAGTCAATGCTGTCCTACTTGCTAGGCTTCTGTCACTGGGCTCCAGGTCACCTTCCCTCAGTAAGCCTATTCACTTCAAACCAGTCATAGCAACATTGTCCTTGGGTAGAAATAATAGAGTCTCACTTGGAATGAGATTTAGGAAATAGGATATGGGAGTTGGGTGCCCACCCCTGGTGTTCCCTTGTCTGCCTCATCAGAGGCAAACAAAGAGGAAGCTACTGGGAGTCTGTCACAGAAAAATCACTGAAGGAAAAGCCTCAGGGACACTGACTGACTTGTGCCTTGGTGCCTGCTCTTCACTAGCTGTGACAGGAGCCGGGTCAGAGACAGGAGAAACCTGGCCAGTGGCCAGTCTGGCCATCCATCCTCTCACCGTCTGGGCTGCTTTCTGCTTTGGTCTGGGGGAGGACTCTGGTTTCCTGATTCAAACTCTCCTGCTTGTCCTTGGAGGGGTGGGCTGCGAAGGAGAAAGGAAGACATCTTATCTGGGGCTGCAGGGGCCGCTCAGCATAGCTTTCAGTCAGGACCCTGCACTGCCCAATGCTGAAAGGACTAGGAAGGCTGGCCTAGGCCTGTGGTGTCTGGGTCTGTTCTCACAAGGCCTATTCCTGGTGCTCCATCTGTAAACTTGACTGGGTCCCCGTGACATCACTAACTGGCTATGACCTTGGGCAAGTTGCTCCCCCTATTTCCTCTCTGATAAATATATGGCTGGTTTGGGACCAGACTGCAGATGCATTTCCTTTATGACTTTAAGCAATGGCTCATTTGAGACCTCTGATCCAAATTCAGTAGGAAAGTCCCTGCCAGGATCAATCCATGATGGCCAGGAAGAGGAGATCTGATGGCAGAGGACCATTTTTGCCATCTTGGACTAGATGAGTGGTAAGGTCCCTTTTAGCTTATTCTTCACAAAGTACTAGAAGTCAGGACAGCATATCCTGAGCAGTCTGCTCCAGGGTTCTGCTGCCCCTGAGCCTTCTAGAACGCTGGGCATTTTCTCCAAAGAACTGTTCCCTCAGTGGATAGAGGCTGGCCGCTACTGCTATCCATCCACCACTATCATTGTTACAGCCAAAATGTAACACAGTGACATCCTTGCAGGACTGTATTTAAAACATCCCCTAGATGTCACTGTTTGGCTGTAACAATGATAGTGGTGGACTGATAGCAGTAGCGGCCAGCCCCTATCCACTGGGGGAACAGTTCTTTGGAGAAAATGCCCAGTGTTCTAAAAGGTTTGCATTGGAAGAGACCCTAAGATCATCTAATGGAGGGAGGGAGTCAGGCAGACTGCAAGGATGCTGAGAAGACACAGTCTGGGAAGCTGGGTGGAATGAAGCCTCTGCGTGGCTCCAGAATGGGCAGGAAAGACAAAAGTAGCCCTGGCATTTCCTCCTTGCTACCTGTGCCCTAAACGCTCTGAGTTGTTCAACTGCTGCTGCTGCCTTGGCAGTAAGTTCATTTGCAGAGTCACTGCTGTGGTCCCTCTGGTCTCTCAAGGTGTCCTGGCACCCAGCTGGTCTTCCTGGAATGTTCAGGACTTCAGAACAACTCTGCCACCTAGATCCAGAATGCCCAGAACCTGCTAGACACTAATCAATAGCTATAGCATCCTGCTTAACAGAGGACCACCATAATCAAAGAAAGGGGAACTGGGCTCCCCACCCTGGCCCTGGCGCGTCTGTTGACTGCTGGCTGGAGGGACTCACATCACTTGCCCTGGCCTCTCATTTCCCAGGTCACTGGCCGGATGTCTCCTCCACTGCTGCCCTCTCCCACACATCTGACTGAGAACACAAGAGAAACGAAACATGGGAGCCAAGGGAGGAAAACACCACCCTGGCTGGGGAGGTGAGAGTTCAGAGGACAGGGATCACCTCTTGTGGAGAGAGCAGGATCTGGGAAGTTCCACCGGGGAAGGGTGGAAACACCAGGATAGCCATCTGGAATCTGCCTGGGAAACAGACATCTGGGGTGGCTTGGGAACAAAGGCCTGGCGGGCAGGGGTGGGGTGGGGTGGGTTGGAGGGGATGTGGGGGAGACCTAGCCCTCCTGGGCAGAGGCACTGGCAAATGATCAGACTCCAACTGCATCCCAGGACACACCTGCAGTGATTCACTGGCCTGTGGCTTACTGCAGCCACAGTCCGTATAATAGGTCTTGGCTGGGACAACAGTCATCAGCTTCCCTGGCACTGTTCCCTCAAGTGCCCTGTCCCCACCCAGCATGGCTGGATCATCTCCTTAGTGCCAATCTCCTCTGACCTCGGCCTGGCCCGAGCATCACGTAATCCTGTTAGGACAAGCAGGCCAGGTGGCAGCTGATGCTCACAGAGGTGGCCGGGTCTGGAGCCCCACAGTCCGTGCAGGAGAAGTTCTTTGTTTTCAAGAATTGGCTAGAGGCAGTGCTTCTGCTGGGAATGGCTAGCCGTGACCTAGAGAGCCAGGCCAGGTCCACCCCAGCCTTCAGCACCTGAGGCTGCCCCATCTGCTTATTCCTTAAAGGTACTGTTCATTGGGGCTGGTTGCCATGTTGCCCAGACTCATCTTGAAGAGTTTCTAAGGGAGGTCTTACTGCCTTTACCTTCGACACTGCTTTTTCTAGTACAGTATACTTTTAAATACATAATGCCCCATGATGTATCTGAAGGGGTAGGTCAGGGCATTATGAAATTCTGAGATCCTGAATGTGCCCCTTAACCAGAGAGGCCAGCCAGGGGTCTTCCTGGGCTCATCCTTTCATGCCATGTGGAGGATCTCCTGCCTAACTGCATGCCCTGGCACTGCCCAACACTAACTTTTTCCTAGAGGGCCTTCTATTTGGGCTCAGTTCTGCACTAGAGACCCAGAAAAGGTGGACCCAAAGGGAGCAGGAGTGTTCCTGAGGGGTGAGCAGTAGGGTGGTTAGAGACAGGGTGGGTAGCCTCTGGGGAAGCGACTGGGAAGACTTGTGAGGTATGGGACTCTCCACTGCTGCTATTACATCAAGTTCAACTTCAGCACCTTAGACACTGCATTTACCCTGTGCACCCGCCCCCCCCCCCAGAAGTGGCTGTGACATATCCTGAGGTGTCTTTTAGGACTCCTGACTGAAGCAGAGGGGGCGGGGGGGGGGAGCCAGCTTCCTCGGACTCCAGAGCTGAATAAAAAGCAAAGAGAGATGCCAAAGGGCTATAGAGGTGTCCCCCTGAAGTACCCCCGTGGGACACTAAATCTGTCCCAGCACAGATCCAAATAGGCCGTGGTACTTGTGTCCTGGCTGTAGACAAAGCCCTTCATTTTACAGACAGGGACACTGAGGCAGAGAAACAGTAGAGTATTACATAAGGACCCCAGCCACCATGTTCCACATAGCTCTGCCTTGGTGAGCCCAGGCCTTCCATCTTCCCTGTCTTCCAGGCTGTCTAGCTTTCACTACCCACTCTCTTCTCTGATAACTGTCCTCTCATCCCAGCCCACAGTCACCAGCATTTGCAAGTCCCAACTTCTCTCCAGTAGCAGGAGGGGAGGCATGGCACGGGTGCCAGGAGGCCTTGCTTACCTTCCCCCAGGGGGTCCAGACTGTGGAGCATGAGGTGATAGATGGTGCTGCGGATGATGCTGTTGTGCAGCGAGGCCGAGCTGCTCCCTCGGGTCAGCACAGACGGGAGCTGAGCAAGGGGAGAGCCGGACAGGCCTCAGTGGGTCCCTGCCCAGGTCAGGGGAGGGGCTGCAGGAAAGCCTCCCTCCCTTCGCCTCCTTCCCACAGAGACCAGACAGAGGACATTGTTAGCCCTGCGCCCCTGCTTCCTTCCCCCTCCAACTCTCTCTTGTCCTCCCCTTGATTTCTCGGGGACAAGCTCCTTCTGCGCCCTACATGAGTCCCCACAACCTCCACGGGGAGCAGGCCACGTGGATCAGTGGTACCGTGTGAGGGAAAGGTTTGCACCTCCCAGCCAGCAACCTTTCTAAAACCACACCCTCACCCACATCCACACAGACAAGCTGCTGTGCGGTGCACCGCCCTGTACGGTCCACACAGTGAGCCTGACTGTGTTTGGTTGTTGTTCCACGCCCAGAGATAAGCTAGTGTTCTAGGATCCCCATCTACAGAAAAGAAGGACAGGCAAAGGGAGGTGATATAGGCAAGGTCCTGCAGGGAGAGAGTCAAACTAGCAACCCAGGGTCTACTGATTGCGAGCCCACTTTGACTTTACACCCTCAGAAACCTTCCAAGGCACCAACAGGTCTTGGCTGGGACAACGGTAGCCAGTTGTAAGCACACCTGTACCGCACACAGATGGGACACACACCTATTCATAGCGACACACTGAAATACTGTCCGAATTACCCTTTTCTCCTTCCCTGTCTCGCTCCAGTTGAACTCTTCTGCCACCTAGTGGCTGTGGCTATTACAACGGATATAGGAGGTTTCCGTGCCATCGCCCCCATACTCCCCGCTCCCACCCCTGCCTCGTTTCAAAGTTCCCATAACTCCTTCCACACGGTGCCTTAAGCCAGTCTTTCAGAAACCTTAGGCCCTTCCCCCTCGTTCCTTAGCTCTGGATATACTGAAGCCGTCAGTAATAGAGCTTCTATCAATCAACATTGGGATTGGAAAGCAGGACTTGAGTTTCTGTAGTCCAAATTGCATCTTATAGATATACGTTAAGAATTTAGTTCCCAAACTAGCACCGTGTGGAGCCTAGAGGCCCTCGCCACACAGCCTACTCCCTCCTGGCTCCCAGGAGCCTCCCAGGCCTCCCTGAGTTGACCAGGTTGCACAGCATCAGGACCTGGTGTTTAGGCATCCTGAGACCCTGCAATATCCCTGCTCAAACCGGGATGCTGCCTTGCCCCGCTGGGTGACGTCACACATCACCCACCTTCAGCTTCTTGTCGTCCTGTTGCTTATTTTCCTCAACGGCACCATCATCGCTGGGCTGCAGAGGGGAGCAGAGGTCAAGAGATGAGTCACAAGTTGTCACAGCTCTCTACCTGTCCTTTCTGTTCTCTTCTGTAGGGAAGCTGCTACTGCAAAACACCCCAGGAGCTAATCTGCCCTCAGAAAATGTCTCACTGTGCCCACCACCTTTTGTCTTAAATGTATCACCTGCCTGGAAAGCACACCCCAGTGTTCTCCTCCTCCTCCCCCTCCCTCTCCTCCTCCCCCCCTCTTCCTCCCCCTCCTCCTCCTCCTGCTGTTTGCCCAATTTTGGTTCCTCTCTCCTCATGCTTCAGGTCTCAGTTTAAATGTCACTATCCTCTGTGCATCTCTCTATCTTTTTAAATTCATCTATTATTATATATACAATGTTATGTCTGCATATAGATGGTTATGAGCCACCATGTGGTTATTAGGAATTGAACTCAGGACCTCTGGAAGATCAGCCTGTGCTCTTAACATCTGAGCCATCTCTCCCGTCCCCTCTGTACGTCTCTTATAGATGCCTGTTCTTTTCTGACTTAGCATTTCCCCCATTTTCTTTCCATGTGAGCAGACATAAAGATGCGGTATATTTATAAAGTGGATGATAGATTCACTTCATCAATTTCTACCCTTTTCCCTGTTCATGCCCTTTCCCCTCTGCCAAAGATGCCCTCTCTGTCCCTCTTTGCTAACCTGGATCATATCATTTGTTCCTGCTCAGAAAAATCAGGGTAGATTCTTGTATAAAGCTTTCTCCATGACCCTTTAAGCTGTACCCTATCCTCAATCCCGCTCTCCCCTTGAAAGTTGAACAGCATTAGCACATCTTGTGATTCTAAAATCTTGTTTTGGGGTCAGATAAGTGCCTGCTGAGGAGTGAGACCAAGTTTGAAGAAACTTGAAGCCCACCAGACTCACTTTCTTTGCATTCGAAGCCTTGAAATGCCATCTAAGTGATATATGAATTGTCTACTCAACTAGAGTCCAATCTTTTATTTATTTTTAGAGATGAGTGTACTATGTGGCCCAGGCTAGCCTAGAACTCACTATACAGCCCAGGCTGGGCTTTGTGGTGATCCTCCTACCTCAGCCCCCTCTATGGAATGCTTTGCAGAAGTAAATCACCATCCTCTAGATCCTACATCTGTCTGTGTGTGTGTGTCTGTGTGTGTGTGTGTGTGTGTGTGTGTGTCTGTCTGTCTGTCTGTTTTTACCATGCAGTGATTTTTTTGATGTAGTCATCTCTGGTCCCCTGACATGTGGCTCTCAACAAAGGTAAGGAGGGTGCACAGACACTCCCAGGTGACCTGTGGTGCTATCTTTAGGCACCAAGTTTGCCTTAGTGACTATCTTTACATTCCCTCTGCTTCCCTCATTGGCCACCAAGGCCCACCCTGGAGCAGAATAGTTTCAGTCTCTGTTCAGCTCTGAAAATACCACCTGACCACAGGCTACCCTCCCATCCAGTCCAGTCACTCTGCTCGTATACTGAGCACGTGTCATTGAGGGTGAGCACTGTGCTACGTAAGGGACTGTGTTGGCGGTTATGAGGAGAAAAGATACTGAGGGCACGGAGTTTGCATTCAGAAACACTGAGACATATCACACCGACGCAAGGCAAAGCGGAACATGGGTCACAAAAAAGGAGGCATACATGGTGCTGCTGTGTGAGGTGCTGTGCAGGAAGGCTTCCTGCAGTGGACAGAGTGATGACGTTTGAAGGGTAGGCAAGGTTTGAGTGGCTGGCATTCACTGTTAAAGAATGGCCATCGAAGCGAATGCCACAGGGCTGAAATGACCAAGCTGAGTGTGAAGGGGAGCTGTGCACTTCAGTGAGCTCCTCTAAGCCTTTGTGACACCCCTGAGGGTTTTCCAAGAAGGTGGCGGGGGTGTGCAGCACGAGCTGCCACTGTCCACCCGCCTCGATGTTCCTCAAGTCCAGCTTTCTCCCATCGAGTCCGCTGGAGGCAAAGGATGGTTTGCTCTGTCCACAGAGAGTCAAGAGGCTGACCTTCGCTCCAGTGCACATCCCTCATGGTTTTCTGCTGCTCAGATTTATTCCAGCTAAAATAACTCTCCGTGTGCTCGTGGGCAGCCTCTGTATGCTCTTCTAGCGTTGAAGCCTTTTGCGGGGTGGTGGGCGGTGTGGTGCCTGATCTAGCTGTTTAGTTCCACCTTGCCTTGAATGCTGAGTTACAAGCTTATGCAACTCTCAGCCAGTTTTTTTTTAATTACTATATTTTGTTTATTATTGTTATTTTGTGTGTGTGTGTGTGTGTGTGTAAGTCTGAAGACAACTTTGCAGACTTGATTCTCTTTCCACTTTTTTGTGAGTTCCAGGAATCAAACTCAGATCAACAGACTTTTATGTCAACCCTTTAAAAAAAAAAGGTTTGTTTAATATGAATGAGTGTGAATCTCTACCATGTGGGTGCCTTGTGCTCAAGAAAGTCAGAAAGGGGTGTCAGACCCCTGGAACTGGAGTTGGACGTGGCTGTGAGCATGTTCTTCTCTCTGCCTTGCAGCCCATACGAGTGAGTCAGCGGGCCTGGGCTCAGGCCACTCGGTCGGGCCTCCGCGCTCTTGCCTCCAGATCCACAAAGCCTCTTGAGTCTGGCTCTTCAGGTTGGCTCTCCACCCCTCAGCCACAGTGAGTCCCAATGGCCTCAGTCACACTGTGCCCTCCTCTATGTTCTAGAAGCCACTGTCCCCTAGAGAGAGAACCTCCTGCTCATCCACACTGCAAACAACTCTTTTGTTCAGCTGAGCTTTGTCTTGCATTTTGAGAGGGTTTCACTATGCAGCGCTGACTGGCCTGGAACATGTAGATCTGCCTACCTCTGCCTCCCAAATGCTGGGATAAAGCAGATGCGCCACCACAGACAGCCTGTGACTCATTTTAATAATCTACTTTTTATTTTTGAGACAGCCCTGGCTATCCTGAAACTCACTCTGTAGACCAGGCTGGCCTTGAATTCATGGAGATCCATCGGCTTGTCTCCTGAGTGCTGGGATTAAAGGTGTGGGCTGCAGCCACCACCCAGCTAAATCCCCACAGCCAAACTCTGTTGTTGTTAAACTCATAGATCAGACGTATCAGATAAGTGATCTACCACTGAGCTGTCTCCACACTCCTCTAGGTGTTCCCCTGCAATGCAATGGACGTAAAGAAGTTGAACTGTTTTGCATTTCTTCTTTTTGAATACTGAGTACTCGGTGGACATCTCACATGTCCTCTTCTGCACTCATTTCAAGTGCTCAGCTGCTGGAGCCAAGAACCATGGTGCTCTGCACAGCACAGCCGCAGTCTCATGTCTCACAGACAGCTCCCATTCCTCTGGTCCAACCTCAGCACAGGATGGTGAGACCAGACTCCACCAGGCCTCCCTGACCCTCTGCAGTAGAAATCCCTCAACACTCGCCTAAACATTTCCACACGATGCTGTAACTATTGGCTTTGAATCCTCCATCTTCCCCACCAAGGAGAACTTCCTGTGTAGCTGATGAGGCTTAGGTTACAGAGCCTCTCTCCCTTCACATGCCTAATTTTGTAGACGTGGTTTTATATTCTCCTTAATAAGTATCAGGTACCACAAAGGCTGGACCAACTTCAGTTCCTCCATTAAGCTGAGCTCTGGGAAAGCCAGAAAGGTGTTTGATTTGTCACTGTATCACAGACCTGACAGGCTGAGAGTATAAGACAGGGTCTTTGTGGTCTACTCTATCTCTCTCATCTCAGAGCTTTGGCCCTGAGACCCACAAATTCACACTTCACATCCAGACCTGGTGCCCCCATCTTCAGGTGCCTGTGTGCGGCCGCCTCCTGGGCAAGCATAGAAGAACCCAGATCCCCCAATCCCGAGCAGAGCTCCTGAGTTTCCTGAACCCATTTTCATTTTCCCTCCGGGCTTCTCTTTCTCTGTGGCTGGATCACTCTCTGCTCATTTCAAAAAGCTCAGCACCATCCTAGACTTCTCCCACCCTCCCTCCTCATTGCCAAGTTCAGACGGTAACTTCCTCAGAACATCTCCATGGACAGACAGCTGTATGCTTGCACATGTGTACCTGTGTGCGTGTGTGATGCAGGTTCACTTGCCTTGGTTTCAGTATCCTGCATTCAATGGTGGTCCAGACCTCACTGATGGAAAGTTCCAGAAATAAACAAATTTGTAACTTCTAAATTGTATGGCGGTCTGAGTAGCTTGATGCACTCTCAGGCTGTCCCAGCCCAACCTGCCTAGGACATAAATCATCTGTGTTCAGTGTGTCCGCGGTATATTTGCTACCCACCCGCCAGTTACTTAGTAGTTATCTTAGTTATCAGATCATCCTCATTTTGCCACACTAGTACTCAAACAATCCTTATCTTATTTAATAAGGGCTTAGAAGTACAAATATAATGATACTTAAAATTTAGCTATGCCAAAGAGAAGATCTATAAAGTAAACGTTATACATTTTAGATCTGCCCAGTAGGAATCACGACATGCATCCCTTGTAGATGAGACTATGGTGTGCATGTGTGTGTGCATGCATGTGCACACACACACACACACACACAGCTGGACAGTTGGGTGCTCTAAACAGCTCCTAGTCAGACTGACTGCTACTCCTCCTTCCATTACTGTGCACCTAAAATTAATTCTCTACACAGCAGTTTGGGGATGACCTCTGAAACAGGATTCTGTTCATCTCTTCCTGTGCCTCAAAATGAAACCCAAACTCAGTATCCAATTCCCCAGTGCCCTATCCTCCCCACTGATGCCCTGTACCAGTCTCCCTTGCCTTGACCACTAACGGCACTGATGTGCCTGGTCCTTCAAGCCCTGGGCCTTCGAGAGTGCTCTTCCTTCCTGCGGGAATGTCTGCTGAGTTCTAACCTGAAGCCCCCTCTTTAGCCTCCCCTGTTTCCCCTCAGGGAGGATCCCCACCACCCTGTCCCTGTGTGTTTCACTCGAAGTAACTCCTTACACTCTGAAATTCCCTTATTAAACCCCTCTCATCTCTATGCCCCCTCGATAAGCAGTTGCTTGTTAGGGTTATTCTCTAATTAGTTCAGGTGGCAGAGTATCCAGAATGCACGCTGTCCTTCCTAGAGCACCATGAATATTACTTGGATATTTACTCCCATCATGTTCCATGGGAGAAAATGTCACTGGGTTGTACGAATGCCTGAAACACCTCTACAGGCACACACGTATCCGTGGAGACAAGCAGCTGGAGTAGGCTTGTGTGGATGTTTGTGACGTGCTATTAATAATTGTCTTTGGTGTCATCTGCTGGCACTGCCAGTTTGGGGAACTCAAAAAACATCCCGTTATCCAAGGAAAGGCGTGCCCTAGGCAAGCACTCGACCACTGAGCTGCAGCCCGGGGCTGGGGACAAATGATGCAAAGATGGAGAATTCAACTGGGATTAGTGTTAGAGAATGGTGTGAGCTGTGTGTGTGTGTGTGTGTGTGTGTGTGTGTGTGTGTGTGTGTGTGTGTATGAGAGAGAGAGAGAGAGAGAGAGAGAGAGAGAGAGAGAAAACATCCCTCAGCCCAGCCAAAATGAGCCCACTTAGAGCACAGTAGCTTCCCTAGAATCTAACATGCATGGGACCCACAGAGGTAGGAAGGGCCCGATGGCTGCTTTCTTTCCACAGGTTCCCCATTCTATAGCAAGCAGCTGGCTATCCAGGCCACTGATATGACCTTCGAGACAAATACCAACCCTGTCAAGAGATAGGAAGACCATCCTCTGCAGACACCCCTGCTTTGCCTGGGTGGGTCTTGCTGGTTTAAGAAGAAGATTCCTACTGGGGGGAAAATAGGCCACGGCATGTTCAGGACCAAGTGCCAGCCTTTTCCTCAGAGCCTCACATCCTGAGGGATTCTTTGGTGCAAAGCGTAGAACGGTTTCTGTAAGAACTCATATCCTTACACCCCTTTTGCTATTGGCACTCCATAGGGCTGTTCTTCTGTCCATGGCTGGTCCTTTCTGACTAAGCTCCTCACTCCACGTGCAATGAAGGGTCTGTCACCCCGGATGCCAGTGAGTGCTCTGTAGAATGTTGGCACTTTGTGAGTACACATGGCTAAAGAAGTCCAGAGATTTTTAATCTGGGGCCAGAAACAGCACATAAAGCACTTCAACACCCAATATAGTTTCAAAGAGAGTTAAATGAGACTGTTGACCGCCATGCAGGCATTTACCATGCCGTACTGGGATTCTAAAAAGCACCTTACACCAGTAGATGTAAGACTGACGGTGCTGCCTTAACTGTCAAAAGAGACTCTAAGATATTATCCACTGGCTGCTGAGATGACTCAGAGGTAAAGGTCTCGTGACCTGAGATTTATCCCCTCGGACCCACATGATAAAGAACCAACTCCTCGGGTTGCCATACATGTACTGTGGCATATGAAAGCATGTAACACACACACTAACTAGATGTAAAGATGTAAAAACTAAAGATATATATGTATATATACATATATGTATAGTGAATATGGATATGGAGATAGATAGATAGATAGATGATCAATACTAAATCATTTCTTTCTGGAAATAGTATAATAGTCTTAAATATATTTTATTAGAATGACAGCTCCCAAGAAACTTCTTCACTCTGGTTCTATGTGCTCAGAACAGAATGCAACATAAAATGACTGCCCAGCTCAGAAACCTGGCCGTACCTGTTGGGTGAAAGTTCCAGGGCCTCCCATGGGAGAACACCTGCACATAACCATGCGGCCTCCCCTACTTACTCACTGTGGAGCTGTGGAGCTATTTATTTCCTAGCTATAGGGATCGAGCTGTAAAGAGAGGTATGGTATAGCCTGCAGAGCAGAAGGCTTTTATTGCCTGGGTTTAGCAGAGTCTGCTGACCCCTGTGCTGTCTCACCCCATTCACGACCACTCAAGGCTTGGGAGAATAGCATCGTGATTTGTGGATCCCACACAGGATTCTCTTCCTCGATGGTGACTGTATCCTTCATACGGCCTTTCATCCAGGTTCTTAACTAATAAACAGTGTGCAGAGTTCCTTGGCTTGCCCATGGATCAGGGGATAGTTAACGGGGCACCTGAGTTAAACCTAAATACACTGACTGACCATCATCACCATCACCGACTAACTATGTGTCTTTGGCCAGGTTAAGTGCCCGCTCTGAGCTCCTGTCTCCTCATATGTAAGATAAGGATAACAGTTTTGTAGAATTTAATAAGAAATTGTTTCAGGGCAGTATTGCGCAACTTTAATCCCAGCACTTGCAAAACAGAGGCAGGTGGATCTATGAATTCAAGGCCAGCAGCCTGGTCTACAGACAGAGTGAGTTCCAGGACAGTCAGGGTTATACAGAGAAACTCTGTCTCAAAAAAGAAAGAGACAGGAGAGGGAGAGGGAGAGGGGGAAGGAAAGGAGAGAGAGAGAGGATGGGAGAAAGAGGGATTGTAAAGGCACATGTATGTGGAATGACCCCTCATAAGCATGACCCCTCCTGACTCCTCCCCTTCACTGAACAGGAATCCAGTCCCGGGACTGACCTTGAAGAGACTGAACCAAATACATACAGAATAAGTCTCTGGGCTCAGACTTTGGGACACACTTAGCTTTCCCACCCAGTGACAATGCTGAAGCAGATAGTGCAGAGGAAGGGAAGGAGCTGGTGTCTTTTCTCTCTCCTGTGTTTCTCTCCTTGCCCAGTCAGAGGTTCACAGCACTAGCTCTGCTCCGTGGCTCCCAGCATGCCTTGCCCCATCTTTCTCCAGACTTCTCGATTTCAGAGCCATGGCTGATGGAGAAGGCCCAGTTTCTCTGAGCCCTGTCTTCTCCATCGATGTTGAACTAAAGGGATCCATTGATCCAGGAGAGCCACTATCCAGTGAGAAGGAAAAGAGGAGAGGAGGGAGGAGAGGAGGTGGCTTTCATGGTCTCCTCGGTAAGGAGAAACACTTCCCAGGGCAGGCACAGGCTTACATTAAGCCACAAAGATTGAAGACCAGTATGGTTTGCTACACCAAAGACTGAGTTTACACAGAACTGCTTTATGGAGCAATGCATTGGCTTGTCCTCTCACTGACGGTGAGATATAGTACAACTTAGTCCCTCTGGTCAGATCCTAGATGTGTGATCAGACCATAGCCAGTTAAATTCAGACACAGAAGAGGGTGGTTTGCTCTCTCTGTAGCTAAAAGTCACCCCAGAATGGAACTCTAAATCATTTTTAAACAGCTATAGTTTTGAGTTATTTATACTTATTCTTGCATGGACATTATTCTTGGCAAGTCCAATGCATTCGTACGTTAAATACTGTTGGATTTACCTTCAAGTACAGTTAGTAATTCAACATTTCATTAATAACACTGTCAATTAAAAATCCTACTGAATTAGGGTCAGCGCAGAGTAAGAACACAGTTGCGATCAGCCCCTGCTCACCGCTTGGCAAAAAGCTGCTACTATTGGCCCTAGACAATTAAGTTGGACAAATTCTCTATTAAAATTATGGACTTTGCATCACTCACTTAGTGAGCTTTGCTTTGCTGGCCTTGCTCAGTGCAGCAGAAATTTCAGAGTGTGTTGAGTTTCAAGGAAAGCAGAATCATTACAAAGAACCAGGGGTCAAGTCAGAGGGGGTTTGAACAATGTTGCCCTGACACACACTAGGGATTTTCTCAGAGAAGTCAGGACTCCATAATGAGGCCTGTCCATGGGGGCTCCTGCTTTCTTGCTGAATTATGCAGCAAAGAGTCATCCACTCTCTAAGCCTGCAGCTTCCTAGAGGAGCAACCTGACCGGAAACAGTGGTGATTAGGGAGTCAGACAATAGTTCTGACCCAGCCAGCACTGTGACCCCGAGGACCCTCCCCCCACAGCCCCACCCGTCTGTGCCTGCGTAAATGATAAATGAAGGAAAGACCGCTGTGCTGGGGCTTTTCAGAACTGGACTCATTTGGACTCAGACATTATCATAGAAGTTAGAGTAAGACAGAACCTTTCAGTCATTAAGTGGACTCTATCATTTATATTAGAGACTGGGAAAGGGTTGAGAAGAGACCTGTCCAGGTCATACTATTGATTGAAAAACAGCATCAGGGGCTGGAGAGATGGCTCAGTAGTTAAGAACACTGACTGCTCTTCCGAAGGCCCTGAGTTCAAATCCCAGCAACCACATGGTGGCTCACAACCATCCGTACTGAGATCTGTTGCCCTCTTCTGGGGTGTCTTACAGTGTACTTAAATATAATAAATAAATAAATCTTTAAAAAAAGAAAAAAAAATAGAAAAGCAACATCACATTAGAACTCAGGATTTTTGGTTCCATGCTCTGACCAAAACACTGTGTTACTTCAAATATTCTAAAGGAAGTAGTATAATCCCTTGCCTCCTGTTGCAGAGGTTGGTAGACAGCCTGCCCACTCCTCAAAACTGCTAGGGATTAAGTGGCTAAATCCTCTGCTCTTTGCACGAAAGATTTTGCTCCCACTAAAAGCTATGAGCCAGCCTTTACCCAAACTCACCCTCCAGGAACAGGAAAGTTAGGGGGTCCCTATTTGGGATTTGCTTTCAGAGATCACCTTCCCAATATAGTGTCATCTTTCAAGTCACTGAACCAGCCAATGAATTTAAGCAGGAAAGCCCCCCCACCCCCGCCCCAGGGTGTGTGTGCAAAAACTTCAGCATGGACACGTCTGACATCAGGTCTCCAGTACATACAAACTGAAGACTTGCCTGGGGGCTGGCTTGTCAGTGAGTGAGGGGGGCTCCCCTCATCTCCAATTTTAAATGAAAAAAAAAAAACCCTCCTTCCCCAGACTCCACCTAAGCCACACTCTTTTCCAAGTCCTGCCTGTGAACAAACATATTTGAAAATAATGGGGCCGCCTAAACTCTGAACTCCCTATACTCGGAAGAGGTTAGCATTTTCCCCTGCCCACCCCGACATTGCTCCTTTCTTCCCCCAAAACCATCTCAAATGGCATTTCCAGACACCCACCAGGCCAAGCTGGATTCAAATCCTGACTCCACTGCCTGCCTGCCGCGTGACCCCGGATGACTGTTTTAACTTCTCTTCCAGCTTCAATTTCTTTCCGGAAGACTAAGGATCATAACCATGACCGGTATTTAGGATGGTTGGGGTAGAGCCATGGGCACGTGTGCCGGTGGCAGAGCTCAGGCATGCTGGAAATAAACAGCCAGGGAAAGGGAGCAGCTGCCCTCTTGCAGCCTTGCCTCTGCTCTTTCTCTAGTCCTTAGCTTCCTCCTCCCCTTTCACACTGAAGAGGCCTGGGAAGGCTGGAACCAGACTGCCTTACCTTGCTGAGGTCTCCCAGAGCCATGACTTTGGCTACTGGCCTCCTGCTAAGCTGCTCCTTCACCCAGAGCTCAATCTGCTTGTTCCACTTCATGGTGAACACATAGAGAGCGTAGGCCAGCAGCAGCAGCAGGCTCTCCCACCAGGCAATGAGACTGTCCAGGAAGAAGACAATGAGCATGGACAAGTCAAGGATGTAAAAGGAGACGTCGCGGAACAGGGGCCACCAGGTGAGGTTGAGGATCTCCCGGGAGAAGAGGGCACAGGTGCCGATGACAAAAAGGATGTTGAATACAGCAGAGCCCACGATGGTACCAATACCCACATTGCTGTGGGAGATAAAGACACCAATGAGAGAGGTGAAGAGCTCAGGGGCCGAGCCTCCGGCAGCCATGAATGTGGCCCCTGCCACATCCTCGGAGATCTGCAGCTTGTCCGTGATGACTCCCAAGGCTGGGACAAAGTACTCATCGCACACGATGGCCAAGGCCACAAACACATACATCATGCCGAAGATGTGTAGGACCACCCAGCCCTGTCGTCGATCCTCCACACTGAACAGGTCTGGGGGATACTCCGCCTTGGGGTGGAGGTTTGGCCAGCCAGGTGGCAAGGCTGAGGGACTGGAACCAGGTTCCTCTGGGAACAGGATGCTTGTCGTGCTTGGAGATGGGACCATGGGTACAGCTGGGGCTGGTTCCACAACCACACAGCGGTGGACCTGTATGGCCACGGTTGCCCTGCCTTTGGGAGTTACTAGGGTGCTGTGCGCTGCAGAAGGCCTCTTCTCCCTGTTGGTGGCTGAGGCGATTCTAATGGCTGGTGCACTGGTTCTGGACAAGGGGTTGCTCATTCTCCGAGCAGCAGTAGACCCTTCGATGGTTGCTGGGATGCTACTCATCCTGGTGCTTGCTGTCACTTGCTCCTCAGAGGTGGCAGAGGTGGCAGGGGTGTGCTGCAGGACTGCTCCCTGGGGAGGGGTAGAACTGTTTCTAAGACTTCCCAGGGTGTTCTTTTCCACCAAACTTGGAGAAGTCACGAGATTTGTTTCTACTTCGCTTGTTAAGAAAGTCCCGGTGTTCAGAACCTTTCTCTTGAGAGAAGCTGCCATGTTTTCTCCTGCTGTTCTCTCAGATCTGGGCTCCAACAGCCTATAGGTTGCCATGGTTTCACTGTCTCTCTCTGTTGATGTGGGGCTGATGGTACGTGGTGCACCTGCTAGGGATAGGATATGTGTCCTTCCTTTTTCCCTGTTGTGAGTTGGGCTGGAGCTCTTCTTTTCACTCCTGGGCTTTGGGGTGTAGCTTTTGACCCTCTGTCTGCCTGAAGTTAAGATGAAGTGACTTGGTGCTCTGCTAGGTGTGGGTGGGATGTTTTCTTTTTGTCTTCTTGTGCCAGCTGTTGTAGGGCTGTAACTGTTCTTCAGTGATGTTGGAGGGATCTCGGTTGTTCTGGGTGGATTGGGGGTGTCCTCCATTGCTATGCTAGGTGATGCTTCATCCATGATCACTGTGTCTTGGGGTGCTAGCATCTCACCCTCCACTTCAGAGCTAGCCTCTGGAGGGTCACTGCCCACCACTGTCATTTCATCGTTGGGGAGATCCCTGCTGGCCAGTTTAATAGGCTGCTGGGGGGAAACTTTTGTCCACAATGAGGGGGGATCCTGGGGTCTCCTCAGGTGCTGATAAGTGGAACCAATGATCAACATTCCCAGGAGGAAAAGGAGGCGACTCCAGTGAAGCCTCTTTGGTCGGAGTAACCGCCTCTCCTGTGTCCCCATCCTGAGCAGTTTCCCCATGATGGCCAGTTATGCCTGGTTACAGTTGGCCTCTCATCCTGTCCCAGAGAGAGGCGGAGGCTGCTCTGGGATTCATGTTAGTAATCAGGAAAGATGACTCCATGAAGCCCAGCCTGGGGGTATCCACAAACCTAGAGAGGAAGAAGAGTTATTTGCCTTCTTCTGAGATCTAGAACTCTCTTATCCAGAAAGGTAGAGTGATGGAGGTCCCAGGGACACAAAGCATCAGTCAGGTCTGAGACCGTGTTCTGAAGAAGCTAACCACTCCCCCCTCCACTCCAATGCCTGCTCTCAGGAGACGGTGTTCTGTGGACATGCCAGCAGCCCAAGTTTCTGAGTGAGTCCTGGGGGCTTTGTGGATTCTCCATGTCTTTCCTGGTTCTCCCTGCACCCCTCAGGCCCAAGCTTAGGTTTCTGGGAGCTCAGTAATCCATAACTTGTGCCCAGGTCACAAATCTCAGCTTCTCAAAGGAGCTAGAGCAACATGATTTATAGATAGCAAGGGAAAGCAGTGGACGGTATCTCTGAGTACATCAAGTAAGGCTCTGCCTGCTCATGTGGGTTAGGTTTTGCTGTTGGGAGCCAGGGTTTGTTTTAGACTCTTTTAAAATTCTTGTACTGTCTCATCCAGAGAGGACATGGGGCTTCTTATGGAATGGTGTGGGTAGGTAGAAGGAAAATAAGAAATGGAGCAAAGGCCAGGACTCTCAGCTCTCCAGCTTACCAGCTGTGTCGTCCAAGCAGGCTAACCTCACTCCCTCCACCATGGCATGGATGTTGTTGGTTATGCAAAACCAAACTCTGGAAGGATATCTGGGGAAGGGAAACTGAGGACCACTGGTCAGGGGGACTTTGTTTTTACTGTACATCTGACTAGATTGTTTTACCACATGTATGACATAATAATCTAAATGCAAAATTTGAGACAGGGTTTCATGTAGCCCAGTCTGGCTTTGAACACAATATGCAGGCAAGAATGATCTTGAATTTTTGTCCTCCTGCCTCCATCTCCCAAGTGCTGGGATAAGCACGTGACACCATGTCGACTTTGTGCAATGTCTGGGAATTGAACCCAGAACTTTGTGTATGCTGGGCGAGCACTCTACCACTTGAACTATACCTCAGCACATTTAAGTTTGATTTGTTTGTAGGAACATTACTCATATAAGTAGTAATGACATGGGGTTACAAGAATTCTGAGAGACCAAACACAGATAAAGTCTATGAAAAGCATTAGACTCGAGAGCCACTGGGGTTTAGTTTTATAGATACAGGAGGAAAGACCCTCAAAGAAACCTTGTTTTATAAAGAGCCTTGAGGCCCAGACCTGGCAAATATCCATTAAATCTCCATGTCCAAAGATATTACACAACAATTATTTTAAAATGCCTGGTTTTGCATAGGATAGCAATATCTCAGAAGTGGGCCGAGTAACACATAGATCTCTCCAGTACAACTCCCCCGTGAGGCACAGAGACCCTGAGAGAAGAGGTGTGCTTCGTTTAACTTCACACAGCTCCAAGCCTGCAGCGAGTCTCCCAGGGTTTTTGTAAACCACACTAACTGCAAGTGTCACTGTGCCAGCCTAGACTATCAGAGCAGCACCATCAAAGGAGTAGGGATAAGGGAGCTTCCTCCTTTGCCCTTGGTTACCCTGACCTTTCCCTATCTTCCCCAGCACCTGCACCTTGCCGTGATTGCAGCCCATGTGCACCTCCTACAGGAATTCTAGAGGGTCTCTCTCCTTCCCCTGTGCTGAGAAGGAGAACCGAGCTAGAGCCTGGCTGAACCGCCCTACCGAAGCACATCATTTACCTTCAGACTTCGACATTTGTGTCTTTCAAGTTCGGTGAACTTGTCAGAATCCGGGGTCTCGGAGAGTAGGTCTGAAGTGGAACCACATGGAACACCCCATTCTCCTCCTGCCAGCTCCCCTACGAATCCCAGTTCAAGGGTCGAGTATGAAGGGCATGGGGGACGCATAGCCAATCCTATCTAATACCCGCCTCCTCTAAGAAGCTTATGGGGCATTGTACAAGTTCTGGGCCCCAGAGTCTCAGAACAAACCCGAGGGGGTAGACCTTTCACCAGGGACACAGAATAGACGCTCCTTGGGACCGCCCCCACCCCAGAGTCAGTGGGGGAACTTCTCAAATTTATTACTAAGCTATAGGAATTCAAGGCCATTTAGGGCTTCCATGCTTAGATGGGGAGCAAAGACATGAACGGAAGCAGAAAGCTCTGAGAAACCAAGAGAAAGTATGTAGGGGCTTAAGCGATCAAAAGACATTAGCACCAGGCTCCACTGGCTACTGTGGGAGTCTAACCATAAGTGTAAGTGGAGACAGTAACACCCTACCTAGACGTAGGGTGGGTATGAAAATCCTGTTGAAACTGAGGGACCGGGAGGAAAATACTCAGCAAACTTGAAAGCATTTCAGAATGTATTTTATTAAGCCAAAAGAAAATCCTTAGGGAATCATGCTGGAACATCACAAGGTACTGAAGATGTTGGCTCCCAAGCCTCTTGAACCTCTAGCCTTGGAGCTGATTGTTCGCATTTTGTCTAAGCTCCGCCCCACAGTTGCCTGGCAACAGCCAGATATGCCTGACTCACTATTAAAGGAGCTGCTTGCCCCCTCCGCTCTCCCTTGCTCTTGCCTTCCTACTCTTGCTCTGTCCTCTCATCCCGCGACCCCCCCCCCGCCAACCCTCACGTGCACAAGGCTGGCCTCTACTTTTCTACTCCTCTTCTCTCTTCCTCTCCCTCTCTCTCCCTTTCTCCATCTCTTAACTCCCCTCCCCATGCCTTGAATAAACTCTGTTCTATACTATACTGTTTTGTGGCTGGTCCCTTAGGCAGAAGGGATGCCTCAGCATGGGCCCCGCCAAGGCAGCCCCTTCCCCCACACCTGACTATAATTCCAGAACTAGGGCATTGAAGGCAATTAGATCAGGAGTTTGAAGTCAGCCTTGGTTACACAGAGAGTTAAAGGCCAACCTGGGTCACATAGCAATAACCTATCTCAAAAAAACAAAAAGTTATCATAGGATGTGGAAGACTGAGGTGGGGCTCGGAGGCCTGACCTACACGGAGAGAGGAATGATACTCAAAGACTTTGTGGGCTTTCAGAAAACCAGTGGGCAGAGAAAGACAGCACCTCTGAGAGAGGGAAGTTCACCCACTTTCTCTACAGATACCTCATTTTATCCTCTCCTCTGGAACAGGCCTACAGGACAGACAAGGGCTCTGACCCTCTCAATAAACTCAGGGTAACCTCACTGGCTAGAAAAGCCAGGGCTTCAAGGCTTGGTCAGGCATGTCCTTCCTGACAGCCTTGAGCAGGCTAAATAGACCTTAAATGTTTGCCACTGTTGGACCTTAACAACCCAGGCAGAGTCAATTTCCTACAGGAGCAGACTGCCTGCAGAGCTTGCTTTGGAACTCAATCCAGCTGAAACAAAGGATGGGTCTGTGGGTTTTCCCTATATAAACTCAGTGCTGACTAATAAACCTGGAGCCTTGATCAGAAACTTTTGCCTTGGCCTCATTTTTCTCTCAAACCACATCCTTTTTCATTTCTAGCCTCCCCTTCAGGTAACCCAGTTCATCCATGGCTGCTGGACAGCTACAGCAGGATAATGGGACGGGGTTGGGGGCGGGGGCAGGGGAGGAATTCTCCTTGTCCTTTCCTACCCTCTGCTAGAACAAAGGAGGGATCTGATGTGGGAGATTTGTGAACAGGGTCATTTACCTATATCTGAGCCTACCTCAGGAATTGCTACTGTGATTTTAATGAGAATGGTCCCCAGAATGGTAGAACTATTTAGGAATGATTAGGAGGTGTGGCCTTGTTGGAGGAGGTGTGTCACTGAGGCAGGGGGCGGAGCTTTGAGGTTTAAAAAGCCAATGCCATTTTTCAGTTCTCCCCCTCCCCTCCCCTCTCCCCCCCCCCCCTTGCTTATGAATCTATACTCTCAGCTACTGCTCCAGCACCATGTCTGCTGCCTGCCTGCCTGCCTGCTGCTACGGTCCCTGCCATGACTGTCAGGGACACTAACAAAACCTCTGGAACTATAAGCCCCCAATAAACTCTTTTATAAGTCATGGTGTCTTCACAGCAATAGAAAAGTAAGACAAATTCCAACTGCATAATCAGTTGCCCCGTGGAGAGTGGACACAATTCATCAAGGGCTACAATTCAAATGCCTTCAGACCTGGGCAAGAAGAATTCCTTTTACCAGCTCTAGCAGGTATTAGTGGAGATTCCCAGGAATGTGGCTGCCCAGAGAATGAACGGCACACTGAGAGACGCCCCAGTGCCAAACCACTCAAAAGTATTAAGAAACTTTTACACGGGGCACTGTGTAATCACTAATAAAGTAATGAGTCTGACCAAGTCAGCTAGAGCCTTGTATCCTCGGGTTCCTCGTTCATGTGACCAGGAAGACAAGAGTGCACATGGCATCGCTCCACACTACAGTGAGAGGAGCTATGGAAAAGCACACACATCAGTCAGGCACTGTAACTGCACAGCCTCTGGCCTTTAGCTTTTTTTTTTATTTAAATGTTATTGTGTGTAGGGATCTTAAATGGGGATGAAAAAATGGCTCACCAGTTTAGAGTGAGCATTACTTTCACAGATACCTGAATTGGTTTCCAAGCAACTATGCTGTAGCTGGTATCAACTATTATCTGTAACCCTAGCTCCAGGGGCATCTCATCGGGCCTTTGTAGTACATGCATGTGCCTACACCCAGAGACATATATACATAATTACACATGCATACATTTAAATAAGTAAATAAAATGTAAAATATTTAATATTGCATGTATCAATTTGTTTATGTGGACACAAGAGTGTCACAGTGTATCTGTGATGGTCAGAGGACAACTTGTGGGAGTCTGTTCTCTCCTTTCACCATGGGGTTCCTAGGGACTGGACCTTAGGTTCCTAGGTTTCTGGCCTTAATGGCAAGAGTTAGTAACCTATCATCTCATTGGCCCACAAAAACTAAAATGTAAAAACACGGTGTGCTGGCTACTTTTATGTCAACTTGACACAAACTAGAGTCATGAGGGGGCCCCAACTGAGAAAATGCCTCCATAAGATCTAGCTGTAGGCAAGCCGGTGGGGCATTTTCTTAATTAGTGACTGATGGGGGTGGGGCGCTGCACTTACAGGAGGTTGTGAGCTGCCTGCTGGGAACTGAACCTTAGTCCTCCAGAGGGCAGCCAGTGCTCCTCTCCCCTGAGCCATCCACCGGCTCCTTATTTTGCCTTATGTACTTTTTCTTTTAAAGATGCTACTAAGGTTGCACAGGGCTGAGTAGCCAGACTGACCAGGTGAGTAGGAGCCAAGGTCATAAGGACCTTTAAAAAATGGAGACTTCAAGACATCTTTCAAAAAAACAGTGTCCTTACAGAAATGTGGCAATCACCAATTTCTCTGCTCTCACCCCCCAAAGACCCCTTTACTTTCTGCCTGCCTTCTTTCCACATCTAGCATCACATGAGACTGGTGGGGGTTGGGGGTTGTCCAGTGGTGGATAAGGCAAGGTCCTGTTTGCAAAGTAAAGAAGTTCACTGGAATTGGAAATGTATAAAAGCTTTTCTTTGTTCAGTGAGTCTGTCTGTGACTTTAGAATAGAGAGAAGCTTTGTCACTTTCTCAAATGCTCTGAGAAAGACTGAAAGAGGATTGAGAGCAATTAAAGAAAGAGGCCACAGTCTCTTCATGGAGCACACTGCTCGGGGGAAAGAGACACAGGAAGGAGGAGCCTGGCATTAGAGTCTTCAGAGGCATAGCCATAATTTCCAGGTTTGGGGGCTGGGAGGATGACTGTGACGTGCTCATGAGCAAACACGGGGATCCAAATCTGGATCCCCAGCACTAATACAAGTCTGTGACTCCAGAAGCAGAACCAGAGAGACGGGTCTTCTGGGAGCTCAGAACCAGAGAGACGGGTCTTCTGGGAGCTCATGAGTCAGCCAGTCTTGTCAAGCAGTGAGCTCCAGGCTCAGTGAGCCACGCCATCTCAAGAACATTATATGGAGAGAAACTGGGGAAGACATCCCATGCCAACTTCTGGTCTCCAGACATGTACACTCCACATATGTACATACATCATGCACACCAAGATTTCAATGTTATATTTCTATGATCTGAAGAATCAAAACATTTAAAAAGTGGAGCGCATGAGATTACTGGATATTTGAAAGCTAACTGGAGGATAGTAAAGGTTTATTGCTAATTATTTTAAATTTTATAGCAGCAGTATAATTGTAATTTTTTTTTTTAAGAAAGAAAAAAGTTCTTATCTGGGGGGATTTGGAGGGATGGCTCAGCAGTTAAGAGCACTGGCTATTCTTGCATAGGATGGGGTTCTCAATACCCACATGGCAGGTCATCACCATGTGTACCTCCAGCCCCAGCCGATCTGACACACTCTGCTAGTCTCTGCAGCCTCGTCTCTCCCCTGTAAGATGGAGGTGGGATCCCTTGAGCAAACTGCCTAGCTGGCTAGCCAAGGTGGGAGCTCTGCGCTTGACTGAGAGACTATGCCTCAAAACGGACAAGGTGGAGAGCAACTGAGGAAGATCCCTGACATCATCCCTGAGCTTCAATTCCACACGCACTCATAAGAACATGTGTTCATGCACATACAACACACACACATGTACACATGAAAAGGATAAAACAGACGAAAGTTCTTATCTCTAGAGCTATGTACCAAAATGTTTCTGGACAAAATGTTAGCTGTCTGGGATCTCTGCCAAAGTATCATGCTGGGCAGATGAAATAAAATTGAAAACTTGAGTTAACAGTTGACTGGTGAAGGGGCATTTGCTATGCTATTCCTCCATCTTTGTGTGTGTTTTTCTGTAGTCTTTTTCTTTTGGGGGGTTTGGGAGAGGGGTCTCACTATGTATCCCTGTATCCCTGGTTAGCCCGAATTCAACATGTAAATTAAGTTATCCTGGAAACCAGAGATCTATGTGTTCTGCCTCCCAAGTGCTGAAATTAAAGGTGTATGCAGCACCAAGATGTTTGTTTTTGTTTTTGTTTTTTGTTTTTTTTTTTTTTAAGATGGGGTTTCATATAGACCAGACTGGCTCTGAAGTTAAGGAAATTCATCTGTAGTTGAATTTCTGGTCTTTTTGCCTCCATTTCCTGAGTGCTGGGATTGCAGGAGAGTAGCACCAGGACATGGGGCCCAGGGCTTTGCGCACACTAAGCAGGCACTCGCTGAGCTACATCTCTACCTCCAGAAAATTTCTTGACATTTTTATTTGGTTGGTTTTGTTATTTTGTTTTTAAAGAGAGGGTCACAGCTGAGATGTGTGACCCTCACATCTAGACGTCTACTACAGTGGAAACAGTGCGATGAAGAACATTTCACTAGACGTCTACTACAGTGGAAACAGTGCGATGAAGAACATTTCACTAGACGTCTACTACAGTGGAAACAGTGCGATAAAGAAGATTTCACTAGACATCTACTACAGTGGAAACAGTGCAATGAAGAAGATTTCACTAGACGTCTACTACAGTGGAAACAGTGCAATGAAGAAGATTTCACTAGACGTCTACTACAGTGGAAACAGTGCAATGAAGAAGATTTCACTAGACGTCTACTACAGTGGAAACAGTGCGATGAAGAAGATTTCACTAGACGTCTACTACAGTGGAAACAGTGCGATGAAGAACTGGTAGGGCAGAAAGGGGGAGGGTGGAGCTAGGGCAAGAATTAAGAGTTGGTCAGGGTCAGGCGAGAGGCGGCAGGAAGGATGATGAAGGCTAAGGGCCAGCTCCAATGTGTAAGAGGGGAGGGAAGAATGGAAAAAGGAAATGAGCCCATGGCTCCCCCTCTTTCCCTCTCTTTCCATTTTTTTTAAATTTATTTACATTTTGAGTGTTATCCCTTACCTGGTTTCCCCCTCCCGGAAATTCCCTCTCCTATCCCCCCTCCTTCTGTTTCAATGGGGGTATTCTTCCACCCACTCACCCACTTCCACTTCCCTGCCCTCGATTCCCCTACAATGGGCCATCTATCAAACCCTCATAGGACCAAGGACCTCTCCTCCCATTGATATCTGACAAGGCCATCCTCTGCTACATATGCAGCTGGAGCCATGCATGGATCCCTCCATGTGTACTCCATGGTTGGTGGGTTAGTCCCTGGGCGCTCTGGGGGGTCAGGTTGGTTGATGTTGTTGTTCTTCCTATGGGGTTGCAAATCCCTTCAGCTCCTTCAGTCCTTCCTCTAATCCTCCATTGGGGGCCCTGCATTCAGTGCAATAGTTGGCTGCGAGATCCGGCTGTATTTGTAAGGCTCTGGTTCCACTTTTTCTGTATTTACTACTTACCCTTCCTGTCTGTAGATGAAAGTCTCAGATTGGGGACTTATTGAACAAACCATGAAATTCCAGTTCAGTTCATGGGGCACAGGAAACTACATTTTCAACAAGTGCCCCAGAAACCTGGAGTCTAGAACTCCCTGTGAGCCCCTGAGAGGGGCTTGCATTTGTCACTAACCTCCATTTTACAAGCACACTATGACCAACCACTCCACCTTTTCAAAGCCTGTGTCAGAGCAGTTCACTGTTTTAAGTCATGAAATAAGAGGTGAGATATTAGAGAAGCGATGTTATTTATGAGTTTCCTTTAAAGTATGTGTGGGGCCGGGCGGTGGTGGCGCATGCCTTTCATCCCAGCACTTGGGAGGCAGAGGCAGGTGGATTTCTGAGTTCGAGGCCAGCCTGGTCTACAGAGTGAGTTCCAGGACAGCCAGGGCTACACAGAGAAACCCTGCCTCGAAAAAAAAAAAAGTATGTGTGGGGACATGTAAATACTGGGGATCCTTTGGATGGGAAAGAGACTTATCAGTCAGTCTAGGCTTGAAAGGCATCTCCTTTGAATTACTCTGTCCCTTGTCATTGATGTTCTGACTTTATCGTCATTGAACAACCTTCTGATTCGGAGCCAATCATGGGGCTCCACTAAAAAGAAAAAAGTACCAAAGCATATAACAGTTGCTGTGAGTTTCCTGGTCTCATCTTGATGGTTCTGTCTTTTATCATCAGTTTTAACAAATTGACTTTTTCCTTTCTAAGTCACTGAAGAGCTAGCTGTTCAGCAGAACCAGGACAGCAAAATAATCTGAACACCCATCAATCAGATCACTAATAATCAGCAAACTAATAAACGTAAGTTTAGTCTTTAAGGTCATAAACCAGACCATGTATCTAAGCTGACCTAGAACAGCCAGCCATAGCTGAATCATCACCACAGGAGGGGCAACTGGACAGATAACTCCTCTGCCTGCATAGTCTTGGCCAGATCTCTCCCAACAAGAGGGGCAGGGTGTGTTAGAAATTAAGGCTAAGTAATCAGGCTATAGTCTTACTTACCTAGAACCCCATGCCTGTTCAAACATAGCCAGGTCTTTGAGATATTGAAACTAGCCTGGCTGGGGAAAGACGTTCTGAAGCACACAGGAGCTAAGTCTACATACAAGGTGTGGGGCCTTGATATTGGTTTCCCAGAGCCTAGTCTTGCTTTCTCTGGCACCACTAATAAAAAGGGAAACAGCAAAGAACAGCGAACACTCTTTCCCACAGAGTAAGTTGTGAGACGTCTATTCTAAGAGTTTCCCTTCCTTATCCCACTTGTAACCTATAAGCTAAGTCCTATGCCTAAGACTTTCTAGGGAGTTCTGTGTTTTCACTTTAATTGCTGTTGTGAAGTATTGTTCTTTGAACCATAACTACCCAGCGACCTGTTGGCATCCTTTGAGGCCTACCACTAATTGACATTCTCCAGGGGGGCCCTACAGCCCACAGGGTTAGCAAGTCACCTTTTGCCCACCTCACCCTCCCATCCCCCCCAAGGAACTCCCTGAGGCATATACTTGCTAGGGACACCTGGTGGAGAGAAGCAAGCACGGACCCTCAAAGCCTTACAAGTCTTACAAGGAATCCTAAAATCAAAAAAACCCTCAGCACACCTCGGGCACAGAAGCAATAACTGAGCCAAGCTCCTGCCGGTCTCAAAGACAGGGTTGGAAACTAACACGTCGAAGATCTCAATGAAAATTAAGCTCAGGGCAGCCAGGTGCTTATAGTCTGAGCAATCAGCGGGGGATTACAGTTTTGTTTTGTTTTGTTTCTAAGTTTTTTTATTTACATTCCAAATCATTTCCCCTTTCCGGTTTCCTCCCTCCCTGAAAGTCCCATAAGCCCCCTTCCCTCCCTCTTTTCCCTATTCAACCCCCTCTCGCTTCTCTGTCCTGGCATTCCCCTACATCCAGTCTTTCCAGGACCGGGGTCTCTCCTCCCATCTTCTTGGAAATCTATTGATATGCGAATTGTGTCTAGGGTGTTCCGAGATTGCCGGTTGTGGTGGCGCACGCCGGTAGAATTTGAGGAAGGAGGCAGAGGCAGGAGGATCACGAGTTCGAGGCCAGCCTGGGATTACAGTTTTTAAGAGTAGGAAGAGCATTCTACTGTTCAGTGGATTTGACTGAGAATTCTGAAGAAGAAAAGCAATGATAGAAATGTGAGTTAGATAAACACTGGTCAGGGGGGCACTACAGGTTAGTAAGAAGGCAAGGCAGAGATATATGGAGGGAAGCACACAGAGAATGGGGTAAGACAAAGGGGTAAGGGCTAGAAAACCGCAAGGTTCAGTCACGGCGAAAACTGGGGCTCCGTGGGCAAGAGACAGAGAAGTAGCTCCCCCTAGCGTCCTGGCCGAGCCACAGCCCAGCTCCGGTGGGCTGGAAGCCCCGCCCAGCCCGCGCAGTTTGTTGGCTCCGGGTTCCCTTATGTCGCGCGGCCCTAAAGTTCCGGCTATGGCGCGCGGACGGAAGGTTTAGGTGGACGGACTGAGGCTGCAGATGGGCTCCGGGTAAGTCAGGAAATCTGCCTGTTGGAGGCTGTGTTTCGATGTCAGTTGCGGTTACAGGGGAAGGAGTGGAAGGAACAACACAGGGCAGGCAGCGGGCCTTCTCTGAGCCTGCGACTAGCCTCCCCTTTGTGTGGCCCGGGTCTTCAGCGCGGGTCTTGTAAGCAGTGAGGTGTCGCGACTGGGGCCGTGTTCCTTCTTCTCCTGAGAGACTTCCGTCCCTGGACCCTGAGACCTCCGACCCCTCTTTCCCCGTGAGTTCCTTACACCAAAAGTTTTGGACTCGTTTTAAAGGTAAAAGTCTATTCTTCAGTTGCAATCCAATGGACTATGCTGCATTTCAGGCTATTCATTCAAATATTAGTCATCTGAGAGTTTAGGACTCATAGGGCAAGTCAGGGTGACAGAAAAGCCCAAGTGTATGCACTTAGAAACCGAAGTGGAGCTTTGAGAGATTCCTGAGAGTCAAATTGCTATGAATGGGCAATTATCCCCTTCAGGATAGAACTATAAATGTAATCGATGGCTTTTAGAGCAGTCAGGTGGCGAGGATGTCTCATCAAGAGTAAGTAGGCTGTCCGGGAGAAAGAAAACCCTAAGTTATCCGAAACATCGTCTGTAAACTAGTACCTGTTGGAAAGGCTGAGGGCAGTGTGGGAAAACTTATCTATCCAAGTAAGAAATACACCGTGTTATTTACTGCCAGCTAGTAATGAGAGATTTTATTATTTTTTTAATTTTGTAAATAGGCCTAGACTGCTTGAGTCAAACAACCTTCAGGGACGTTCCATTCTTTCGTTTATCCCGGTGCTTACAAAATTGGATTGCCACAAGTCGGCCACGGCTGAGGTAGTGCACTTGGGGCCTGACACAAATCAGTCAGGAGAAAGAGCCAGCCTCCCAGGTGTCTTGAGAGAAGGCCAGACTCACAGCTGCGGTCACCTATTGCAGTGCTAACAGCAATTTCATGGACTGGAAGTGCTTGTTGATAGATCCAGAAAACTGTTTCCCAATCTCTTAAGAGGTGAGGACATGATCTTCAACTTTTAAAAACTATAAAGGCCTCCATGCATAAATGTGACCCACAAGAGCCGGATAAACTGTACCGGAGCAGAAGTGCAGGAATCCCTCGTGTCTGTGCTTAAATAAGAAAGAAAGCCTATTCCTGTGTACAGAGTTAGTATTTATACTGTATTTCCTAATGAATTAATGTATGTTGTGATTAGGGGTAGTTCATTGGTTATATTGAGATTCTGTTGAGCCCCCTACTGTGTGCCAGATGTAAATCTGAGTAGACATTAGGAAGCAAACTCTTATTGTGATCCTTGCCCTTAGTGACTTCATTTAATACAGTTCTAAACTCATTTTTCTTAGGCAGCATGAACTTAGGAAAATCCTGGTATGTAGTAAAACAGGGCAGTGATGCTGGGCTGTGTGGCCCTGTCATTTCCAAAAGAGTGAGTATGTTTAACACATTGTTTAATTAGGCAAAGAGAGGAATACATATTTAATTTTTCTTGCAGGGGCTGGAGTGGTTCAGTAATTAAGAGCACTTACTCCTGGAAACCCTGAGTTAAGTTCTCAGCACCCACATTAGGCAGCTCACAACCACCTGTAACTCCAACTCTTGGGAATCTAACACCCTCTTCTGGTCTCTGAGGTCACCTGCTCATGTGTGGCAGGCACTCACACAGACACATACACCACATACACTGAATAAAAAAAATAAATGAAAATTTCTTTTAACTTTCTTTCCTACTGTCTAATATTTTGGACTGCTAAGAGAGTCTGAAAAGTAAAACTTTTCTCTGGATTAACTTTATGGGTATTGGATACATGAGATGTTACAATATGTGATATGTATCTATGGCCGGTATGTGGTAAAAAAGGCTTTTCCTGTTTGATCTGAGTCCCTAGCTCTTACATATAACATTGTTTCCATGAGCTAGTATGTGCTGAGTTCCCCACAACTTACTTACAAAAGGAATTGTAAAATGTCACACATTTCTAGTTGGGCTTGTACTAACAGGCAGTCTGCCTGTTAAGTTAGAGAACACTAGATTTTGAACCTGTTGAGTTTGCCCTAAGTCTATATAATGTGTGCAATGTGATTTTTTTTTTCCTATTTTGGTCCTTTGAGACAGAGTTTCATATAGCTCAGACTGGCCTCAAACACTTTAAATAGCTAAGAATGTCCTTGGGATGACCTGTTTCCATCTCCCTAGGGCTGAGATTACAGGCTTGTACCTCTGTGTTTTTTGAGACAGAATCTTACTATATATATAGCCTTGGCTATCTTAGAACTCACTGTGAAATCCAAACTGGCCTTGAATTCACAAATTTGTGTCTTGGATACTTGGAGTAAAGGCATATGCTACCCCACCTGGCCTACAATATGATTTTTATGAATTCTCATGCAGTCTACACACACACACACACACACACACACACACACACACACGCACGCACATTATGAAGTGCTTTTTTTAAATTTTCCTGACTTTATGAAGTGCTTTTTTATTTATTCTTTATACATAATCTGTGTCCTTTATTTATAGCTCTATGAAATTTTGATTGAATCTGCAGAGTAATAGAGGACCAACAGTCTCAATCCACATGAGCAGATCTGAGTATCTGGGAACTTTATTCCTGAGAAAAGAAGATACATTTTTTCCATATTGAATCTCATTTTATTTTAAATATCAAACAATATTCATCAAGACACTGGCCAAAAAAGTTATCAGTTGTCGGGTTAGTGTATATCATATACTGGCTAGATTGTTCTTCAGTATATTGTTAAGGAGTTGAAATAGTATTTATTGAATTAAGTTGTATAAAGTGGAAAGTATGGAGTCAAGGACTAACCGAGTTTAATGAATTCAATTTAATGTCCTTGAGTTACACTAGTTAGTAGGTGTATCTAGGAGAGGCCCTCATGGTGAACTAGGCTTTGTGCTTTCCTTCCCCTTTAATTCTGTGGTGCTTACCACCACATAGTTCTGGGAAAGTGGTTTAAATTGTGGTTAAGAAAAAAAAAACTTCCTTCCCAAGATATGTAAGACCTTATTTCTTTTCCACAGCATTTCTCTGGTTGTATCTGGCTGTCTGTGCTGAGACGGAGTGCTAAAATTGTTCCATCATGCCCACTGTGGTAGTAATGGATGTATCCCTGTCCATGACCCGACCTGTGTCTGTCGAGGGGTCTGAGGAATACCAGCGGAAGCACCTGGCTGCCCATGGCCTGACGATGCTATTTGAACACATGGCCACAAACTACAAGCTTGAATTTACAGCACTGGTGGTGTTTTCATCACTGTGGGAGCTCATGGTCCCCTTTACGAGAGATTACAACACCCTGCAGGTATACCTAGGAATCAGCTAGTGTAGATATATTTTGATGGAGCTTAAATTGACTGGGAGAAAAACAGTATTATGATTGTGTACTGGTTTTAGAACTTGGAATTGTTTCATAAGTGTGTAGGTATACAATCTATAACAAAACAAGATTCATATGTTCTTAACTTTCCTCTGGCAGAGCCATGAGATAAGGATGTTGCTTTATTTTCCTTTCTTGGTCTTCTGGAATCTGAAGATAATGCTCTGTATGCTAAGATCCAGCTTCTTTATGTTTAAACTTCACTCCTTTCTGCTTTCCTATACTACTTAAGAAACTGGAAAATGACCCATCCTTATTTTTTTTTAATCATTATTATAAAAATTTTAAATTATGTTTATCCTGACAAATAACTGATTTATAAATACCAATATACACTTTTAAAACCTTGACCAGTAGGTATTATCTTTCAGGCTTTTCTGTGGTATGCTAAACAATTTACTTTCTGACATCTGTAAATTATCAATGTTTCTAGGAGTGCTTAGCATGATACCTTGCCCCTGGTGATTAATCAGTATTTGTGGAATTAAACTGAACAATTTAAATGAAGGCTAGGTAAGTTAGGAAATAAGGATCAATTTAGTTTAAACTTAAAAACTATATATGGGAAAGGGGCTAGAGAAATGACTCAGCAGCTAAGAGTACTTCTTGCAGAGGAACATGGTTCAGTTCCCAGCACCCAAATAGTAGCTTACAAGTGTTTGTAACCCAGTGCCAGAAATTGAAACCTCTTCTGATCTCTGAGGGCTCCTGCATGTACATAGTGAGCTCTCTCTCTCTCTCTCTCTCTCTCTCTTACACACACACACACACACACACACACACACACACACACACACACACACAGGTGCACTAAGTACCTTAGAAATATATGGAAGCTGGGCAGTAGTGGTGCACGCCTTTAATCCCAGCACTCGGGAGGTAGAGGCAGGCGGATTTCTGAGTTTGAGGCCAGCCTGGTCTATGAGTTCCAGGACAGCCAGGGCTACACAGAGAAACCCTGTCTCAAAAAAATAAATAAGTAAATAAAAGGAAAACATTTGTGTTAAGGCATTCCTTAATTTAGCTCCCGCCCCTTTTTTTTCTAAATGTACTGGATCACTTTAGGGGGATTCAGGACAGAATCTTGCTGTGGAACCCAGGCAAACCTCCAATTCTTATCTTCCTCAGCCTCTTGAGTACTGGCATTACAGGCACATACCAGCATGCTTGGCTTTTATGAACTTTCGTATAAGTGATTAAGTTTAAGGATTCTCATTACGGACATTCCGGAGTTCTGAAATCTGGATAATTGCTGTATGGAACTGGGAAATCACAGTTAAGATCTGGAGCCCCAACATCAGGCTGCCTGGCTTCTGACAGCAGGCTCTGCCACCTCTCTCACCAGAAAGTTACTCAGTTGTTCTGCACCTTGGTTTCCTTGTTTAAAAGAGGGAGTGGAATGATGGTCAGGTGCGCATCAAATGCTGGGAATGGCCTGTAAGATGTGGTTAATATTTGATACAGTTGTCACTTTTGCGATGTGTTTTCATTTTTGAATTTAGTGTTTTCCTTCAAGCCCACTTAGGCACAGGCTTGGGACTGCATACTTTCACCTAACAAGAAGGCATAAAGAAAGCTAATTTAGGGGGCTGGAGAGATGGCTCATTGGTTAAGAGCACTGAGTGCTCTTTCAATTCCCAGCAACCACATGGTGGCTCACAACCATCTGTAACACAATCTGATGCCCTCTTCTGGTGTGTCTGAAGACAGTGATAGTGTACTCACATACATAAAAAATAAATAAACCTTTTAAATAAAAAAGAAAGAAAGCTAATTGTCCCCTTTGTAGCATACATACTTTGAAAACTTTGTGTTTCTAATAACAAAGAGAACCGTAAACACTTGTATTTTTTATTCAACAGGAAGCACTGAGTAACATGGATGATTATGACAAAACCTGCTTGGAGTCTGCACTAGTTGGTGTTTGCAATATTGTCCAGCAAGAATGGGGCGGAGCAATTCCTTGCCAGGTAATGATAGATTCTTTGTTGTCGCCCTAAGTTACAACGCAACTGCTGAGGCCTCAGCATTCCACAAACCATATTTTATACTGTTCATGTCTTTTACAGCACCAAATGCTGGGGCTGTAACACAGTGGCAGAGCACCTGCCTAGGCACAAGGCCCCAGGTTCAATCCCCGGTATTGGAAAAAAGAAAGAGAAAGAAAATAGTATATGAAAAAGGCACCGTCACTCTAATTTGTCATGCTAATTTAATCTGCCTTATGCTAATATGCACATGAACCAGCAAAATTAAGCTTCAAGGAAAACATCTTCCTAGTAAATTGACCAATACAACGTAGTACCATTGTAGAAGAGACAAAGGGCTCACAGTGGAATTTAAGAACTGCACTCCCTGGAAAGGTTGTAATTTTGAGTGATAGAATTGTAAACATCAGTACAGTCTGGTCTTTCTTCATTACTTCAGTGTAGAATTTATTCAGCAAACTTCTGTTTTGGCTCTAAATTGTGTGAAATTAGAGAAGTATCATCACAAACTTACTTGCTCCTTTGGTGGAGTCTACAGTGGCTCCATATTAGCATCAAGTCAAAGCTGAGTAGCAACAGAAAAGGGATTTAGATGTGTGTAGACAGATGCTCTGAGAAGTGGTGGCATAATTAGAGGAAGAGGTAAACACTGCCAGTAGGAAAATTCTAGCAGTCTGCAGTTTCCCTGTGTGAGGCTTTGCAGGGTTCCGTAGCACTCACTCAACTGCAGTTACAGTATGATAGCCGCCTCTGCATAGCGAATGAGTGAGCATGACCGCTGCTTTATTTACAAAACTAGGAATGGTCAGATTGCCCCAGCATGTGATATGTGACTTTCTATTAGAAGGCCAAATCAGAATTTAGTATCAGTAGCATCATTGGTATTTTATTTTTAGTTCACAGTAAAATTGTGAGGCCTATACACACCTATAACTCCAGTGCTCAAGAAGGTAAGGCCAATTTGAGACTAGCTTGTGCTACCAAGTGAGACCTTGTCTTACAAAAACAAAACAAGGGCAATAGAAGAGATGGCTCAGTGGTTAAGAGCACTGGCTGGTCTTCCAGAGGACCTGGGTTCAATTCCCAGCAACCACATGGCTGTTCACAACTGTCTGTAACCCCAGACCCAGAGCATCTAAAGGCATGAAGTATCCACATGATATACAGACATACAAAACACTCTCTACACATAAAATGAACAAATAAAATGTAAGCAAGGGAGACAGTGTGTGTGACTCAGTTATTAAGAGCACTGGCTGCTCTAACAGAACCCAGATTTGATTTTCAGCACCAACATGGTAACATCTAACCTCTGTAACTTCAGTCTTGGGATCTGATGCCTCTTCTGGCTTCCTTGGGAACCAGGTACACACATAATGCACATACCTATATGCGTACATATATACATGCATACATACATAAACATACATGTATGCATACACAGGCAAAATATGAAAAAATGTTTTTTAAAAACAGCGACAATAGTTATCAAAGTTGCTTGGCAGTGAGGGAAGGCTAGAGTTGGTTGAAAAACATGAAAGGATGTAGGAAGTAGTGGACTGCCTGTTCTCTAGAGGATGAGGATGCTTATATAAGTCAAATATAGTGTCAGAACTGTATGCTAAAAAGGCTCAGTTTTGCTGCATGAAAATTATATCTCAAGTCAAACTCTGGGGAGGAAAGAAAACTTATTTTATTACTGTGAAAACCATACTATTTGAACTCGTAGGCTCATAAGGACCTTGTATTACTTTTCAGTTAAGTCACCTTAGTAAACACTTGTTAAAAGAAGACAACAGATGGTGCTAGGGAAGATGGCAAAGTTAAGAATACTTGCTGTTTGTGCAGAGGACTGGGTTTGTCACCCACAGTGCGACTCACCTGTCTGTAACTCCAGCTCCAGGAGATCCAGGAGAAGGCTCCAAAAGATGCCTTCTTTTGTCTTCTTGAGTCTTAGGGTTTTAATGCTGTGAAGAGACACCATGACCAAGGCAACTCTTATAAGGACATCATTTAGTTGAGAGCTGGCTTACAGGGTCAGGGGTTCAGTCCATTATCATCATGGTAGGAAGCATGGCAGCATCCAGGAAAGCATGGTGCTGGAGGAGCTGAGAGTTCTCATCTGGTTCTGAAGGTAAACAGAAGACTGGCAAAGCCCATCCTCACACTGACACACTACCTCCAGCAAGGCCGCACCTCCAAATAGTGCCCCTCCCTGAGCCAAGCATATATAAACCATCATACCATGCCATGTGACATGTCTGTGTACACACATGTACACATGTGTACACATACATGTACACACATGCAGGCACTCAGACATACACATAGAAAATAAAAATAAGTCTTTAAGAAGACAGAAAATGCCTTTTGGTTCATTCTTTTCAGGAAAACAGTATGTATGTTTATGCACTATGTGCATACCTGGAATATTCAAATGAATATCGGATTTTCTAATAGTAACTTGAATAAAGTTTTGTTAGCATCCTCTGAAGTGGTAGTCAGCAGGTAGCAGCTTCATTGATCTTCCGTGGTTATGGGTAAGAACTGGTATTAAGAGCTAGCAACTTTGTCCTGTGCAGGCTTCACTTTCTGATGTTTAGTTTATTATATTTAAAAGAGGAAAAGAACCTGAATTGGAGATGAACAGTGTCAAAGGGCTAAGTCTACTTAGAGTTGCTAAGTGAATCAGATTCAAAGCACTGGATGTGAAATGATGGTTCTTGGTGATTTTGCAGCCAGTTAACATTAAATTTATTTAAATGTGGACTTTTTTTGATCAACATTTTGAATAGCTGGATTATGTCTTCATTATCTGAATAAAATATTTTATTTTGGCATTACATGCAATTTATCATAAAAACAGCACCTGCAGCTTGTGGGGTAGCTCAGTGGTTAAGGTGCTTGTGCCTTGAAAGCCTGGCAACCTGGTTCAATCCACAGAGCCCATCATGCATGTGCACATATCAACACACATACAACAGCATCCATAAAAACTAGTGTAAGAAATAAACCACTATGTGGAAATTGTTCATTCCTAGAAGAAGAAATTCCCTGTAGTCAATTGAAAGTCTTCCCAAAAGACAAGGCCTTCCAAGGGACCTCTATTCAGCATTTTAGACTGTAGAAGTCAGTGCTGGTGCTGGTACCAACATGCTGCAGCTGCTTACTAGGCTATAGAGGACCAAATTGACCTTCCTTTGGGATGCTTAGGAAGCCCACCCAGGGCTTCACTATCACCCTAAAGCAGCGGGCAAAGAGAAAATGGATTTTCAGATACCATATAGTTTACTGGCCTTTTCAAATTGCAAGTTAAACATGCATTTTTTTAAAGGTCTTGTTCGCGGCTACCAAGATGGCCTTACAGATGTTTTTACACTTTAAAAGTCAGAAGGACAAGTAACAGTACCAGATGCACTTTTAAAGCAGTATCTTTTTGGTTGACAAAGAATAGGATTTGTCATCCTTAAAAATAAAGTAGCAAAATTCAGATGTTTGAACTAGATCTTCTAGGGACACATACAAATGAATCTTACCATTTCATATGCCAGTGCCTTAAGTATTAAACGAATCTAAGAGTTGGAGTTCTGGTTTTAATGCAGTAGAAAGTTGTCCATGATTGCTTTTTTCCCTTTAAATGTTTGAAGGTAGACTTTTAAAACACAATTAGAGCTGAGTGTAGTGGTGCATACCTCTATTCCCAGTATACAGGAGACAGAGGCAGGCAGATCTTTATAAGTTAGAGACCAGCCTGGTCTACAGAGTGAGTTCCAGGCCACCCAGAGCTTAAAAATGAGACCCTGTCATTAAAAAACAAAACTAATAATAATTATAATAACAATAATAATAAAATAAATGAAAATGTGTACATTTTAGATACACAGTTCATTGACTTCACAGTGCATATATATATATAAAAACACCAGTTCAATTAAACTGTATTTCCAACATACCTCCCATCCTAGGTTCAGAAAACCTTGAGGAAGAAGCTAAAGAAAGAATGTAAGAGCTGGAGGATGTAGGCGGAGTTCTGTGAAATACTATGTTCTGGACATGACACACCATCCCACTCATGAATTCACAGTACTTGTAGTCCCTGTATAAGATCAAGCCATAGATTTCCAGTGGATCAAGGAGGGGCTTGAGGTCCCATCCCTAGCTGAGGAGATACTGACAATTGATGACTTCTGAAGGAAGGAAAGTAATTTTTCCTTGGAAGTGCACCCCTTTGGAGGTTGCTAGGCTCCAGGGAGTGACCCCACACTCATATGAATAAGGACACCATTAATTGTACTGAATAGATGATTTTAAAATACAGAGAGGAGGAAGAGGAAAAGGAAATAAAGTGGGTAGCCTGGGGAAAAATGGAGGAGGAGATAGGGAGAATGGGTATGATCAAAAACATTTATATAGCTGAACTTCTCCAAGAATAAAAGATGCTCTATATGTGTATAAAACATCAAATGTGTCCATCACTCCACAGAGCCTCCCCATGCTTCTTCCTGACAAGACTAGAGTCCTTTAAGTGTATACTTTAATCAGAAATAATTAAAAAGAAAAAAAATAATAAATATAGCTTTAATGTACAATTTTCCTGTCTTTACATACAGGTTGTTCTGGTGACTGATGGCTGTCTTGGCATTGGCAGGGGGTCACTGCGACACTCTCTAGCTACTCAGAATCAAAGAAGTGAGAGCAACAGGTTTCCACTCCCCTTTCCTTTCCCATCTAAGTTATATGTCATGTGTATGGCGAACTTGGAGGAGGTAATATTTTTTACTCAGATCTTTTTAGTTTGATTAACTAAATTTTAGGATTTGGTCTCTTTGTTTGATACATTTGTTAATGTTTTTTATGTATGCCATAACATTGTCTCCACTGATTTCAACTGAGGCTAGTTACAATTTAAAAAAACTCTGCATCTCAAATGCTCTTGACATTCAGACATCCTAACCCCAGCTTAGGAACATAGCTGGGTTGTGTTTCTGCCTGCTGGTGGGTTGTGGGGATCCAGGTGTTCTTTTGTGTGTCATGTCCCTTATTTGGGAGTTCTTATATCCACTGCAGCATAAATGTTGAAAGAGTATGTGTGCTTTAATTTTTTTGTAAAATAATGTTACTGCTAGCATGCTTTATTAAATGCTAGACTGCCTAGTTTTTCTTTTTATTTTTTGTTTTACGAGACAGGGTTTTTTTGTGTAGCCCTGGCTGTCCTGGAACTCACTCTGTAGACCAGGCTGGCCTCGAACTCAGAAATCCGCCTGCCTCTGCCTCCCAAGTGCTGGGATTAAAGGCATATGCCATCACTGCCTGGTGACTACCTAGTTTTTCAATTTGAGAAAGTTATTTGACTTTTTTCTACTTCAATTTTCTTTTCATTGTAAAATGTAGATGAGAGGCAAATCGATCTCTGAGTGTGAAGCCAGCCCAGTCTTCATAGCAAGTTGCAGGGCAGCCAGAGCTATATAGTGAAACCCTGTTTCAGAAGAATATAGATGATAGTTTTCCCATGCAGAATTAGAAACTCCATGGCGGGAAGCAGCTGATGAGGCTTCCGTCTGTTGTGGCACCAGCGCCTCCGTTCTTTACTACTTCACTCTTTAGCCTTGAATCGAATTGTAGTTATTTCTCTGTCGTTTTCTGTTAAGAAAACCATCTCAGACATTTCCTGCTGGTGTTACGATGATGCTAGTCTTGGTATACTGAGAGTGATTGGTGATTTGTGCCACTTTAAAGGGTTCCCCTCCTCCCGCTCTCTCTCTGCAGCTTCAGAGCACTGATTCCTTGGAATGCCTTGAACGACTCATAGACTTAAATAACGGTGAAGGGCAAATTTTTACTATTGATGGCCCCCTGTGTTTGAAAAATGTGCAGTCTATGTTTGGGTGAGTATATGTGTAAAGCCTTCCACCTTGATATTTACTTCAGAGTATAGTTTACAGCTAGGAAGAATATCTGTTTTATTATTGCTGATTGTGTGATTCAGTTTTCTCCAGGAGCCCATCTCTCAGATAAAATGATTGGAAGTAGTAGGTTTAAAAGTTCACTCGTGGTGGTAGTGGGGGGGGGGGTGGTAAGCAGGGGGAGGGAGATGGGATGGGGTTTTTCGCAGGGGTAACCAGGAAAGGGGGATACCATTTGAAATGTAAATAAAGCAAATATCTAATAAAAAAAAAAGTTCACTCATTTTCTAATTAAGTATGACTGAGTCTATATATTAGCCTGCAAAACTGACTTCCTTATAATGCTCAACAGTTTCTAAGGTTAAATTGTTTGAGCCTTCTCTGAATTGAAATCTTATCGCAAATGTCAACTTTTATTCTGTGTCCCAAATGCTTAGGTTTAGTCAATGGGAAACAATAACAAAATTCGCATCTTTAAAGATTTCTTGTACATGTGTCATATCACTGCTCTGTAACATCGTCTAGAAAGCTGATAGATCTGGCGTACACACCTTTCCATGCTGTTCTCAAGTGTGGCCACCTAACAGCTGATGTCCAAGTCTTCCCCAGGCCAGAACCTTTTGTTATAGATGAAGAAATTGATCCCATCCCTAAAGTCATTAACACAGGTAACTTCTTTGAAACTTCCTTCTTAATTTTTCTGTTATCTTTAACTTACCTAAGAGGTGACAGGTTATTGTTTTTTGGTGAAATCTTGAGTTAATCTCCAGTCCTCGGCCACTATAACTACATGTTACTAGAGTTAAAAAAAAAAAAAGGCCAGATTCACCTAAAATGATAAGGTCTTCGGTCTACTGTTCTTCCAGCTGAGCTATCTGAGCCACCTGAGATGATTATTGGTAAAGATTCTGAGATTAATTAGCATCATACCTAAAGTATATGAAGAGCTGTCTTCTAGACCTGGCACTCTGACTTTTGCACTGTGACCCTGGAAGTTGATTGTTTCTTTGGGTCCTAATGAGTAGGTGTGGGGAATGAACCAGTCAGTTGCAAAGCTCTTAGTTCTGGTGGACAGAGCCATTCTAGCCCTGCTTCTTATATTAAGCCTAAAACAAAATGCTTTCTGCATCCTACTGCTTTGATCTAGTGCGTGTTTGTTGATACCATGCTTAGCTGAATTAGAAAACTTTGAATTGTGGAGAATTGCAGGAGAGAATTGTCTTCCATTGGCTGGAGGACTCCTGAGTGGTGAGTGCATGTCAGAACTCTTAGGAACAGACATCATCCCTCTACATGTTGCTGACACCTGGTCTAATATAGTCTGACACTTATTAGATACTCAACAGGCAACTGCCCACTCAGTAAATGATTAGAAATAAGTGTGCAGTAAATAAATGTTCATTGTTTGGGGTGTAGAAATTTCAGAATGAAAGCCTGTGAGCCAGCTTTTTGCTTTTGTGCCTTTAGTTTTCGGCTGTCTGGAAGTAGGACACCCAGGTTCATTGTCAGAGAATATAGTAAACTGTACCTAGGGTTTAGTACCTAAGTCACTCAAGTGTTTGTCCTAAGCCCTTCGCTATTCAGCTCAGAGCCATTGGATACTCAGCTAGGGAGGCACAGACCGCAGGCTTACAGGGAGGGACACACCCTGCTGTGTCACAAGAGTCATCACTTGGGACACACAGCATGATTCTGGGATTCTGAAATTGTTTTGCTAATATGGCTGTGCTTCTGGATATACTTAGAAGAAAATTTGAAAAACAACTCTCAATAAATATTGTTAGAGGTTTACTTCTATGAAGAATAGTGTATGAGTCTATTTTCTTTACAGTTTTTATGTTTTCAAAGTTTTGTGTTAAATACTTACATAATCTAACATTTTATTAAAAATTCAGTTTAGCTTTAGTGGATTTTTTTTTTATTTTTGAGATAGGGTCTCATTAGAAGGCTCTGGCTGGCCTGGAACTCTGATAGTTTTGCCTCCTGGGTCCACCCAGGAATTTTTATTTTAGAATTTTAGGAAATACTTTTGGGCCCTAGCATAGCTGCTGTAATGGAAAGAAATCATTATTGTGTTACCTTGTATAGAATATTTTTTTTTCTCAAGTAAAGCTTCTTTTTGAGTATGAATATGGTGTATTCACAAGCATGTGAAGGTGTATGCAGAGGACAGAGGAAGACATCGTGGGTCTTCCTCTATCATTTATGCCTTAGTGCCTTAAGACAGGCTCTCACTAAAATAGGAGCTCCTATTTCATTCACTTTGATGGCTAACCTGCAGTCTCCCAGGACCTGTGTCAATATCCCCTAAGCCTGGAGTTATAACTCATGTAGAGGCACAAGTTATGGACTGGTGTCTGAAATGCTGGGGATTCTAACTCCAGACCTCGTGTTCAAGCATTCTTAACCACTATGCCATCTTCACCCCCAAAGGAATGTTCTTAAAATGGTGGCTCTACCTTCCAAAGGCTGAATGAGGTTGTTGTAGATACCTTACTGCCCTTGATTATACAGAAGAATTTGACCTTTAAGCTTTTGCCTTGACTACTAAGGCCCTAGTCTCATAAAAATAAATTTTACCTTGTTTTGTTATAAAACTTGAATTAAATAAAAGATATTATAGTTTGAGGTACTAATGAAAATTATCTATGATCCTTAAAAATGTTTAACAGTTTTCCTAGTTGTCATATTTGAAATTTTTGCCTTGAAACAGTGTTTTTAGACTCTAACACACAGACAATAATGCATTTTCCCTCTTGTGAGTACTTGTGTGTTGATTTCTCCCTTACAGATTTGGAAATAGTGGGCTTTATTGACATAGCTGACATTTCCAGCCCCCCAGTTCTGTCCAGGCATTTGGTCTTGCCCATAGCACTTAACAAAGGTGAGTTCTCTGCTTATGGCTTTGGTTTACATGGAACACTATGTTTTCTAAAGTCCCTCTTCAGTGCCAGATGGTAAGCTGGTCCCCTGCACAGAATGTAAAGGAAAGGAACTGTTACTGAATTGGATTTCAGAAATCCAATGTTGCCTCAGATCCCAGAATAGATAGCGTGCTGCCTTACACACTGTGGAAACTCTTGACACATTACATTGTGCACTGGTCTGTGGACTCGTGGTAGGAGACCTCTTTAAAGGTGGGCTTTTCTAAGAGGAACACACTGAGAGGAAGAGGGGGAAGGACACAGCTTTGTTCTGCTGGCTCCAGCCATGCCGTGAATACACAACGTGATTACAATCATCATGACTCCTGCAGACTGTGCATTGCCCCATGAGGAACTGGGAAGTCGTATCCCCCAGGCTAGCATCTCTCTCAAGTATGCCACCCTCTAGCTGTTTGAAATATTCCTTTTCTGTGTTCTCAGCTGACCATCTACCTTATATTTACCAGTTCTCTTCAGGAGCTATGTTTAGCAGGTCAGCCATCCCCTCCTTTGTGAATGCTTCATTATGAGAGCTGGAGTAAGGAACTCCATGAGAAATAGTCACACGTTCACAGCCAGAATCATTTTAATGCTCTTTTATTTTCTATGTGTTTTGAGACAAGGTCTCACTCTGTACTATAGGCTGGCTTCAAACTCAGCCTCCTAAGTGCCGGGATTACAGGCATGAGCCACCATGTCCACCCAGTTCATAAGCAAAATCTTGATATTCATGTACAGCAGCTTATTGGGATCATTGTGTTTATAAGCTCATGTTCTCAGAGAACAGCCAGATTGCCCTAACTGTCAGACCCTAGAAGGATCTGTATGCTGTATAATTGCTGAGCAGCAAGGAAGCGAAGTGGTGGGGGCAGGGAGCAGTGCAGGAGGAAGGGAAAGCAGAGCAGAGCAGTGTTGAGATGTGCATCGGGCACCAGGCTGTGCTGAAGATAAGTCTCCGAGTAAGAGATCAGACAGATGCTTTTAGAGGAAGGTTAACCCACAGCAGCGTATGGGAGACCCTAGAGTTGGGAACTTTAGCCAAGAAGCTCGTAGAGGAACCACTGTGTACTCTGAACTTGTTTCTCCAGTGTGAGCACTGTCAGCGTAGACCACACCTGCCACTTCTGTGTCTGATCTGTTTAGATTGGTGCCTCAAGCCTCCATTGGCATCTCACTGAATTTTCTACAGGAATGCTACGAAACTGTTTTTATATACAACTCCTCTGGGCATAAGCCATAGACTTGTATTTAAAGAGAATAATTAGAGTTAAGAAATGTGCTCAGTAGTAAGGCATAATATATCTACCAAGTCTAAAGACTTAAGTTTGATACCCAGTACCCACCCCCAAGGAAAATGATGGAGTTAGTAAAGTGATAAAGTTCTTGCCTTGCGAGCATGAAGACCTGAGTCCAGTCACCAGCACTTATGTAAAGAAGCTGAGTGGGTACACACCCGTGGGCTGGGTACCCTGGGGTAGATAGGTCTCATGAATGAATGAGTGAATGTTCTAAAGAAAAAATTGAGATGGGGGTAATAAAAGCTTCTAATCCCAAGGCTAAGGAGGCACAGACAGGAGGAGCTCTGAGGATCCCTGGCCAGCCTTTCTAGCCTGGTTGGTTGGGAGGCTCCAAGCCAAAGAAGCCTGCTCCAAGTGGGTACATTTCTAAAACTAACACTTGAGATGGCCTTCTGGCCTCCACATGTGCACATGCATCTGTACACATGCTTTCTTTTAAAAAGAAAAAAATGATAATTTCTCTCGTGGTAAATAAATAGTATCTTTTTTCTTTTCTTTCTTTTTTTTTTTTTTTTGAGATGGGGTTTCTTTTCTCTGTGAATCAACCCTGGATATCCTGGGACTCACTTTGTAGACCAAGCTGGCTTTGGACTTTCAGAGAACTGCCTTCCTCTGCCTCCCAAGTGCTAGGATTAAAGGCATGCGCCACCACGCCAGGCCCAAGTGGTACATTTACAGTCTGTATTGCCGCAGTCACCATCCATTTCAGACCTTCCTTCTCATCATCCACCGATAGGGGCTATAACCATGGATGCCAGGACCCCTTCTCTGTCGACTGCCTGTGCTGTTTTATATACGTGGATTAATGTATTCGAATAGGTTTTTATGGACATTTAGTGGAAAACTGTGTTTTTGTAACTTGTTATAATGTGCCTTTACAGATCCATGCATTTCCCTTCAAAGTATGAGATAGTCAGGTGTGAGAATTCTGTAGCTAATATGCTAACCTGTTTTACAGAAGGTGACGAGGTGGGTGCTGGCATCACTGATGACAATGAAGATGAGAATTCAGCCAATCAGATTGCTGGGAAAATACCCAACTTCTGTGTCCTGCTCCACGGCAGCCTGAAGGTGGAAGGGATGGTGGCGCTGGTCCAGCTAGGGTAGGGTTCGTTTGTACTGCCGGCCCAGAGAGAGCTACTCGGTGAAACCTTTCACAGACCTAAGAAAAGACATGGAACGATGCTGGTCACCTTTTCCTCTCTGCCATAACCTTCCCGCCTCTGTTACCTTCTAGACCTTAATTATCCCACAAAGTAAGTGGGAAACGGCCTTTTTAACTGCATTGATTTAATGGTATATATCTTCTAAGTTTTTAGTCACACACTTTAGAGGATTTTGCTGTGTGACCCAAACTACTCGCACACACATGACCCTCCTGCCTCAGGCCCTAACATGCTGGGTTACAGCTGTACCAAAAGGTCTTCCTCTTTTTAAATCTTGCCTGGGCGCTGAGAGGCAAGCCCTGGATAGGAACCTTCCGTAGTGACCTGCTCTGTTTCTGGGCACCCATGTTCCCTACTGCTGCTTGTTAGCTCGTGCCACCCCAGCACTGCACAGACGAGGGGACTGAAGCTTCAGGAGACGGGAATGACCCAAGATCACAGAGATAGCAAACCGGCGAGCCAGGGTTCTTACCCTGCATGTTTAATCCAGAATTCATGTGCCGCTCTGTTGAATTCCTTCCCTGTGTGGAAAGAACTAGCTTTCATATTTTCTGTAGTCCTGAAACCTGCAAAGCAGTCTGCTTCTCTTCCTGTAACATCCATTGTTGGAAAAGAGGAAGGGGCCTTCTGGCCATGACCTGACTTTGTCAGATATAAAAGATCAAGGAGTTAAGATTAATCACAGGAAGCATACCTCCATTTTTGCTTGAATGAAAATTCCAAAAAGAATAGTTTTTTTCCTTTTTTGATTTATTTTTAATTGTGTGAATGCACATGTGTGTGTGTGTGTTCAGATGAGAGCAAGGTGTCCATGGAGACTAAGGACTGGAATTAGGATTACAGGTGATGTGACCTTCTGGTCCTCTGCAAGATGGACAAGTGCATTTCAGAGCGGCCTGCTCTGTTTCCTAGCACCCACGCTCCCGCTGCCTCTGACTCGGGATCTCCCAGGGCCTCTCCGAAGCTCGGGCAGTGTCCCCTCACTGTTGCAGACTTTACCTCTGGTGTTGCTTTTGTCACTCCAGGAGGCAACTGGAGGGACCTGAGGGCTGCAACTTGTATTGCTCTGCGCCCAGACTCCTACCTACTGTGCTTTCACAGCGGCTGTTTTCTCTTTTAAACCGCTTTCAGTGTACACACATTCACTCACTCACACACACACACAGTTACACATACATACTTGCACTCACACAAATGCTCATGTCAAATGCTCATACAGTCTTATACACACTCTTACACAAACACACACAGTTTTGTGACTAATATATATCTCAGAGAGTTGGAAATATGTTCATTTTCAAGTTTAAGATTTGGCTTTGGTGAAGTACTATGCCTGACCTAAAAACTTAAGTCTGTGCCTCCAGAAAAGTAGAACCTAGACTTCTTTCTATAACTTGATGGTCCTGGGCTTGACTTTCTGACGTCCATCTTCTCTCCACCTAGTCCTGAATGGCATGGAATGCTCTACTCCCAAGCTGACAGCAAAAAGAAATCAAACCTCATGATGTCACTCTTCGAGCCTGGCCCAGAACCTCTCCCGTGGCTTGGGAAAATGGCACAGTTGGGGCCCATTTCAGGTATAATGCAGACATCTTACTTACTTGACATTGTTGTGTCGCTGCTGCTGTGAATGTCTTTTGAGTGTTGTTAGAGCACTCCTGAGCTCTCTGATGTGAACCTTAGAGTGTTTAAGGCTTGAACTCAGCTGTCTCAGCTCAGAGGGAACACAGCATTTATACTGAGTGAAGTAAGTATAGTGTCATTTGGTGCTCTGAATGGAAACCCTGTGTGTTCATGCTGTTGGTCAGTCGTTTTCAGGCCATGCAGCCATCTTCCTTTTGGAAACACTTTTCCCTCACTTCACTGACATTGCTGCTGTTTCTAGTCTGGCTTTTCTATCTCTTGTCACCATTGTGATCAGTGCGGCAGCTGGAGTTCATCCACCTGTGGCATTGGGAACTTAAGGCAAAGCTTGTCCCATCTCCACAGATCAGGAAGTAAAGTTGAGCTGTTGGAATTGATTTGTAACCTTCAGTTCCCATGCCCGTAGAGCCCATTTCTGGGTATTCGCCCTGTCCAAAAGGTTCTCCAGGGGACATTTCCCATTCACATCTCAACAGGAAGTATGTGTAAAGTGCATGGTACAGTGTAAGTATGTAATTGCATACTTACGTCTTTTCTCCTCTTGCCTCAGTTTCCAGAATGTCCTTTGGTTTCTCCTGTTGTTTGTGCTCTGTCTTTTTGTTTCTTCAGCTGTAGTGGGTTCACACTCCCAGATCTGGACCTTGAGTCTTACCTGGTGTCCCTCCACATTTGCATGTTGCATTTCCAGGTCTGAGCTGGACTGTCTTGTCCCCCACTCTCACCACTTATACTGCTTCTGTTCACTCTGCCGGTCCTTTTGTTTGGAAACACTGTCCTGAGCCTCCAACTCTGCACTCACCATTACCCTCGACCCAGTTGACTCCATTTCCATTTTAGAGCTGTCTGCTATCTAGCCTGTGCTCTGTAAATAAAAGCTGAAGTTTTCAAAGTCTGATGGGGAGTAGACTCAACAGAGTGCGTGAAGTCAGTTCACAGCCAGGAGCACAGGAGATCAGACAGCTGTCTGTGACTCAAGAAGATCTTCCCAGACAGAAGCATACCAGCTGAGTTTGCTAAGCTGATGAAGGAAGAAAGGGCTGGGAGAGCAAACAAATGCCTGTTGGAAGGGAGGAAGAAGCTGGAGCACTGGAGGGGCAGATAGTAGGTTAGAGACTGGCTGAGTAAGAGCAGAAAAGACGTGCTCCGAAATGACTGTTCTGCAGATACTGGGAAGCCACAGCTGCTTCTGCTATTATGACAGCACTCAGGAGATTGTGTGCCAGTGTCCCCAATCCAGGTAGGAGATAAAAATAAAATTTACATTCCAGGGCTAGTGATGTAGTTCAGTTCTCGCAATGGATGAAGCCCTAGGTTCAGTCCTCAGCATCTCATATGTCTGGGTGTGGTGGTGGTGCACACCTGCAATTCCAGGGATCTGCATAGTGCAAAACTCCAGTGGCTTTAATTTAAATAGTTTGCTATATAAAATAATTGTGAGTATGTCTCTATGTATGTATGTGTGTCTCTGTGTGTTGAAACAAGGTCTTGCACTGTAACTCAGGTTTTTTTCCTGCCTTGTGTGACTCCATAGTTAACTAGCCACATGAGATTATTTAAATTTATTTAAAATTAAAGAACATAAAATTGAGTTCAGGTATAGATGTTTCTTGTACCCTAGAAAGTTTAGGTGAAGAGTTCTGGGCTAAAATATAGAACTGTGCGTATGATGTAGCTTTAAAGTGAGTTTTCCCAGTACATGTGTTTGGTTTGCCTTCTTTGGCCTTTATGTGTAAAGCTAATGTGAAACTGGTTCCTTTTAGGACATTACACTGGTTTTCACTTCGCTAGGTCCATGCAGGTTGTTTAATCTCCTACTTCAGTGACAGGTTCTCCAGCATGACTGAAGTTAATGTAATTCTCTGCTAATGATGGAGTGATTCAAAAGTTAATCCCTTAATTGGAAATGTAATTGTGTTTGCTAGGTGTCATTTTCAAAATTGTCCTTTTCTTTAAGATGCTAAAGAAAACCCTTATGGGGAGGACGACAACAAGAGCCCATTCCCCCTGCAGCCCAAAAACAAACGAAGTTATGCCCAGAATGTGACTGTCTGGATCAAACCCAGCGGCCTGCAGGTACAGTGGCAATGCTTCCAGAGGGCGGCAAGGGTGTTTGATTTGATTGCTCTCTCCTTTGCTACTGTGTAATTCATTTACTTCTGATGTCTGCTCTAATTTTCCAAGAGGACATGAAATGGCCTACAGTGAGACACATATACAACACAATCATTTTTTACAAAATTTAGAGCAATAACAAAACCAGAGGGAAAATGGTAATTGTGTTTGAGGACTTTGGTTCTGGACTTCCTGCTACCAAGGTTACAAAAGAAGCAAATGCTTGTATAGTTTTTCTGGTCTAATAACAATAAGCATGGCAGCATTTCTAGACAGGTAGATTTGCTCAGCATTGATCTTATTTTTTCTTTATTCTGTATTTTTTAAAACAGGCTCATGAAGTCCAGGCTGGACCCAAATTGACTGTGTAGGTTAGGTTGGTTTTGAACCCCTAATCCTCTTGTATCTACCTGTCAAGTGCTGGGACTGCAGACATGAACCATCACACCTAGTTTACCAGCACTGGATCCCCACCCCCCCCAACACACCACACACACACACACACAGTTTCATTGTGTAGCCCTGGTTGTCCTGGAACTCTGTAGACCAGGGTAGCCTCAAACTCAAGAGAGATCCATTTGCCCCTGCCTCCCAAGTGCTGGGATTAAAGGTGTGCAACACCACCACTCAGCCAGCACTGAATTTGTAAAAATATTTTTTGATAATATTGTATATTAGCATAATGTATTAGATCACATCCACATCTCCCCCTTCCAAGTACTCCCAGATCCCCCCCAACACATCACCTCTCCAAATTCATAACCTACCATGCACCAGAGCATGGATAATCTACCAGGGGCATGTCCCTTAGGAGAACGTACTTTCCCTCACCAAATGGTCATCAACTGCTAATAGACCTTGAGTGAGGGGTGGGCCTCCGGAGCCAGCACTGCATTTTAGTTTAAGTCTTCACATGCTCTGGGCAGTGGGGCACACCTGCAATCCCAGCACTCAGGAGGCAGAGGCAGGTGGATCTCTGAGTTTGAGGCCAGCCTGGTCTAGAGTGAGTTCCAGGACAGCCAAAGCTACACAGAGAAACCGTCTCGAAAAGAAGTCTTTATATACTAAGGTTGTGGGGTTTGTTTTTTGGGGGGGGGCTGTAGGGTAAGACAGGGTCTCACTCTACTGAAGTCTTAGCTGGTCTGGAACTAGCTATGTAAACCAGGCTGGGGTCAAACTCATAAGCATCCCTCAGCCCCTGCCTCCTGAGTGCTGGGACTAAAGGCTTCACTGCCAAACAATAATGCTGTTATTGTTATATTGTTTCTGGGGTTGGGGGGGGGAGATAGAAAGATAAATATTAAATTTACCATTGCATCCATGTAATGTACATGTTGAACACTATGTTATTGGATGATCGTTGGCATTATCTAGTTCCAGACAAGAAACCTTTGTATGCTTAACCACTGAACCATCTCTCCAGCACTATCTTAAGTTGAATTTTTTTTTTTAATGTCTTGTGAGCTAAGGGTTCAACTTCATTCTTCTGTATTCATTCAGTTACTCTTTTCCCATTGATGGTCTAGCCATAGGTATGTGGGTATCCTGGATCTATTTCTATGAGACAATTATTAGTTTAATACCATGAAGCTTTTTAAAAGAAGATAATGCTTTAGCCACTGTTGAGAGAAACACTGATAGCATCTCAGAAGGAGTCTTCATGTTGACACTAAGTCTGTCCTTATTTCCATATCTTTACACACTTAAAGCTACTCTTTTTTTTCTTCAAAGCCATAGAATCGTAATGTTGAACTTTTTTGTGCTTCAATAGACAGATGTACAGAAGATCTTAAGAAATGCAAGGAAGCTTCCTGAAAAAACACAGACATTCTATAAGGTGAGACACAGTTTGAAAAGGTGGACCTAGGGGATGTGCCCTCTGTAGTGGGTAGAAGTATGAATGTGTACAGCAATTACAGTGAGGTGCGCATGCATCTTACCAGTCCAATCAGGAGTGTCTGGCTAGGCTGTTCCTCCCTCACAATCCAGGTGATATTCTTAAAATGACCCAGTCCTGTGCAAAAGGTTGCTGTGAGGGGCTCAGGCAAGCAGCTCGAAGGAATCACGAATACCAGCACAGCCTCACAACTCCTGTGTGGGTATTAGGGCTAACCCAGGCAAGCACTGCACGTGATCCCTAGGGAATGTCCCAGGACACAACAGAAGCTGCCTCAAGGAATGAGTAGCCAACAGTTAGTGTAAGGGAATGATGTGCTTCGTAATCATGCCTAGCTCATCTAGAACCACACAGTGAGGGACCAACGTGACGAGGGATGAAGTGGAATAGGGACATTTAGGCTCACTTAAAAAAAAAAAGAAAGAAAGAAAGGATTTTATACGCTTAGCTTATAACTTGCTATGTAGATCAGGCTAGCCTGGAACTCAAGAGATCTGGCTGAACTCACTGTTTTACCTGCTTAGTGTGAGGAGGGCCTTAGCCTGTTAATTTTAAAGTACAATATATAGGTGTTAGAGAGATGGCTCAGAAGTTAAAGAGCACTTTCTACTCTAGAGGACCTGGGTTCAACTCCCAGTGGGTCACAACCATCTGTAACTGGTTCCAGAGGGATCTGACTCTCTGAGGGCACCAAGTATGCACATGGTGCACAAGTGTGTGTGTATATTCAAAACACATAAAAATGTAAATAAAAATAAAATTCACCCTCAGGTGAGCATCTCTTCTGGAGAGCACACCTACTACCTTGTCTGAGTATCATCTTACTATCTTAATCACTGTTGTCTTTAAATCTAGTTACTAGCAATCTGGGAAAATTGGACAAAATACAGTTTTAATCAGAGTTCGACCAGAAAGCTTCTCAGCCAGCCAGACCCCCAGACTTTGTAATCTACATAAGCCCTTGACCCGGGCTCAGCTGCAGCCCATCTCTGCAGTTTGTACACATGCTTGCTGGTGCTCTGTTCAAGAAAGGATGGTTGTACAGTAGTGAGGTGGTTTATCTTTCCTGATACATTATAACCAGCTTCATGTCTGACAATTAGAGAGGGCCTGACAATTGGCTGCTTTAACTCCTCAAGTGGATGAGGAAGGGGTCTCCCTCCCTGTGTAAACAAGGCCAATGAGAGCACAGCAGCCACCCAGCTTGGCCACAACACACCCAAGTGGTTGATGGGGTGCTTTCTCTGCTGTCCCCTCCAGATGATCACTGTCACTCACTCCACGTCCAGCCAGAGAGACACCAGTCTGAGGCTGACATTTGGAGCCAGCCTTTTCCATGCCTGATTGAGAGGGGGAACCTAGTCCCCAGAGTCAGCACAAATCCTGTATGCAAGGCGCTTGCTGTGCTTGGCCTGACTGCATTATCTGTGGTCAGCTTGCTGACTGGTCTAGCTGCTGAGCATGCTGCAGACATCACTCCCAGTTACACATCACACTGGCGTCCCTGGTTCTATGCTGGAGACATCACTCCCAGTTATACATCACACTGGCGTCCCTGGTTCTATGCTGCAGACATCACTCCCAGTTATACATCACACTGGTGTCCCTGGTTCTATGCTGCAGACATCACTCCCAGTTACACATCACACTGGCGTCCCTGGTTCTATGCTGGAGACATCACTCCCAGTTATACATCACACTGACGTCCCTGGTTCTATGCTGCAGACATCACTCCCAGTTACACATCACACTGGCGTCCCTGGTTCTATGCTGCAGACATCACTCCCAGTTATACATCACACTGGCGTCCCTGGTTCTATGCTGCAGACATCACTCCCAGTTACACATCACACTGGCGTCCCTGGTTCTATGCTGCAGACATCACTCCCAGTTACACATCACACTGGCGTCCCTGGTTCTATGCTGCAGACATCACTCCCAGTTACACATCACACTGGTGTCCCTGGTTCTTGAGTTTAAAAAAAAAAGCTTCCTAAGTGAGGGTCAAAGAGAACTGACTCTAAGCGGAGTGCTTGGAAAGTGTGTGAAGAGAACTATCCATGTGTTTCAGGAGCTGAACAGACTACGAAAAGCTGCCCTAGCCTTTGGTTTCCTGGACCTGCTTAAAGGGGTGGCCGACATGCTGGAGAGGGAGTGCACCCTGCTGCCTGACACAGCCCACCCAGACGCCGCGTTCCAGCTCACCCACGCTGCCCAGCAGCTCAAGCTGGCCAGCACTGGCACCTCTGAGTATGCGGCATATGACCAAAACATCACACCCCTGCACACAGACTTCTCGGGGAGCAGCACTGAAAGAATGTGATGCCGAGCTCTGGAGTGCTCCTTCACATGCATTATTCTGAAGGCAATTTAGAGTTAAAACCTCGGGCTTCTTCAGCTCCGAAAAGCCACCCAAAGACCGTCAGCTCTCCCAGAAACAGCATCTACCTGTTTGAATGTTTCTACTGCAGTCTGAGAAAGATCTGAAGGGTGGTTGTCTGGGGCTCAGTCTTTAGGTCCAGAAACAGCCTGTTCCATGAGAACAGCTCCTGAGAAGCCTGGACAGATGAGGAGAGCTCAGGAAGAAGCCTAGCCAGCAGGAGCCTTCCAGCATCCAGAAAGTGACTTCTCTGTCGCAGTTATAAGGACATTCTTAAACTCCTGTGTTTGGAAGAAGCAATCCAGATGTCTAGAACTTGCCTAGGGTACAAACCTGATGCCACTGAGTTTCAATTTTTTTCTCAGAACTTGTTAAAATTTAAGTGGCGATGCTCAGGTGCTTCTGGTATATCTCAAGGTACAAATTTTTAGACTGTCACCACAATATGTGTAAAATCACTCCTGTTCATGTTTTTAAATGAAAATTAAATATTTGATTTTCTATAAAATGATTGCACTTAGAAACAAATGGTATTTTGATCTATCTTATCCCTTGAATATAATGCAGCTTCCAAAATGTCAGACTCCTCGGAAGCAATGTTTCTTGGGTCCCGTATAACCTCCTAGTTTCTGACAGTGATCAAGCTTTGTACCTCAGCCAGGTTCTAGCCAGTGGTTCTGAGAGCACTATGGGAGAGTCAGGCCGCCCAGGCTGTCTGCACGGTGCTCACCCAGATCTTCCTGACTGCCTTCAGCACTCCCTGAGGCTCCCACCAGTCACTGTGCCTGAACAAAGTGCTTTATCCATTTGAAAATCGTGAGATTAAATGATGTTTAAGCACAAGTTATTAGGATTTTGACTGTAAATGTTTTAATAGAAATACACAATCTTTCACTTTCTCAGACATCAACAAAGGGGATGCTAACAGCTACTAGAACATGGATTTTTGCACAGGGATACGGCATAGTTGACTGCAAAGCTCAACTGCCAGGTTTGTCCCAGTCATTGGAAGGAACGCCAGTAGGTAAAACAACAATCGTTGACAGGAGCTGCGACCTGGAAAATACTCTTGGGTGAGATGAGGTGTGTCAAAGAGCCAGTTTAATGCTAATCCACTCTGGGCTCATTGCAAGAGCAGAAGTCTCGCTCCCACTCCCCACCCCCCAGAGCAGGGGGAGTGGAAGCGACCACCCTCAAGCTCTTTTTTCTGGTGTTATATCACCACTTGGTTTACATGGAATGTGGTAGAGAGACTGAAGATGTCTTGTACAGTGGCCAACCCCAAGGTCTGTATTCTGAATCAGATTCCCTTTTAGAGGAGTTTCCTGCAGGAATCCTGGTGATTTCCCAGCTCAGATTTCTACTGCACACAGTTTTTTACCAAAAACCAAAACAGGCTGTGGTGGCTCTCACCTTTAATCCTAGGCAGAGGCAGGCAAATCTCTGTGTTCAAGGCCAGCCTCGTCTACAGAGCGAGTTCTAGGAGAGCCAAAGCTACACAGAAAAACCCTATCTTGAAAAAAAGAAAAGAAAAAACAAATCTAATAACAAGGAAAAAAACAGTTCAAAAAAGTAGTGTCACCGTCACTCAGAAATACACAATGGACTGAGCTAGCCCAAGGTCATAGACTGACTGTGTGTCTCTGTGCAGCCCAAGACAGCTTGTAGGGGTGTCTGGCCTATTTCAGTGTTCGTGTGTGCCACAGGCATCATTACCACAGTTGATTCCTGCCTGGCTCCTGTATCTGTCCCTTCTGACCCCTGCAGCCATTCACATTTGGAACTTATAATCTCTGTTCTGCAAGTAATGCTCCCTTTCTCCAGTGTCACAGGCAGTTCTGATTTAGCTAGGAATGAAGTAGTCATGGTGTTCCCGGGTTCTGATTGCTTTCTCTAAATCACTCTGCTTCTTCGATGCCTGGTAAGTGCTATAGTAATGAATGCCCTTAGCTAAAAGACATCAAATACAAAGTGTTCTCCAGCCCTACTCTGACTCAAAAAATGTCAGTGACCAGGTTTACCTGATTTTCAGAATGTCAGTGCTATCCCACTACACAAGTATTGGCTTGGTTATAAAATATATTTGGTCATTTTTGACAATCTGCAACGGGAAAATGTAGTCTTGTTTTTTCGGTTTTCACAAGCAGTAGCAGAAAGACCAAGTAGCAGAAAGACCAACTGTGAGGACAGACAGTGCCTGTAGGGAGGAGCAGACACGAGGAGGGCCACCTTTGTCATTAAATACACAAGAATGAACTTGTCAGATACCAGATATCCATGTCATGCAAGTACAACACTAAGATAAAGACAGTAGATTCAGGAATGTTACTGGGAAAGAGAGACAGCCTTATTTTAAAAAACAAAACAAAACAAACCCTTACATCAGTACAAGAAGTAAAATAGTAAGAATCATAGATTCTGCTCAAATGAAGCTACCAAATTTATCTTTAGTGGAGCTTTTTCTTCTTTTGTCCATACCGCCGCCTTCGCTGTTTATAAAGGTGACGAAAATTAATATATAACCCTGGAGAGGGAAAAACAACTGATTAGAAGCGTCCTTGTGACAGGGAAGTGAGGTATCTGCTGTTTGTGTCCAGGCCTCACAGCACTATTGTTCAGATAATGCTTAACCCACAGCAGTGCTTTGACAGAGGTGCCCAGCCCCTCCTCAGGACTTTATGCAGGTTGAGACAAAGGTAACCCTTGTTTAGTGAACAGATTCTGGATCTAACTTTCTATGATACTGTATTTATCTCATGCCATAATCTGTTCATCTGAGTGTCTCATTCATGTTTTGCCACATTTTAATATTGATATGGTCATCGATACATAGTCATCCTACATAGATGATTAAGTTAAAGATTTTTTTTTTTGCATGTTTTCCCCCCACCGTATACATGTAATGAATGCCCAGATCAGAGCTGGAAGGCTACTCCAGAACTTACTTTTTTAAGTAAGCTGAAGTCTAGAGGTACAATGCAGTACAAGAGGAAACAGGATTTCAGATGCAAGTTTCAATTCTACTTAACCAGTAAGCTCTGTAGCTTAGCCTCACCCTGGTTCCTTCAGATGCACAACAGGGATAAAAACACTTCACAGACTTACTATGGAAGAATGTGCATAAAAAATTTCTTGACCTATGAACATATACTACCTGGTTAAGACCCAAAATTGTGAATTTTGGATTGACGTAATTTTGAATAATAACATGCACATATCTATTAAGCAACGCTAACAAAAGAGACAGGTAATAGGGTCAGAACATATTAAAATATTTCTACTCTTTCCTGGGGACAGGACCTTACTCTATTATCTAGAACTTAAGGCAGTCCTCCAGCCTCAGTCTCCCTGCTGCTGATTACAAATGTGAGTCAGCACACAGGATTCTAGCTTTTGTAGTAGATCTGGGGACCTCCTAGGCGGTATAACCTCCCACACGAAGTGATGGCGATCACTAGGCTTTTTAACTTCTCAGGATATGTATACAGTTCACTTTGCTGTTCAGGGTGACAACTCTGAGATGTTCATGACTGATCCCTTCCTGCCCTTCTCTTACACCAAGCCTTGGCAGTCTGAACACAACTCTTGTCATCAGCGGCTACGTCTTGATAAATACGTCACTCACCAAGAGAACTAATGTACTGGCAGACTGAACCCACTGTTGCCAGCAGCACAGCTATGTTTATTTAAATCTACCAAGTCAAATACATAACCGAAACACTGACACTTAAAGGAAGTCCTGTGAGTTACAATGGCTTGAGTAATGTAAAGTTTACCTCTTGTTCCCATTAGTTCTGAGCTTTTATGAATTAATATAGAACTTGTGTTTGATACAAACCTAAGTTACTATAAGGCAGGGAGCTTGCTGACAGAGGCCATCACCACCTCCCCCGCTCCCCATAGCAGAGGTCTCTCCCGTGCTGCTGTTAGGAGAGCTCTGAGTGGTTCATCAGGAGATAATGTATGGTATTCCTCAATATCCACACATATGACAGACTCCCACTGACAGCACAGTCACAATTCAGCTACTGGAGACCTGAGAGAAAGATTTCCACATGCAGCATGTGCTCCTACTAGGTCTGTTTACACAAATAAAGCCTTTCGCCGGCCACTTTCAGAAGTGGAATTATAATAAGGATGCTAAAACTGAACCACTTAGCTATCCTGTCTAAAACATGACAAGAGACGTACACATAACTAGTACTTACCTAAAAATAACATTACAAGATAAACTTGAAGGAAGAAGGAAAATCTGACTTTCATCTTCACTGGATATGGCAAAGTAAAACTGAACCTTCCCGACTCATTGAATACTGGGATGGACTGGATCACAGCCACAGCTGAAAACCAACAATGAAAAGTCAAAAACACATCAGTCCTGGCACCTCAGGCCTCACAGCTCCAGGCTGTAGGGGATGTTTCCTGCCCCCTGTACAGAAAGCTCCCGAACTTCTCACATTGCCTCTAAGCTGTCAGTAGACTGATGAGAACAGCCCAGCACTGGGCTTCTGTTTCCTCGCCTATAAAGTGGGGTGGAGGAGTGGGGAGTCTTGCCTGATCTACTCACTAGGGGGTTGTCATAAAAAAATGAAGTTACTAATAAGATCTCTCTTTGGAAAATTAAGAATGGCTTGTAAACAAAACCCTGCAGCACAGGAGCACCGGCGTCCAAACCTTACTCAATGAGACCCGTGTCTCTGGAACAAATAGTGTAAAAAGAGACCATCAGGAAGAAGGGCCTGAGTCTTAATCACCACAGTGATTAGACTAAGGCTGGCAGAGGAAACCAGCCTGTTAGCCACATGGGCACCCCTCAGAGCTATACTGCGAACCAAAAGTTTCTAAAAATACCTTCTGACAAACATCCCAGAGGGTATAAGGGAATCCACATAGTGTAACGAAGCCACGTGAGCACCTTCCAGTCCACGTCGATGCAGGAAAGCATGTAGAAGGGGTACCTATGGAGGACAGAGGTCAAAGGTAAGGGCCACTGCCGGTTCTGAATCCCACCCGAGATGGCATTCCCAGATACCAAACAGTTAGTCCTCCACCTGTAGTGGCTTCACAACAGAATTACAGTCCTGGGTCAGCTATTCACAAACTCCCATCAGACTCCATTCAGCTCACAGAGGCTGCGGATTCTTCAAGGAACCCTTTGTTCAGCTACATGCTGGATGCTTAGAAGCTGATTAGCTTCATTTCACGCTCTCATCTATGTCCCTGGCAGGTAGAGATGCCAAACTGCCTCTGGATAAATGAATAATTCTATAAAATTATACAAAAAGCCTCTAATCTAGAACCAGAAATGCTCAGTCTTAAAGAGACATCACACAGGGCATGGTAGTGCATGCCTTTAAGTCTCATCGCAGAGGAGGCAGAGGCAGCCAGATCTCTGAGTTCAAGAGCAGCCAAGGCTACACAGTGAGACCCTGTCTCAAAAATGAAAAATCAAAAAAAAAAAATCACAAAAAATGAATTTCTTCCCAAAATGTTATCATCACTGTTTCAAATCTTTGTACCCAGCATGGAGGGTACAGACCCAGACACAGTAAGACATGGTTCAGATGCCACTGCCTCTTCCCACGGCACAGGAACCCTGCCAAACTGTTACTGTACACACTGAGAGCTGAGGCAACCTGCAGAGCCCCACTGTGTATGACACAATGGGAAAAAGCAGACAGGATGGGTGAGGGGTTAAAAAAGGAACACTGCTTAATTGGATAGATTTTTTTGTTTTGTTTCTGAGAGTCTCAGTGTGTAGGTCAGATTGACCCAAATTCATGGCAATCCTCCTGCCTCAGCCCCTTAGAATGAGAAATATAGATAAGCTATACTTAAGATGAGAGGGCTTTAGTAAGAGCCCTCAAGAAAGCTCTCTTAACCCATCCAGCCTGGACTGCTGCTTCAACCTGTCTTCCTCCAGACTTTTCAGGTACCTCCTTCCCTCCTGGATGGGCCTTGGGTCTTTACAACAGTGAGACCTTGAATTTATGTGAGATGGGTCTTTCATTCTCTGTTCTCTTTGGCCCCTACAGTCTGGGCTCTCAGCAGAGCTTTAAAACGGTCTGTCTTAGCACTGTCAAGCACTCTGATAGAGGCCAGAATCCTCACTTGTGTAATCCTAATGGACTCCCAGCCAAAGCAGTCACACTCCAGAGACGGCAAGCATTTGTACCCACCTGAAAATTTCAACTGTGCTCCATGAATAAAACACAAAGAAAACCACAGCTTTGTTTTGCATTTCTTCCATGGTGCCGAAAACAAGAAACAGAATAAAATTTCTTCCAAGAAACTATTAAAAAGATCCAAAAGAGAGAAAAAATTAAATATTGTATGTATCTGTGTGTGCACATACCTACATGTCTATCTGCACTCCCGCAGCACAGGCACGCACTTACAAATGCTCCCTTTTCTTTTTAAAGATATATTTTTTTATTATATGTAAGCACACTGTAGCTATGTTCAGACACTCCAGAAGAGGGCGTCAGATCCCATGGTTGTGAGCTACCATGTGGTTGATGGGATTTGAACTCAGGACCTTCAGAAGAGCAGTCAGTGCTCTTAACTCCTGAGCCATCTCTCCAGCCCCAAATGTTCCCTTTTTAAAAGTCTTTTTTAAAATGTGTGTGTGTGTGTGTGTGTGTGTGTGTGTGTAAGCGATCTTGCAGGAGTCAGTTCTCTCCTACCTCTTGAGTTGCAGGAATTGAACTAAGGTTATCAGACTAGAACTTTTACCCATTGAGTCATTTCATGGTCCCTTGTTACTTTTCTGTGTATATATCTACATAACATGTACATTATAGTAATACAAAATATGCCTTCCCAGTGAGAAATCACTCCACCACTTAGAGTTTAATGAAGGAAAAACCCTGTAATACTAGCATAAAACTGGTTCTGGCTAATGCACCAAAGGGAGTCAGCCTGAACATCAACTTACACAGTTTTAGTCAAGTTACACTTTGAGCATAAAACATGTTTCAGGGACAGAAATCCCATGGATTGGTTGTTTGGACAAACGGAGAGAGTTCCGATGTTATCATAGTTGTCACCAAACAGACAAGGGCTGCTTTAGCAGGCAGCTGTTACCCAGGGTCATCTTGCCTGGGAGACTCATGCTCTTCCTGATAAGAGAACCAGGAGCATTCCTCTAGTGAAATTCTACTGAGTAACTTAGTGTATCCTAAGCAAGCTTAGTAGATCCTTTATAACACTGAGTTATCTCGTTTCTCCAGTATCAACAGCACACACACATACTCACACATAGTAGACAGGACACTGCCAATGAGCATGGCACCTCCACAGCCCACAGTAAGGACAGAGCATGACAGACGCAGTGACCACTGTACTGTATGTAATGCTGTCCTGTGTTCAGCATTCCAGTGTGTGTCTACACAGCCTAGTGCTAGTACACGGGACCTACATAATATGCTATTTCATAGAATTTTCAAGATTTTTTTATGTATATTATCTATGTGCCACTTGTATGTGGGTGGCTGTGGTGACCAGAAGGCAGCATTCAATTCTCTAGAGCTGGAGTTACAGGTGGTTTAGAGCCGCCCGACATGGGTATTGGAAACCAAACTCAAGTCCTCTGAAGGAGCATCAAGCCCTCTGGACTCTGAGCCACCCACCCCTCCAGCACTCGTGTGCCTATCATTTCGTCGTTCAGAACTCATGCCATATGGATCACTGTGACTTGCTTCTGTGTTTATTAAACTAACCCACACTCCACGCCACAGCAGCTGCAGTACAAGAGTGCACCACCATGCCAGCCAGCCATTTGTTTACACTGTAACATAGACGTAACCTCTCTTATTTTTCTTTCCTTGAGACAAGGTTATGCTATGTAACCCTGGCCAGCCTGGAACTCACAGAGATCCATCTGTCCGACTCCTGAGTGCTGGGACTAAAGTTATGTGCCACTACACCTGGCCTTACAGCAATCGCATACAATGTGGTTGTATCAGATACATGCACAATGTTGTACAACCACCAGCACAGTCCAGCTCCATAACTTCTTATCTTGTGGAACTGACACCGTGACTCACCAAAAGGGAGCCTCCAATCTCCTAGCCTTTGGCAACCACCAGTCGACATTCTGTCTCTTGTTTCCAACTATTCTAAATACATCATGTAAGGAGATGACGCAGCATTTGTCTTTCAGGGGCTGGTTCATTTCAGTTAGCACGATATACTTAGGATCCACCCGTTGTTTCGAGACATGTTGTAGCATGTATCGAAATTTCCCTTACTATGCCAGGTGGCGGTGGCGCACACCTTTAGTCCCAGTACACAGGAGGCAGAGGCAAGTGGATCTCTGAGTTCAAGACCAGCCTGGTCTACAGAGTGAGTTCCAGGACAACCAGGGCTATACGAGAAACCATGTCTCAAAACAAAACAAAAACCCCAAAGCATTCATGTTTAACAAGAGCTTGGCTCCCTGGGCAGGAAGTAAGAAGTACATCTGAAAAGGAGAGAAGCAGAAATTCTACTAATGAAAAGATAGTGATCAAACAAGAACGCTTAATCATTTTAAAAGTATGTTAGACACAGCTGAAGAAAAAAGTTAGTGGACAACTTACAATACAGGAAGGAACAGAAAGAACAGAAAGCATAAGACATCGTTTTATTTAATTGTAAAACTCAGTATTATAAGGACATTCTCATCTTTACTGATAAATTCAGTTCCATCAAAGTGTTTCTGGAATGTGCTAAGATTTTAAAGCTCTGTTAAAAAAAAAAAACAAAAAGATACCTTAGCCCTACTTATAATAACAACAAATGCAAGCAACCAGATGCCTGCCGCTAGCTGAATGGAAGAGCATGGTAAGTTATGTCTTTCTTTTTTCCCCAAGGCAGGGTTTCTTTGTAGCTCTGGCTGCCCTAGAGCTCACTCTGTATGTAGTCCGTGCTGGCCTCAAACTCAAGAGATCCACCTGCCTCCACGACTGTTTTCTGTTCTGCAAGCGCTAACTCTCACAGCTGCGATGCCCATGACTCGTCCCACAGTCTGCTGCTCCTGCTATTTCTTGCACAAATGCCTTGTTTCTTTGGTTTTATGATCTTTGATTGGAAGCCTCCCATTTTCTTTGGAAACCAATCTATAAATTCTTTGAGACAAAGTTTTTTTTTTTTTTTAAAGAATCATTTTATTTTTTAAACCCACTTTAGACTCTCCTTGGCATTTTAAAAAAAATATTTATTTATTTTCTGTATATGAATACACTGTAGCTGTATTCAGACACAGCAGAAGAGGGCATCAGATCCCATTACAGATGTTTGTGAGCCACCATGTGGTTGCTGGGACTTGAACTCAGGACCTCTGGAAGAGCAGTCAGTGCTTAACTGCTGAGCCATCTCTCCAGCCCAAGTCATTTTATTTTTAATAATGTGTGCAAATGTCGGTGCTTTGGGAGGCCAGAGGCGCGGAGCTCCTACCCTGGAATCAGGTAGTTATCAGGTAGCTGGGAGTGACCAAACTCAGATCTTCTACAGGAGCAGCCTGTGCTCCTAACCGTGGACTCACATTTCTGGGCCCTGAAGGGAATTTTAACGGAAGAGATCTGTTCGCTTCTTATGGAGTCTGAGGGTAGCAGGAGCTGAGGATCACTTTAAGGTCTGTAGCGTGAGGATTGTACAAACAGCAAGGAGACAGAATTCTAGTACAGATCCTTCTGGAGGTCTCAGTCTACTGTTTTGTTTTGTTGAGACAGATCTCACCAACTACTTTATGCTGGATTTACACTTAAGACCTTTCCATCTTAACCTCCCAAGAGCTGGGGTTACACTATGCCAGCTCACGAACAGTATATCCCCTTCCTCTAGAAAAACTGACACTTAAGACAGATTTTTACTGACAAGACTTGGGGCAGAGGCACAAGTGTAATTACGTCACTGTCACAGCAGCTCTCTGGAGTCCCTGTTCCTCAAAAGGAATTCTCTTTTTTTGCAGGAACAGTGTTTCTGCAAAGTCAAGTAAACACATTTCAGTCTACTGATCCATGATTATTTTATACAGAAGCTGTTCTCCCCCAGACCACTTGAGCTTCAGGTACCAGGCCAGACGCTAAGCTTCCCTCACAGAGCAACAAGGCAGCTCCTCCCTTGCTTCCAGGTTTTGTCCCCATCGCCTTCTTACTGTTTCTGCCCAGAAGCTGGGAACTGTCACTTGAGTTGCTCCTGTAACAACTTCAGTTAATATGAGGCAAACTTAGCCCCACTTCCAAGTCAAAATAAGCCCTGTCCAGGCACATAACCTTGGCCAGGCCCAGAAGCTTCATACCCACCATGTCGTACATGAAAGGTACTCCCTAGATAGAGGGTGATTCTGAGCCTGTCCCTTACACTTGAAAAAAGACAAACAAAACCCTGCATTCTTACTTACCATGGTTCTACACATACAGGATATATAATGTTACTGTATCACACACTACCCCTGTTACTTTTTAAACTAAATGGCCGGCCTCTTCCTAAATAATAAACTCTGTTGCATTAACTACCTTTTACTATGCAGCTGACACTGTGAGAATGCACGCTGAGAGCGGACAAGCACAGAGCACATAAAATCAGTACGGAGCTGAGGCCAGCAACTATGTCTGACTGCTTGCCTCTGCGGTTGGGCAGTGTGTTCTTCACAGAATGTGACTAGCTAAGAAGCAGACCAAGGACAGTAACTGACTGAGGTAGCACAGAGGTATTGGAGGGAACAAAACCATTTCCAGTTGTTAAACTTTAGCAGCTAAAGCCACCTAATCAAACCAAGAGATAGGCTTCACTGATTTTCCTGAAAATCAAAATTCCCTAGAAGGTTTTTATAATTTTATCATTTCACAAGTGTGATAAAGAACAAAACAGGCCAAAATGTGAAAATATGCTTTGGGAAATATCAGTGCTTTAAAATTTTTCCTTCAAGGCCAGGCATAGTGGTGTACAGCTTTAGTCCCAGCACTTGTGAGGAAGGAGCATCTGAGTTTGAGGTTAGATTGGTCTACAAAGTAAATTTTAGGACAGCCATGACTAGAGAGACCCTAACTCATTAAAATGAAAAAAATAAAACCTCCCTACATTCTGAAATGAAATAGTGTTAGTCCATGCAAATAATTATGTTTAATAACATGGCACATTATGACCTATTGTGATGGTTTGTATATGCTTGTCCCAGGGAGTGGCACTATTAGAAGGTGTGGCCTTGTTGGAGGAAGTATGTCACTGTAGGGCTGGGCTTAGAGATCTTCCTCTTAGATGCCTGAAGATGCCCTATCTGTTCCTGGTTTCCTTTGGATAAAGATGTAGAACCCTCAGCTCCTCCTGCACCATGCCTGCCTGGATGTTGCCATGCTTCTGCCTTGATGACAATGGACTAAACCTCTGAACCTGTAAGCCAGCCCCAAGTAAATGTCTTTTATAAAACTTGCATTGGTCATTGGTGTCTGTTCACAGCAGTAAAACCCAAACTAATACAGAAGTTGGTACCAGAAGTGGGGTATTGCTGTGATAGGCCTGACCATGCTTTTGTTTGGAAGAATGTAGGTTTTGGAACTTTGGATTTGGAAAGTCATGGAATGCTTTAAGTGGGGCTTAGTGGGCCAGCCTAGTAGGAATATGGAAGACAGTAGTATTGAGGGTCATTTGAACTGTGTAGGCCTGATGACCCAAAAGATTTCAGTGGAGAAGAACTTTCATATGTGATTGAGAGACTGTTTTTGTGATGTTTTGGTGAAGAACATGGCTGCTTTTTGCCATTTTCTGAAGAGACTGCCTAAGGCTAAGGAAAAGAGATGTATATTAATTGTATTGACAAAGGAAGTCTCAAAAAAGCCCAACAGAGACTTTGTTCTCTGGTTAATAAGTCTGATGAAGAGCATTTTGAACAAACATAGCAAGCTGAGAAAGGAAACATACAAAATATATAGTTTGAGCATTAAAGGGACACCAGGAAGTGAAATGGAGCTGAATTCAAGGATATTAAACTGAATTAAGGAAGTAGTGACTTTGAGGCAAGATTCCTCCCAGCTAATTTTAGGTTCAGGTGTGGTAGTACAAGCCTTTAATCCCAGGAGACAAAGATAAGCAGATCTTTGAGTTCAAGGCCAGCCTAGAACAGAGCAAATTCTAGGTGAAGAAAAACTTAAATCCAGGTTTGGTGGATCATGCCTTTAAACCCAGTGCTTAGGAGACAGGCATGCAGATCTCTGAATTCAAAGTCAGTCTATGGAGCAAGATCCAGGACAGCCAAGCTTAGGCAGTGAAGGAGTTGGAATAAAGGAAGCTAGTGATAATGTAATAGAACAAGGGGGTCAATGTTCCAGCTCCTGCAAACAGCAGAACTCAGCAGCTTAGGCCATGTGTCTCTGGCTTTATATTCAAGAGGAGAAGGAGACTATTGGGACAATTGATGCTGGTTAGCTGGAGCTAAGAAATTAGTGGTGATTAAGAAAAGACCAGCATCACTTAGGTGATATTTTCTGGGAAGCGTTTCCTGAGAGCACAAAAAAGCTGTGTTCCAGAGATAGCCAAGGTTGTACCTCATGCTGCAGCTATACTTGGTAATGTGTAAGAATAATCCAGGTGGTACTGGTTTTGAAGGCATGAAGGCATCATGAAGAACAGCTGAGGTTTGGCACTGTGAGAGGCCATGGAAGGCCATTGGTGAAAGTGCAGCCTCAGTTGTAGTTGACAGCAAAGGACTGAAGGGGTCATGCAAAGGAGTTGAGGCCTGATACTATGAAGACAGCCTATGAGAGGCTTTGGTGAAGCATAGTTGCAGTAGAAGACCCTAGCATATTGGAGATGCCAGTACCATGGGATGACCACCAAGAACAGCAGTGGCAGCGGAATGGATCAACTTGAACTTAGAGTGCTACAGAGGGCAGAGCTGGAGAAGTGACATCAGCCCTTTGGAGATGCACAGAAGATCATGTGTGGAACTCAGACATTGGAACAAGAAGCTGTGAAGCTGAAGTTGACCTGGGGACCCCAAGATGTTAAAGATGCCAGAGACACAGGATGCCTGCCAGGAAAGCTGCTAACAGGGAGTGGAACCAGTCCAGGAGGAGAAAGAACCTTGTTGCAGTCAACAAAGACGAAAAGCCAGTTGAAGATCTGAAGACTGCTTTGTCATCAGACATGGAGATGCAGAGTTTAGAGACTGCCCAGGTGGTTTCCTCTCTTGCTTTTGGGATTACAGTTAAGTGATTGGATGAATCTCAGAAGAGACTTTGGACTTTTAACACTGTTGAGAATACTATAGACTGTGGGGACTTTTGAAGTTGGACTAAATGTATTTTGCATCATGCTATGTTTAGGTATGGCCCCCATAGACTCATGTTTGAACAAGCCTATGGGGGCCAGGGAGTGGAATGTGATGGTTTGTATATGTTCGTCCCAGGGAGTGGCACTATTAGAAGGTGTGGCCTTGTTGGAGGAAGTGTGTCACTGTAGGGTTGGGCTTAGAGATCTTCCTCTTAGATGCCTGAAGATGCCCTGTCTGTTCCTGGCTTCCTTTGGATAAAGGTGTAGAACCCTCAGCTCCTACTGCACCATGCCTGCCTGGATGCTGCCATGCTTCTGCCTTGATGACAATGGACTAAACCTCTGAACCTGTAAGCCAGCCCCAAGTAAATGTCTTTTATAAAACTTGCATTGGTCACTGGTGTCTGTTCACAGCAGGAAAACCCAAACTAATACACCTATTCCCTGGATACATACTGCAATCTTCCATTCCTTGTTCTCACACGAAATTCTTCCATACCTGGATGAGAGCAGGCAGCACTGGGGAACTTGTGACCCCAATGGCGGCATTGAGGGTTTCCACTAGGGCCAGCATCTGGCAGAAATACATCATGTCAGCCACAGTGTGGAACGTGTCATAGAAGGACTCTAGGGCACAAGCATACATGATGACGGTCAGTCCATGTGATCTAGCAGAGGCAGTTTCTCCACCTAGACCACGCCTTACAGGAAAAAAACTTGGGAAAGAAACAGACAGGTTTTACATTTCAGGACTCACAAAAGGAACTCCCTTTATGTCCAGAAAGTGAACAAAAACACCCTGTGTCCCCTTCTCCTGGTTAAAAAAACAAAGACAAAGGCACACCTAGCCTTCATTCTGTTACTGTCTGTTGAAAAGAACAATCTGTGTACAAGACAAAATGATAATTGTTTCCAGATCAATTACCTATTCTAATTTAAAGATAAATCTCTATCATCTATAGCATATGAGCAATCAAAAATTCAATTACATAGAGATAAAAGTAGTCAATAAAATTAGATTTCAGGAAGGCTGTAGAAATGGCTCAGCAGTGAGATGCACATATTTCTCTGAAAGGGAACCTGAGTTTGGTACCCAGCACCCCCGTATCAGGCAGCTTACAAACTTATAACTCCAACTCCTGCAGAGCCAACTCCCTCTTCTGGTCTGCAAGGGCATCTGACATTCATTTGCACATACACACACATGCACACACACTTTGAAGAGTTAAATCTCTTTAGAAGTTCATTATTACTACTGTTGCTGCTGCTTTTAACTGAGTTTGGTGGTTTGGCCTGTATGTATGCCTGCTGCCATGGGAAACCAGAGGATGCATCTGGTCACATCATATGGCTGGCTGCTAGGAATCAAATCCAAGTCCTCTGAAAGAGCAGCCAGTGTTCTTACTACTGAGCCATTTCTCTAACCCCTAATAATAAAATCCTTAAAATTAGATTTAAAATCCTTAACAGAGTTCATACCTTTAGGACTAATAAGTCTTAGAATCTTGAGAATCTATCCTAACTAAAAAGAGATAATAATTTTTAAAGGCCTTATTAATACAAGGTTGTCCTCTGAAACATTTCTAAGTACATTACTGTACAAATAGTCTAAATATCTAAGAGTACAGACTGTTTTGGTAAATTATTTGATAAAAATTCAAAATGGCCACATGAGGCTCACACACAGGCAGGACTGTGAGGCTCGCTCACACATGGGCAGCACATTCTGAGAGGCCTAGTCATTCCCTCAGCCATCCCCATGTCCTCACCAGCCCTGCGTGCACATGCTGTTTCTGCTTTCTTCCTTGCAGTACTTCCTAGGCAGGTACCACTGGCATTCTAGGCTGGACCATCCTCTGTCCTACAACCTGGAGAAATTGGGGGATTCCTAGTCCCTGCCTACTGAATACAAGCAGTACCTCGGAATCACTGAGACAGCGACGCACATCTCCAAATGCTCCCAATGAAACCAAAACTGAACCCCAACAACAAAAAAAGAAAACAGAGAAAAAAGAAAGGCACTGGCAGACACAATCATTATCCACGTATTTGTAATCTAAATTCTCAGTTAAGAGGGTCCATAGAAAAAATAAATTACAGTTGAAAATTGATCACCAATTAGCCAACAGGCCCGTTTCACTTGACAGCTTTGGACTGGATCACTTTATAGCCTTAATGTCTTCTGCATTTAGCATGCGTGTGTGTGTGTGTGTGTGTGTGTGTGTGTGTGTGGCTGCACACATGCCTGGGTATGCATGTGGTTGTCAGAGGACAACTTGGGGCGTTGGTTCTCTCCTCCCACCATGTGGGTGGTGGAGCTAGATGTCGGGGCTTGGCAGCAAGCACCCTTACCTTCTGAGCCATCTTGCTAGCCCTACAGCCAACAGTCTTATGAAGAAACACTCAGCATCCACCACCATCTTAGGTTGAACAAGGTGAGGAGCACTCATCTATCTGAAGGGCCCTGTTTTCCTTCCAGGATAAGAAAGCCAAACTAACCAGAGAGTAACTACACCTGAGACGTCTCCATTCTCGCACGAGACCACATGAAGGCTGCTGGTCACAGCTTAACTGTAAGCCCTCAGGCATGTGGCTTTTCAAGCCTGCCATTGTGCTACCCCAAGTCCAGTGTCCGGGGTGTAAAAACAAGTCATGGGTCCTCCCTTTCAAAAGACTCCCCAGCTGAAGAGCTCCACGCCTCAAACTGCAGGTGGAAAGTGCAGGGTCAGGCAGTAGGATACTCCACAAGAGTTCATTTCTCTTTCAAACAGTTTACAGTTTCCATTATCATTTTATTTTTCCCATACCTATTTTGCAAAAGAAACTGAACTGTCACCTGACCTACACTCAGAGCGCTGGAAACTGTTCTCTCTAATCTTGAGAGTGCTCGTTTGCAAGCTGCTATGATCAAACAGGGAAAAACAGGTCAGACATTGACATTAGCCTCATAAGCATTGTTTACGCTGTTAACTCTTCCTCTACACTCCACAACACCACACTAGTGAATATTCCACAGAAATTTCTCACTGATGAAGACATATGAAAAGTTTGTAACTTAATGCCACGTCACATCTACAGAAACTGCGCCTGTAGTTTGTTTCCTTAAAGCACATCCGCAGAAGTGAAACCTCTAAGCCTGCTCCATCAGCCTGTTCCTCCAGGAACTGGGAAATGAGTGTCGTGGAAGCACAGGGAAGCAGGAAGGGCAGGTGCCTGTTCATGTCCAAGGCAGAGAGAGCCACCTCAGCTGAGGTAGATGAAACTTCATACTTACCTTTTCCCAAAATAAAGAACCGCACTGTGAGGTTGACAAAGATCCAGGAGAAGCCCAGGAGCTGCACGAGGTTGTACATGAACAGGTAGCCTTTCTTCAGGTTTGTAAGAGCTGAAAGCAAAGCAGGGCCATGAGCTCCTGAACACAACCCCCCTCTCCCCGGCAAGGGAAGGCCTGGAACCAGACAACGCTAACTTCACCGGGAGGCCCTGTGTGTTCGCCAGCTTCCTCTCATAGCCTTGACTAGCTCAGGAGAAAAACTCCACCCCTGACAATGGATATAGGGAGATATATTTCCCTTCAGCTTTTGTTCTAGTCAACATAATTCCTCTTCTCTGGGATTTTGGGGCTTGGGGTTATTTTGGTTTTGTTTTTTTGGTTTTGTTTTGGTTTTTGCTTCTTTAAGATCATGCAGGTCTAGCTGGAGAGATGGCTCAGAGGTTAAGGGCACTGACTGCTCTTCCGAAGGTCCTGAGTTCAATTCCCAGCAACCACATGGTGCCTCACAGCCATCCATAATGAGATCTCACTCCCTCTTCTGGAGTGTCTGAAAATAGCTACAGTGTACTCACGTATAATAAATAAGTAAATAAATAAATAAATAAAATTTTAAAAAGACCATGCAGGTCAAACTAGCTCATATAATAGGAAGAATAAGTGAAAAAAACAACCGATTCTAAGATTTGGTCATATATTCACATAGGCAGTCCTGTCTGAACACAGTGTGTCAGACACTGTGAAGGGCATAATGGGGACACAAAGATAGTGAGAGCACAGCACTGCCTCCTGAGAGCTGACGATGGGTTGGAAAGGCAGGGCACAAGCCACAGGGAGACAGACGATGTCTCCTGGGCAAACAGCAGTCTTCAGGTCTGTGTGGATAAGCCAGGGTCTGCGCTGTGCCTCTAGACGTGAGCAGGAAGAGGACACAGCCAGAGTCAGAAAGAGGTAGACAGCATTCTGTTGACAGAAAGGGCTTAGCTTTACAGCTCCCTCACAAGAGAGGGGAAAAGAATGGACAGATAGGACAGTCTCGGGCAGAGACTCCAGGTCAACTGTGTCACCAATACTCTGTGTCATCAACACTTAGCTGGTGCCCAGACCGCAATAGTATGGTCAAACAAAAACCAGCCCATCTCACAGGGCCAAAAGACATCACACGTAACACACTTAATCAAACTTCTTTATAACGCAAAAATGTATACTTCCTTCCCCAGCATGAAGAACCCTATCATCAGGAAACCATGAATTTAAAAAAACAGTTTAAAGCCTTGTCTCGCATGTCTAGCAGGCTAAAAAGTTAATGTAAATATCAAAGGTAGCCTTTAATAACACAACCTTATTATTTGGCCAGTCATGTTGGTGCCCAGCACTCTGGAGGCAGAGGCAGGAGGATATCTGTAAGTTTGAGGTCAACCTGGTCTATGTAGTAAGTTCCAGGCCAGCTAGACCTTGTCGCAAAAGTTAAACACAAAGCGAGCCTATAATCATCACCATCACCGTCACCATCATCATCATTAGTATTATTGTTGTGAGGGGGCAAGCTCATGTGCTGTGGCTCAGTGTGGAGGGCACATGTCTGTGACGTCAGTGTTCTCCTTTCCCTTCTGTGTGGGTCCTACAGACTCAGTTCAAGTTCGTGCAGGCAATCATCTTTGTCGAGGTGCCTCCCTGCGTTGGTCTTTGCCTCCACTAATCCTATTTAGAAACTAAGTTTTTATCTTTTAAGATGATTTTTCTAAATCCGTGGTCACTCAAGCTTTTTTTAAAACTCACTATAAACACCACACACACACACACACGCACGCACACACACTCAGAATCTTAAATGTGTAAAACACAAGATCTATGTCAATTAAAGTGGAGCTTTTTGCAAGAACTACCCCTGCAAAGCATATCTGGGAACCCTTGAGGTACCAGAGAACACAATTTGGAAACCACTTCTCTAAAGCCACCTCCATCCTTACAGCATACCAAATGCTGCCCCTGCATGCACCTCACCCCATTCTGTAGTTCACATGTGAATTTCCCAAGACCGGCATGAGTCTGCCACTGGAGCGTCAGTTTTTGAGGTGCCCACAGTTATCCCATCCGGCTCCACATCTAAAGTTACTCTAGCGCTTCCTGGGCCGTGTGTGTAACAGGTAGCTGCTGGACTTAAGCACCATCACCACAAATTATATAGTCACTTACAGACCTTCTTTCTAATAAACATTTGGTTAGATAAAATGAATTTTTTCTAAAATTCCGAAGAGTTGGGTGAGGTGGCACACACCTTTAATCCCAGCACTCAGGAGGCAGAGGCAGGCCAATCTCTGCATGTTCTAAGCATGGCTGACATATTGAATTCTAGGCCAGCCAAGAGACCTTGTCTCAAAATAAAATAAAATAAAAAACAAAACTCTGAATGGGGCTGAAGAGCCAGTTCAGTGGTAAAGACCACTTGATACTCTTGTTGAGGCCCCTGGTTTGGTTCCCAGCACCCGCATGGCAGCTAGCAACTGGTAGTAGCTCATTTCGGGAGCTACAACACTCTCTTCTGGTCCCCTGGAGCACCCCACAGGCACATGGTACAGACATACATGCAGAACACTCTCCACCTTGAGAACTGATAACCAGAGGCATCCTTGCCACAGCCCTTCAGACATCAAGAAGGAGAAGATGCCAGGCTGAAGGGGTGTGGCCTTAGTCCACGCACATTTCCACTGCCTACACAAGGTAAGTCTGCCCTTAGTCCGCCCATGAGACCAAGGTTCTCGTCTGTTGCACTAGCCCTGGTTTACTCAGACAAGGCTAGTCCCAAACAGAAAGAAAAGGTAAGGCTTCAGTATGGTGTTCATAGCTTAAAACTAAACATAAACTCACCCAATTCCCCACTCTCCCACCATGCCGCATCTACCCAGCCCATCACCAGTTAACTGGGAACCACCTTAGCCACTTACTTTCAGGGGAGCCTTCCCTCTCTAGTCTGAGTTTATTTAGGCGTTCTTCTTCCTAGAATTTAGACAGAAAATTTTCAAGAATACACGTTAGAATTCCCACATGCCAGGAGCATGACCTGACCCCTGCAGGCTGCTTCTTCCCACCATGTTCAGTGCTCTCCGGAGAGACTGTTGCAGATCACTGCCTGAGCTCTGAGTGTAGTATCCCATCCAATGGCTATTCAGCTAGTTGGGGCAGTCTTGTACTCTTACAGCTTGTTATAGCACCAAGCTCAGGGGTAGCTTAGGGTAAGAAGAGCCATTTCAGATGATACATTCCAGATACTACATTCCTAGTATAACAGGAACTATTAGTGTCTATATAGACACTATATTCCTGTAGGTTTTTGTTTTTGTTTTGTTCAGAAGCTAAAAATCATAAATAGCCATTGTCAGTGTAAACCTATGGTTACCTTAATATACAGACAGAGACATAAAGGTCTATTTCTCAGTATCTGAGTATGCACACCTATATTTCCTCACTGTCAGCTGATCTGGGTGCTAATATCGCTCTCCAAAAATAAGACAGCTTAGATGGAGAAATGGCTCAGGGGTTAAGAGCAATGTCTGCTCTTCCAGAGGACCTAGGCTTGATTCTTAGCACCCACATCTGATGCTCCCCTCTTCTGGCTTCTGTAGGCACAGACCTACACGCAGACAAAATACCAATACACATAAAATTTAAAAAAAAGATAGCTCCTTAAAGAAATGGTTCTGGAACTGAAGCAAAGAGTATGCAAGCCACACCTTTATAGAGTGCCAGAAAGTAAAGGTGGGTGAAGAGAAAAGGAAAAACAATATCCTACAATGGTGAAGTTTTTTGGAAGATGCACTAGGCCAAGTGAAAGAGCCTCCAATGGGATGAAGTGAGCCACAAAACGGTGCCAGAGTCTAACCCTAGCGTAAATAATAGAAAGACTGAAGAAGGAAAGGGAAGACAGAGAACAGGGGAATTTCTCATGCAGAAAATTTCCAAACAAATGATATGGAAACAAAACTCCCTGCTCTCAAAGTGTGACCTATGCAGACTTCCTTCCAGAGAGCACAGTGGGATGGGGAGAGGGCCCCACAAACACTGTCCTGGCCAGCAGGCCAGGCTTTGTGTCAAAGTGCTGCGGCTGGCCTTTGACTCTGTATCTTTGGCATGTGATAAGAATGGTACTTTACCTCCCCTGAGACCCCATCACCTTAGCCTGGCATGTGCCAAGCCTCTGAGTCGGTGTGAAATGGGTCCCCACTCTATCAAACCCTCAGAGTTCATCTCCAGTGATGAGGGCTTAGCCTGCTCGCTCACCTTGGCTCTCAGCTCCATTTCCGCATCAGATTCATCCAGCCAGCGATCAAAGTCAGGGGCCAAAAACAGTGGGCGCTTCTCCTGCTTGGTGAGCCTCTCCCACCAATGACTCCCCTTCTTCTGGACTGTGATGTTCACCTGCCTCTGGGTCAGCCTGTACGCCGGCTGGGAGAGAAAGCGACAACGTTAGAACCCCTTCCCTGCACTAACTACACTGTGCTGGTGTGGTTTCACAGAGCAGCTGCAGGGGTTTCCTCCTCTTCCATCGATGCTTCTACAAGCCATGATACGTGAAGAACATTGTCGACCAAGGGCTACTGGAAAGAGCAACAGTGTCTTTTTCTGGCTTCTCACTCTGCCTCCATGGGCATGCCATGTTCTCAGCACCCACGCCAGGGCTATTTGAGCCACCACAAAACGAGCTCCTGCACAAGAAGATTCATAGACTCAAGACACCAGGCCAGAAGTATGAACCAAATCATCAGCTTCCTGAGGCTAAAAGAAGGAAACTGCTTCTATGCTCCAAACATTTTTTTTGGAACCCTTCATCCATTCTGCCTCCGTGATCCTTACTGGCACAGTGACTGAGTCTCATGAAAACCTTACAGTGAGGGCTGCAAGAGCTATCTCCTGACTCTCCTCTGTCATCACTAAAATAAGAGAATACCAGAACTGGAAGAGAGCTAGAGGTTTCATCTGAGCCCTTATCTAACACATGAAGGAGAAAAATGGAAGTTCATATCACAAATAGTGGCCAAGCCCAGATGCAGCTCTGGTGCTCTGGCTCTCCAGCATTCCCACTGCTTGGCAGCTACATACAACAGCATCCGTACCACACACAACGGCATCTGTACCACACACAACGCCATCTGTCCCACACACAACGGCATCCGTACCACACACAACAGTATCTGTACCACACACAACAGTATCTGTTCTGAATGCAACAGTATCACTCCCCTCTGCTCATCTTCAGATTCTGTCCTTAGCTCTCCTAACTACTAGTGCACACTTCTTAAAGTGGAAAGGTCATAAGAAAGCAGAGAACATACCTCTGGTTTCACAAGGTCTAAGAACTCCAGGTGAAATTCATAGACATTGTCTCCTTTGGCACCATGTCCCTGAGCTGCAAACAAAAGAATGTGGATTTTGTGAATTTGAGCACAGTAAGGCCACTCCAAACCCAGCCTGCTACAGTGCTTTGGAAAAGAAGGCAAAAGTTAGCAGTTCCCATCAAAAGTGTGGGAGCATGGGAACCTAAGGGCAGAGCTACTCAACAGCTGGATAAGCCAAACTCTGGGCAAACTTGAACTCCATATGATTACTGATGGACTATGTTTTGAAATATTTACGATAACTTAATACAGCCTGTGTAATACTCAATACAATAACAGTAAAAAGAAGGTGAAGGAAGAGGAGGAAGAAGAAAAGGAAGAAAGGGAAAAGGAAGAAGGAAGAGAAGAGGAAATGGAGAAAGACACAAAAGGGGGCACATAAGTAAAATTTAACTTTCTCATCTACTTTGATTCTCAATCCTGATCAGATGTCTACGCCGTCCTGACTGGGTTAAGACAGGCTTCAGGACTGGGATGTGGCTCAGCAGTCCTTCTCTGCCAGCATGCACCAGGCCCTGGGTTCAAGTCCCAATACAAAGACAGAGAGAGGGGAAGGGAGGAGGAGGCAGAGGGAGAGAGGTGGGGGAAGAGAAAGATTAGGGGAAGGGGGGAGGGAGTGCACAAACTGTACTGGCTGGTTTTGTGTGTCAACATGACACAAGCTGGAGTTATCACAGAAAGGAAACTCCCTTGAGGAAATGCATCCATGAGATCCAGCTGTGGGGCATTTTCTCAATTAATGATCAAGGGGAGAGGGCCCATTGTGGGTGGTACCATCCCTGGGCTGGTAGTCTTTGGTTCTATAAGAGAGCAGGCTGGGCAAGTCAGAGGAAGCAAGCCAGTAAGAAACATCCCTCCATGGCCTCTGCATCAGCTCCTGCTTCCTGACCTGCTTGAGTTCCAGTCCTGACTTCCTTTGGTGATGAACAGCACTGTGGAAGTGTAAGCTCAATAAACCCTTTCCTCCCCAACTTGCTTCTTGGTCATGATGTTTGTGTAGGAATAGAAACCCTGACTAAGACACTAACTCAAAGATGGTTCTAATCTAAAACCTTCCAGCCAGGGACAGAATGAAGGCAGAAGCCAACCTGTCCTTTAGCAGTCCCAAATGCAACAAGGCAGGGGATGGGCTGAGCTAAGGAGCAATCCCTGAGGTAGCCACTCCATCCCTGAGCCATGACGTGGCTCTTTTCCCAAATCAAGCAGTCTCTTGGTCCAAGTGCCAATGACCATTAGACCAGAGACTCCCACAGGATACTCCTCTCCTCTACTCTTCCGTCTTTCTCTTGGTTCCTTCTGGGTTTCCCTTCCCTCCTCTGGCCATTTTAGTACAACCTACCAAATATTTGCAATGAACGGCTACTATATTTTAAGACCATACATTCCTTAAAGTAGAACAGTTCATAGACTAAATCCTTAAGCCTATGATACTACCACCACAACTCTTCTTGAAAAACAAATCAAAGCCAGCTGTTAAAGAGCACTGACTGCTCTTCCAGAAGCCCTGAGTTCAAATCCCAGCAACCACATGGTGGCTCACAACCATCTGTAATGATATCTGATGCCCTCTTCTGGTGTGTCTAAAGACAGCTACAGTGTACTTATGTATAATAAATAAATAAATCCTAAAAAAAAAAAAAAAGACGGTAGGGTCAGATATTGAAGATTATCTTCAGCTACATGGCAAGTTTGAAATCAGCCTGAACTACTTGAGGTACTATTTAAAAAAAAAAAAAAACAATACAAGAAAGTAAGGAGACCCATCCATTGGCTGCCTGTGAACACAGGCCCAGTGCCTTGAGCACAACAGGAAGCCAATGAGGAGCTACAGAGAAAACATGGGCCAGATTCTTGGAGTCAGAGACTTTCAGAAGAGCAAAGTCTCAAACAATTTCATCTGGGCATGGTGGATACAGGCCTATAATCCAGCACTTACAAGGCTGGGACAGGAGGTGGAGTTCAAAGTTATCGTGGACTACATAGCAAGACCATGTCTCAAAAATCCTTTTAAAAAGGGAAAGACATGTTCCACTAGGTTGAGGATACAGCTCAGTGGCGGGGTGCATATTCAGCACCTGGGAGGCCCTGGGGCTGATCCCCACCTACCCCCACTGCCTTCCTCAGCACACATGTAATAAGTGTCCATCTTTGTCTTTATTACAGTTGTTGGTTGGTTAAGAAATTGAAGGTTTAAATACTTGTGTGTGTGTGTTTGCCTGCATGTCTGTATGTCTGTGTACTGTGCCAGTAGTCTATTTCAGCTTGGAACATAGATGCAAACAGTCACTGATATGTGGAAATTATTTGATTATAAGATAGCCATCTATGTGGTCCAAATACTCTGATATTAAAAAAAAAAAACTATTGAAGATGGAGAAACAGCTCAGCAGTTACAAAAAAAAAAGTTCTTGCCTCTCTTGCATAGGACCAAAGTTCAGTTCCTAGCACCCACCTGTCTGTTCAGAACCATATGTAACTCTAGTTCCAGAAAATCTGACACACTTGTCTGACCTTTGTGGTCATACATATACATACATACCATATATATGTATATGTACACACACACAGACATGGTTTTAATATATATTTATATATATCAACATATATATATGTATGTGTATATATATATATATATATGTGTGTGTGTGTATATATATATACATATATATATATACGGTGGCACATGCCCTTAATCTCAGCGCTCAGGAGGCAGAGGCAGGCAGATCTTTATGAGTTTAAAGTCATCCTGGACTACATAAGGAGTTCCAGGCCACCCAAGGTATATACTAAGAGCCTGTTTCAAAAACAAACTAAATAGATATGATAGGAAAGTAGGTAGATAGACTGATAGACAGACAGATAAATTATTTTTAATTTTTTTTAAAAGGCAAACTGCCATCATGCCTTCTGATCTATGCAGAGGTCTTCGAGCATCTGCCCAGATACTAACCTTTGAAGTGCAGCACATTTTCTGTGATGCTGATAGCAGGGTTCTGTGAAAAGAGACCAGGGACACAAAAGACATTTTAATATGGAGAAATTACAGTAAAGCAGAAATTTCTTCTCCCCCCCTTCCTGGAGACTGACCTACCCTGTGCCTCCCCACTAGGAGTGAGGGATCTGTTCACACCCCTGCAGGTTTCTGGGTCTATGGGTTCCTTCCTCACTGACTGCTGCCTCCTCCAAGGATGCTAAAGTGCTCTAACTCTGCAGAACTATGAGGCTATGAATCAGTCCATTACGATGATAGCCAGGCAGGCAAGGAGCTATATGAGGTGACTGAGGGAACAGACAGATCTCGCAGGCTGCATCCCTGCGCACCCAATGGAACAGATGACTCACTTCCTGTGAGAAGGTAGCAAGGAAGCAGACGGAGGGCATGGACTGGCAGTGGAGCGTTATTCAAGTTGAGGAGAGAACAAGCACCATGGGACCGGATGGCAGAGAGCACCGTCACCAGCTGAGAGCCTCGTACCAAAGTGAGGAGGACAAGCATCACAACAGGGCTGGGCTCACAACAGTCAGCAAGTCACTCTGTGGTTCTAGCAGCCTCCAGAGCCAGATTCCCTCAGCTTCTGACGGAAAAGGAAGATTTCTCATTTTCCAAATTTCTCATTTATTCCCAGAAAGGGCTTTAATGCACACTTTCAGCAGCCTAAAGTAAAACTAAACATTTTTCCACTGGATAAAAAAAGCCCACCTCCTACCGACAATTCAAGGTGGCTCTGTAAGAGGTGGTCCCAGTGTCATCTATTTTCCTGCTTGACTCTCAGATCTCTGTGCCTAGAGAGCAGGTGCACAGACCATAAACCATATATACATAAAACAATTAAAATATCCAGGCATGATGGTACACGTCTTTAATCCCAGCACTCAGGAGGCAGAAGCAGGAAGCACCACATGCATGCCTGGCTCTTCAGGAGGCCAGAAAAGGGCATCATATCCCTTGGAACTGGAGTTATAGTAAGTTACCATGTGGGTGCTGGAACTGAACTGGGGTACTTTGGAAGAGCAGCTAGCACTTTTAACCAATGGGCCATTTTTATAGCCCTGCATAAGCCTACTTTAAAACTGAAAGATATCCTTCCATGATCACCACCTTTGGACAGGCTAAACCTAACATGCACAGTGTTCAGCTGGGCAGGACCTGCCCTATTATGGCTTAATTAGGACTTGAAATCTCTGTGAGTTTGAGGCCAGCCTGATCTATAGAGCTAGTTCCAAGACAGCCAAGGCTATTACACAGAGAAATCTGGTCTCAAAAAGAAGAAACAAAACAAACAAAAACAAAACCAGAATCAAGAACAATAATAAAGGCTTACACCGAACAAATTCAAAATTAAAAGGAAAAAAAAGAACCGGAGAGACCCTGTGGTGGTAATAATTGTAGAGAATGTAACTTACACATAAGACAGGCTGTGCATGTAACTAGATGCATGTGACTTTAATATTGCTCCTAGTGCCCTGACACCTGCATCAGAACGAGCTGACACATTTGCCTAAAGGCATTTAAATGATACCAACATAGCTACACTATGGAGCTACATTAGGAGTTGGAGCAGCTTTTATTTGTCTGTTTACTGAAACAGGGTTTGTCTATGTAGCCCTGGCTGACCAGGAAGACCAGGCTAGTCTCAGACTCACAGAGATCTACCTGCCTGTGACTCTCAAGTGCTGGGGTTAGACATGCATCACTATGCTTAAGGACTGAAGGACCCCACCAGCTGAGGCTACTTGAACATGAAGTCGTGGTTTAAGGCTTGCCTGATGCCCTCACTGTAAAGCAACGGTTAGGGAGAAAGGTGAGTTTGCATCTAGTTTCCTTGACCTAAGTGCAGGGAAAGATTCCCAGTGACATTGTCACACCTTTGATAGATCTTGAGTTTTGATCTAAAGGACAGGCTAAAAGGAAGAAATTACATGCCATGCCTCTGGGATATTTTGAACTCTGATCTTAATTTCTAATACCCTACACCCTGTTGGGCTGCCAGCACCGGAAATCCACGATCACTTAGCTGAACAAACATTCTCAGGGCAAAAGCCTTTTATGACTTCTCAACCTCCCTCTCCCTTCCTCTCCCTCTGTCTCCCATGTATGCGTTTCTCTATGGGTGTCACACAGAGTCTTGGGTGACCTAGAACTTACTGTGTAGACTAGGCTAGCCCTGAAGAGTCTCTGATTATTTTTTATCTAATGCTTTTATTTTTAACAGAAAGGCTGATTAGCACAAGCCAGTCTTTTTACTAAAAAAGGAATAAACTTTGCTTATGAAAGGCACATGGCTAGAGTAAGGAGCAAAGGATAGCCTTGAAGTCAGCTAGACCTGGACTCATATCTTTGATCATCTTTATCTGCCTCTCTCACTCACCTTCAAATCCACAACCCTTCAATCACTGTAATTCTTAAAATAGTAAGACTACCCATGGGCCAGTGAGATGGCTCTAGGTAGTACTTACAGTAAAGACCTGAGTTTCATCCTCAGGACCCACATGGTAGAAGGAGAGAACCAACTCCTTGGGTTGTCTCCTGACCTCTAAAGATGTGCCTTGGACATACATATACAATACACACATGCACAAGCACACACACTAAATGTGGGAGGAAAAGTTAAACAAAACCACATTTTAGAACTACTCTGAGCATTAAGTTGGAAGAACATCGAGGTACTGACATTAATCAACACTCACAACCTCACTGCTCTCTTCCTCATCTTAAAACATCTAAGTGGCTATGCCTGCAGGCCATAAGCTTTTACTTCATATTCAAAATCAGATCCAACATTAATGCTCTTCCTCCCTATCTTAGGGTTTCTATTCCTGCACAAACATCATGACCAAGAAGCAAGTTGGGGAGGAAAGAGTTTACTCAGCTTACACTTCCACATTGCTGTTCATCACTAAAGGAAGTCAGGACTGGAACTCAAGCAGGTCAGGAAGCAGGAGCTGATGCAGAGGCCATAGAGGGATGTTACTTGCTCAGCCTGCTCTCTTATAGAACCCAGGAATACCAGCCCAGAGATGGTACCACCCACCAGAGGCCCTCCCCACCTTGATCACTAATTGAGAAAATGCCCACAGCTGGATCTCATGGAGGCACTTCCCCAACTGAAGCTCCTTTCTCTGTGAAAACTCCAGCTTGTGTCAAGTTGACACACAAAACCAGCCAGTACAATTGACCCCTTGTCAACTTGACACACAAACACATCACTAAGCCTCAACTCTTACTTTCTTATTCATCCCCAAGATCTAAATAACTTTAAAAGTCCCACAATCTTTACATATTAAAAGTTTAATCCCTTTAAAATGTCCAATATCTTTTAAAATTCAAAGTCTCTTAACTGTGGGCTCCACTAAAATACTTTCTTCCTTCAAGAGGGAAAAACATCAGGGCACAGTCAACAATCAAAAGCAAAATCAAACTCCAATGGTTCAATGTCTGGGATTCAACTCACGATCTTCCAGGCTCCTCCAAGGGCTTGGGTCTCTTCTCCAGCTCTGCCCTTTGTAGCACACACCTTGTCTTCTAGGCTCCAGCTGCCTGTACTCCACTGCTGCTGCTGTTCTTTGTGGTCATCTCATGGCACTGGCATCTCCAAAACACTGCTGTCTTCCGCTGTAACTAGGCTTCACCACTAGCCTCTCACAGGCTCTCTTCATGGTGTCAAGTCTCAACTCCTTTACATGACTCCTTCAGTTCTGGGCCATCAATTGCAACTGAGGCTGCACCTTTCACCAATGGCCTTTCCATGGCCTCTTCATGCCTTCGAAACCAGTACCACCTGGGTGAGTCTTACACAGTACCAAGTCCTGTTGCAGCAAAAGGCACAACCTTGGCTATCTCTGGAACACAGCCTCTGTGCTCTCTCTCAGAAAACACTTCCCAGAAGATTTCACCTCGGTGATGCTGGTCTCTTCTTAATCACCACTAAACCTTTTTTTTTTTTTTGGTTTTTCGAACTAATCTTCTTAATATTAGCTCCAGCTAACCAGCATCAATAGTCCCAGTAAAACAAAGGTTTTGATTCTTCAGCCCCAGCTAACCAAAACCACAGAATCTTCACAATCAAAACATGAACCCGATAAGAGTCTTTAATCTTCCCTCTGAAATTTCACAAGCCAGGTCTCCATCTTCTATGCTGTTCTCAACATTATTTTCCAAGCTCCTACACAACATCCCACAGAGCTCTTAACACCAAATGGCTCCTCTAGCCCAAAGTTCCAAAGTCCTTCCACAGTCCTCCCCCAAAATATGGTCAGGTTGTCACAGGAATACCCCACTATGCTGGTACCAATTTATCTTAGTCAGGGTTTCTATTCCCGCACAAACATCATGACCAAGAAGCAAGTTGGGGAGGAAAGGGTTTATTCAGCTTACAGTTCCAAATTGCTGTTTATCACCAAAGGAGGTCAGGACTGGAACTCAAGCAGGTCAGGAAGCAGGAGCTGAGGCAGAGGTCATGGAGGGATGTTACTTACTGGCTTGCTTCCCCTGGTTTGCTCAGCTTGCTCTCTTATAGAACCCAAGACTACGAGCCCAGGGATGGCACCACCCACAAGTGGCCCTCCCCCCTTGATCACTAATTGAGAAAATGCCCCACAGCTGGACCTCATGGAGACACTTCCCCAAATGAAGCTCCTTTCTCTGTGATAACTCCAGCCTGTGTCAAGTTGACACACAGAACCAGCCAGTACACTCTCCCTTTCCTCCTATAGCTTAATCAACAGCTTCTCCCTGCACCCATCTTTGTACAGTGCTCTCAACGGTGTGCTGTATTATTGTTTGTTATTATTGATCCTCTGGACTTACACTGCTTGATAGAGGGAGCAGTTATCATGTTTGGCTCTATGTCCCCAATGCCTCAGTAATTGTTCAAGGGAGTGAAATTAAAGCAACTTACCCCATTTAATTTTCATAGCCTCTGACATAAGTGCAGAGTTTGTGAACTTTCTACTAAGCTGGCCTTTACACAGAGGGTTTCCTTCTCATCCACATGTTCTGCCTGTGTGTGACAAGAACCTGTGTCCAGGTGCTAATGCAGCAGGGCTGGAGCTTCCAAGATGAGTCTCAGGCTGACATCAGGAAACCTACCTGGCTTCCCTAACCTGTGCCTGACATATGGTTTATGATAGGATACTGGCGTTCCGTCGGGGAGTATGGAATTTCAGTGTGTACTAGGCAGAGTTTTGCTGGGTAACCAGCCCTTCCAAAAACATGGGCTTCCCTAGGCAGAAGCATTACACATAACTTACTATAGTTTTCATTGCTACAGAAAAGTGTATGGGTTTTCTCTTTTACTTTTTTTTAAGTTTATTTCTTTATTGTTAATGAGAATGGAACCCAGGATCTTCCACATGCTGGTCAAGCACTCTCACACAAGCTCAGACTTTCTTTTTTAATCCATTCTGCCAAATCCATTACCCATTCTTATTCAATATTCAAATTGCCAACAACTTGGCTAGTGAAAATACCTTCAGACCAGCCCTGGTGTCTTTCACTCATGATCTAACACTCTCTGGTGATCTTCCTCTGGCACAGACTTAAGGTAATGAGCTTGTCTTCCCTTAGTAGGGAGAGTCACTTAGAAGACATTGTCTGGACACACTGTTGTACCCAGTCTTTGCTATTTTTTTGTGGGTCCTTCTTTCTTCCACCCTTTTAGCTCCCTAACACTAGATAAGAGAGAAAAATGTACAGAGGAAAGGAAAGAGATCCTTGAATAGAGTCAGGGGTCACAAAGGTTATTGTTAGACTAATTCCTGCTGATTGAGGATTTCAAGTTGCTTAGGGAAAATCTGATCTTCATCCTAGGATATATAATTTCTTCTTGTTGTTTCTTCTTTGTTTATGACTACTTAATAGGTTTTTGGGGGGTTTTGGGGTTTGGTTTTTTTTTTCTTTTTTTTTGTTTTGTTTTGTTTTTTGGGTTTTTTTGTTTGTTTGTTTGTTTTTTACGAGACAGGGTTTCTCTGTGTAGCCCTGGCTGTCCTGGAACTCACTCTGTAGACTGGCCTGGCCTCGAACTCAGAAACCCACCTGCCTCTGCCTCCCAAGTGCTGGGATTAAAGGTGTGCGCCACCACTGCCTGGCTTGACTACTTAATAAACTGTAACCAACAACAACCAACAACCTACCCTGCTTCTTGGGGGCCCTACCATTTATATACCCTGTGGAAAGTCCCCAGAATTCCAAACATCACACAATTACAGAAACTATCTGAAGCTGGCAAAATCATAACCCTGCTAGAGCATGAGGCAAATTCATAGTCAGCTGTTGTGGACAGTCTGAAGCAGCCCCATATCCCACACCTGGGATTAAAACAAAAACATACTCATTATATTTCTGTGTTTTTTAAAGAAACCAAAATTCACGGAGTGGTGGTGTGTGGGACCATGGTATGAAACAGTCTGTAGCTTGGTTGGTCAAGGCCACTCCATAATCCTGTGGCCATCAGTCACTTGTGGCCAGGCCCCTAGTGTTCTGGCTGGACTCCACCTCTGCAGACAACTGGTTACATCCAGGCTTTCCCCGCCCCTCGGTTACCTAGCAACCCAGCCCACTATAAAAGGAGGCTTCCTACCCCCTACCCCTCGCTCGCGCGCGCTCTCTCTCTCTCTCTCTCTCTCTCTCTCTCTCTCGCTCTCTCTCTCTCTCTCGCTCTCTCTCTCGCTCTCTCTCTCTCCTCTCTCACACACACACACACACACATCTCTCTCCTGTCTCTCTATTCTTTCTCTCCTTTCCACGTGGTCATGGCCTTTTCTCATCTATCTTCTCTCTTTTTTTTTATTTTCTTATCTCCTTTTTTCATTTTACTCTTTTAATAATAAAACATAAAACTGTGAACTGTCTCTTTTATCAAATCTGCTGCACAAATGCATGGAGCGAGCCTCAGCGTTTCCATCCACCAGGAAAAGGATCCAAGCCACCTCAGCCACAGTGTCTCTGCCAAGCAGCTTCTCTACAGGTACCGTGTGCTGCGGCTTCCGTCCGCTCGCTCTCTGCTCTCTCCTCTCTCTCCCCTCTCCCCCCTCCCCCCCTCCCTCTCTCTCTCTGTCCCCACAGTGGTGGTGCATGCCTTTAACACTTGGGATGCAGAGAAGGTGGATCTGAGGCCAGCCAGGTCTACAAAGTGAGTTCCAGGACAGCCAGGGCTGTCACATAGAGAAACCCTGTCTTGAAAAACCGAAAGAAAGAAAGAAAGAAAGAAAGAGAGAGAGAGAAAGGAAGAAACCAAAATTCCAAAATTGTCACTACAGTTACCTATAATCATCTCTTCTTCCTTGCTATAAATTTAGCTTATTTATTTTGCCACACTGGTGACTGAACCCAGGGTCTTGGCCATGCTAGGCGAGTACTCTGCCACAGCACTCCATACCCAGTCTCCTTAAGGTACCTTTTTATCTATATGATCTAGCCCCCACTCATACACTCTACTGAAACACTCAAGTCAAGACCATCAAAACCCTGTATGCTGTTAAATCCAGCAGACATGCCCACCGCAGATTATTCATCCTGTTGTAGGCACTGGCCACAGTTGACCACATCCCACTGAAATGTTCTCTCCCAGCTTCTAGGATACAGTCTGGGATTCGTCCCTTAGGCTACTCTTTCTGTCTCCTCTCTTGGTTCTTTTTCACCTGCTTGCTTTCCAAGCAGAGAGTGCCTGGGCACTCCAAACCTGCCACTGTTGCTGGTGTCTTGGTTTTTGCTCAGTTTTCTGTCATAAACTGGCATCCTGAGAGCCAAATCATGCCCACAGTACAGTATGCAGCCAGAGGAGGTGTGCTTTTGTTTCTTCATCGTTTTCTTTCCTCCCTACAAAAAACTGTATTTTCATTTGGTTTAGAGCTTGGTAAGGGGTTCAGGGTGGTTAGAAAGCTGCCTCGCATGAAGCCCTGATGCCAGTCAATGCAGAGGAGTCCTCAAGGGCTGCCAGGCTCTGGAGCCTCCTCTGAAGATCTGACAATGAGCCACTCATGCCCCTGCGGAATTACCCTCATCTAGGAAGCAGTTCTGCAGGAGGTTCCAGAGATGAGAACTTGTGTAGGCAGAGTCCAGGGCATGAAGACCCCAACTGACTCGGCCCAGACTCTTCTCCAGCTTTACTCCACATCTTGGGAGGGGTCTTGAATTTATCAGCTGCTGCTTTCCTTGGAAGGATTTCCCAGTGGCTCTTTCCTCCCTGTAATAGTCCCACAATTTCACAACGCTTTTTTTTTCAGTGCCATGTGGAAGAATTTTAATCCAGCAACATGGCTGCTCTGGCAAAGACAAGTGGAACATATCCAAAAACCTAGGTGTGTGTGATCTGGCTGGAATGACTCACCTTTAATCTTTCTGGCTGGAATACAGACATGACCTTAGTACACACCTTTAATCCCAAACAACAAAGGTAAAACTAGTTTGTAGAAGGAAGCACCCATGTTTGAAAGTTGACATCTATTCAAGGAGCAGATGAAGTGAGGAATCAGAGAAGGATTTTACAGAATGAGTCAGAGATAGGATATGCCCAACTCTCACAAGAAGAGCAGAGAAAGACAGGCAAGTTAAGAGAGCAGTGGAGGACTGGAGAGATGGCTCAGCGGTTAAGAGGACTAACTGCTCTTTGAGAGGTCCTGAGTTCAATTCCCAGCACCCACAGGGTGGCTCACAACCATCCGTAATGGGATCTGATGCCCTCTTCTGGTGTGTCTGAAGACAGCTACAGTGTACTCATATGCATAAAATAAGTAAATCTTTAAAAAAGTGAGCAGTGGGAGTGGGGAGGAAAAAGAGAGTGCAGTCTTTTACCAGGACAGTTTTACAAAGACATGTGGCAGGTGAAGACAGAATGAGCCTAAGAATGAGAAGGAGCCAGAAGATTCAAACAGATTGCCAGTGTCAGTTTGAGGGCAAGCAGAACAAGTCAGTCAGAAGAAGCTGAGAGAAACCAGTTTGAATCAGTCAGCTTGGAGAGGGGTTTGAGCCAGAACAGCTGAGTTGAACCAGCCAGCCAGAGTTCAGAAAGAGCTAGAAAGGGTGAGTTTATTCAACCTCTGAGACAGCAATATATCTAATGAATAAAAGTTACTTTTACAGTACCAGGACTGGAACCCAGGGGCTTGCACATACTGGGCAGGCACTCTGCCACTGTGCAACATCCCCAGTCCTCACATGGCTTCTTTTTTAAAAAATTTATGTGTGTTTTGCCTGCATTTATGTGTGTATATGATGTGCATGTTTAGTGACTGCAAAGGCCAGAAGAGGACATTGTATCCCTTGGAATTGAAGTTACTGCCACAGTGCTGGTTAATTTTATATCAACCTGACACAAGCTAGAGTTATCTGAGAGAAGAAAACCTCAGTGAAACAATACCTCCGTAAGATATGGTTGGAAGGTATTTTCTTAATTAGTGATCGATGGGAGAGGGCCCAACCCATTGCGGGTGGTGATATCCCTGGGCTGGTGGTCCTGGATTCTGTAAAAAAGCAGGCTGAGCAAGCCATGAGGAGCAATCCAGTAGACAGCACTCCTCCATGGCCTCTGCATCAGCTCCGGCCTCCAGGTTCCTGCCCTGTTTGAGTTTCTCTTCTGACTTCCTTCAATGATGGACTACAATGTGGAAGTGTAACCAAATAAACCTTTCCTCCCCAACTTGCTTTTGGTCATGGTGTTTCACCACAGCAATAGTAACCCTGCATGGGACAGCTGCCATGTCAGTGCTGGGAATTTAACCTGGGTCCTCTGCAGAAGCAGCCAGGGCTCTTACCACTGAGCCTCCAGCCTCCTTGTATGGCTTATTAACATACAGGGTTCTGCTCAAATGTTATCTCCTTGAAGATGTTCCCAGAATATTGAAGCTGCAGACGCCCTTGTGAATTACAAACTTCAGACTCTTCCCACCTATCACTCAATGAAAGCTGACATCCCACCACCAGTTAGTTCTAAGAACCTCTGAGCTGGGTGTGGTGGCATTTAATCCCAGTACAAAAAGAGGCAGTCGGATCTCAGCCAGCCTGCTCTACAGACAAGAGTTCCAGGACTTCCAGAGCTACGCAGAGAAACTCTGTCTCAAAACAAAACTAAACAACCAACTTACTGAAACACCATGTTTTCCCACAGAGATGTTCACTAAACAGTGATAAGCCCCACCACTTTAGTTAAAAATAAACAAACACAGGCTGCGCAGTGGTGGCGCACGCCTTTAATCCCAGCACTTGGGAAGCAGAGGCAGAGGCAGGTGGATTTCTGAGTTCAAGGCCAGCCTGGTCTACAGGGTGAGTTCCAGGACAGCCAGGACTATACAGAGAAACCCTGTCTTGAAAAACCAGAAAGAGAAAATAAATAAATATTTCAGTGTATAAGAAAGTATGTAACCAGCTTAGTGGTGGTGGAGCACCTGAAGCAGAATTTTAGCAGAACCACTGTATCTGGCATGAATCTGGAATGATGGCATCTAAACTTTGAAATAGCCTTTTGTCAATGATTGTTGCCTGAGATTTTAGGGGGTTATTGTTTTGAAGGATTCTCAGAGCCTTTGTATAACCTAGTCTTCAGACATGCCTGGCAAACCAGGAAGTGTCTGTATGGCAAAAAATTGCTTAAGGTGATAGTTCTTTCAGTACACCCCTGATAACAGATAAGTTTTATTATACAGAAACTTGACTTGCTAAAGGTGCTTTTTGTAACAATAAAGAGGCTCTGGGTTCAGTCCTTGAGAAGCTGATCTCCTTGCTACTTGAGAAGCCTAAAATCATCCTGTCTAGTCCCTCATCGATCAATAGTGCTACATAACCCACAGCACCGACAAGGCACACCTTTAATCCCAGTACTCAAGAGGCAGAGGCAGGCAGAGGTCTGAGTTCAAGGCCAGCCTGGTCTCTAAAGCGAGTTCAGGACAGTGACAGAGAAACTCTGTCTTGGGTGTGTGTGTGTGTGTGTGTGTGTGTGTGTGTGTGTAAGGACTGAGGTGCATATTTTACATATTCTCCCAGACATTGTGTGTGTGTGTGTACTCTCAGCAAGCCCCTGAGTAATTTTTAAAATACAGATTCTAAGGACTCAAACTTCTGCTCAAAACTCTTCAATAGTCCCCATTGCTCTACAATGAGATCCAAGCTCCTCGCCATGGCAACCAGGCTCTACATGACCCACATCTCTAAACCCTCCAACCTCCTCTCTCTCTTTTCCTTACAACACCCCACACATACTAATGTCCTTTCTGGTCCGCAGGAACCCTCCAAGGCCCAGGCCTGTCTTTAAGTCTGTGCACTTGTCAGAATGTTGTGTGCATCTCTCTCTCTCTCTGGGTTCCTTTTTCCCTCCCAGGTTTGGCCGCTTTGTCTCTTTGTGTGTGTAATGAAGGGGGTCTACCCCACAGCCTGTCAAGCATTCAAAGAATATTCTTCCACTGAGCTGCAAGCCCAGCGCTACTCCGCCTCCTGCATAACTCATTCTATCCTTCCACTTTTCTTGGCTCAGACCTCATCATTTCCTCCACACATCATTCCCTGACCACTCAGTTAAGTCTGCCTCTGTTATCTCAAGTCTCCTTTATTTTCACCTTAACACTCATCTGGAGACCTGTTTTATTCAGTATCTCCTGTCCACCCCCTTAACACGAAGACACTACTTTTATATTACACACCATGACCAACACCTAGTTCATAGCCTTGGATCTAAATCAATTCAAATGACCAAGTTAGTTTACTGCTTTATGAGTAGTTTTGTTTTGTAGTTATGAACAGTTTAGAGTTTCTGAGTTTTATTGTGAAATGTTTCAAGCAATTGGCTAAACACTGAAAACTATAGCAAACACTGCCATTCATAGCTAATACGCATTGACATTATGCTCTATTTGTCTGTGGTTTAAAAGGAAATAAAACAGACACTGGTACAGTTGCAATTACTTAAAGCACATCTTCAATTCAACCAGACATTGCCAAACTGTTCTGCAAAAAAAAAAAAAAGTCAATTAATACACTAACTGTATGAAAGATGACTCACTAAGGGCCAGGGGAACAACAAAAAAATACCTCATGTTGGGCCAGAATGATAGCTTGGTAAGCAGGTAAGCAAAGAAGCTTCTAGCCAAGCCTGACCATGGTCTATTCCCCAGACTCAAATGATAGAAGGAGAGAGCTGACTCTGAAAGCTATCCTCTGATCTCCACAAATGCACTGTGTCTCAATCTGGAACACGAACACACGGGTGCATGCATGCATACATATACATACACACACACACACACACACACTGAATGTAATTTTTCCCTTAATTTGAGACAGGGTGTCACGAAATAGCCCTGGCTAACCTGGAATTTGCCATGTAGACCAGGCTGACCCTCTGCCTCCCAAGTTCTGGATTAAAGGTGTGCACCACCACAGCCATCCCCTCCCCCCAGAAATGTTTACTGTCTCTCTCCCAAACATCCACAGCATCAACTGATGTCAGACACTCTCTGCATTTCCCAATCTCGTGTGGAAGAACAGCATGCTCCCACAGGTCCTGCTTATTCCTGAAACTAGGCAGGCAGCGAGTGTTTCACCTGTTTTTATTATTTGTTCTTTTTTTCTGCTAGAAAACACGTTTTCTTACTCTGTTCTTTAGGAAAGATGCTGATCGTTGCAGGGTATTTGGGGCAAGTATATTCTTAAAACTTGCCTTCCTCACCAAGCTTCTCTTTTAGGGTTTACATTTTGTTTCTTAAGACTTTCTTCTGTGTTTCTAATACCAGTCTCCTCCACTTTCCTTAGCAGCTTCACTTTTCACAGTTAGTTTTCATTAACCCATTTAAAAGTGATTTTTGTGAATGACCCAGAGGCAGAAATCTTTTTGCCACTTGGATTGATAGTTCTCCTAATCCAACTTTCTGAATGGCTCATCCTTTCTCAATTACTGTGCAAAGCCACCTTGGTCATGTGACAAGGTTTCAAAGGTAGACTGTTGGGTCCGCTAACAGATGGTGCTCAGATTCAGTGCCCCGTGTGTCTATCTCTCATCTAAGATTTAACATCACTGTCATATAAACTCCACATGCTTGGATGGCACACTAGAATTTACCAATCACCTCTAAACCCAGTTCAAACATCAAAAGAACCCTTCCTCTGAATCAGATATTATTACTCATGTTTACACAGAGTAAGAGGATGAGGCTCATATTATCTGTGGTCACCAGCTAATAAATGGAAGAAAAAGGACCCAATTTCACACCTTGGATGTCTTCTCTTTCTACCAGACACTGACAAAAACAGGGTCTTTCAAACTAGCTGTGTACTCTGTCTGAATACAACAGAAACCTTGCTAAATGAACACTGGCTTTAACAAGCATGGCGGCGAAACCAGACCTGTGTACTGATGCTGCCCTTCAACAGAAGTGCCATCCCGAAATCGCCATTCCCTGCTGCCTCTCTGCTATTGCTCACCTCAGGTATAATGCCACTAGTGAAGCTGTTACTGTTTACAACCCTGTACACAACAGCGGTGGTTTCCCATCAGTGCTCACTCTGCCACTCCAAAGACTCATGTGACAACTGGACTGTGCATCTTGTCCTGGGAGGAGGCAGAATTGATTCCTCCCCCACACTGCTATGGGGTTTTCAACCCTTTGAAATTCACTCAGCAGCTGCAGGACACACTGTAAGAGGCAAAAAGAGAATTGGAAAGCTTCCCAAGAGCCCAGAACCTACCTTAGGGACCAACGAGAGTGAGTATTCCTTAAATGGTTTGTGCTAAGCAAATGGATTGCTTCATCTTGAGCCGACCCTGAGCTAGAAGTTGTTTCAACAGAAGCCAAGTAGATTAATCAAGAAAGCAAACAGAAGCAGCGCATGACATTCACCAAATGCACAGCTAGAAGAGGCCATTACTAGCTCACAGAACAATAACTTCAGAAAAGATTATTCTGAAAACAGAATGAGGCAAAGCCTAATGCACAAGTGTATATAAAAACAAATACCTGGTCACGCTGCCGCCAACGATATACCAGACACCCTCCCTCTCTTGGCCAAAGTGAACACTGCTTCTCCAAAACAGTTTAATCCTGTGTCTCTCCTCCTTACTGTTTTTCAGAACAGTTTTATCCACGGCATCTAAACTACAGTGAGCCCCCTCCTCCATTTGGTCTCTCACAAACACCAATGCTCAAATCCTATAATCAGTTTTAACACACCCTTAATAGACACACACTCTCTCTCTCTCTCTCTCTCTCTCTCTCTCACACACACACACACACACACACACACACACACACACCCTGCAAAGAGTAAACTAGGTGTGTTCTCTGGAAAGTTCTCCCAGTAATAGGTAGACAAGAAGCCTTCTCATCTTTGGAAGTCATTTCCAACTCAATGAAAGAGAGGCGAAGACTTATTTTAACACCAGGGACCTGTTTCAACACCAAACCCCAGCTTTACCAACAGACATATTCATGAACAACCTTTTTCGTTTTTATGTAATATGCTTCCTTAGAGACAGAATGCACTGGAAAAGTTGTCTGTGCCCTGGGAAAGTAGAGCTTGTCTGACTCATTTCTGCAAATCTGTAGTATCTTATACACAGTATTGACACGCTCTTTTAAAACTAATGCCTCGGGCTGGAGAGATGGCTCAGAGGATAAGAGCACTGACTGCTCTTCCAGAGGTCCTGAGTTCAATTCCCAGCAACTACATGGTGCCTCACAACCATCTGTAATGAGATCCAATGCCCTCTTCTGGTGTGTCTGAAGACAGCTACAGTGAACTTATATACATACATAAATAAAATAAAAACTAATGCCTCAGACTAGCAGATGTGAAGTCCCAGAAAGATAAAACTTCCATAAGGGGTGAGGGACTTGTTCTTCCCAAAATTTCTTAAAAAGGACTTTTCTCTCCAAAAGAAATTTTCTCCTTTCTTCTCCACCTTCACAGTGTTCACTGTTTACATGTTTCAAACATGAATCTCTGGGCATGGTGGTGCACACTTTTAATCCCAGCACTCAGAGGCAGAGGCTGGCAGATCTCTTTGAGTTCCAGGCTAGCCTGGTCTACATAATGAGTTCCAGGCCAGCCTGGTCTACATAGTGAGTTCCAAGCCAGCCATAACTACATAGCATGAATGTCTCCGAAATACAAAAATAAAAATAACCTTTACTTTTCTATTTTAGCAAAGAATCTTGTAGCAGAGTAGAGGACAACAGCACAGAAAATTATTCATCCTATTATAGAGAAGCATTTATTCAGGTTTGCTTACACCTTTACTGCTTACTCAAAGTATTAGCTTCATCGTTCACAAGGGGAAACGATTTACATTCCAGAAGCAAAGATTAGGCTCAAGTGGACATGGGTACCTAGACCCTGCAAGAAAATATGCCAGATGAATTGATGAATCCAGACAGGTATCTAATTGCAAGCAAGAAACAGTTCAGAGGAATGAAGGAGACTAAGGAGTAAGGAAGTCTGCAGAAAGAACATTCCAGACCAAAACCACTTGCTTCACACAGAAAACTGGATAGTCTGGTTAGAGACATGGGAAGTTCCCAGGGATTTGATTTGCTTGCATTAATAGGCAAATTAGTGCTTAATGTAACAAAATAATTTCTTTACGCAACTTGGTAAGGCTGAGCTCGAAGCCTTATAGAGAGAATGGAAATCATTTCCTTGTGAGCGAGGGGTGTAATTTCCATCACTGAACGGTTGGAGGGGTTGCCCTCCGCCCAGCACAGCGACCGGCCTTGAGAACGTCAATGGGTCGCCCGGGCTGGACCTCAGAGGCCAGCGCTGACGTCCAGCCATGGTCTAACAGGCCACTGTCACGCCGCACTTTAGACCCACGGAGCTCATCCCACAACTCAGAGGGCCTCAGGCAACCCGAAGGCCAGCGGTCGGCCTCCCGGACTCCGCTGCGGCTCCCCAGGGCGCCGACCAGGAACAAAGGGGATACCGGGGGCCACTCGCAGAACGCCCGACGGCACCTGCAGCCCTAGGGGAGACTGGGGCGTCCCACTCTCGCGGCTCCCCCTGGCGCACTGCAGGAGCGCATATGCGCAGGGCGGCCGACTGGTACCTGAGGGCCCCGATCCCGCGCGCAGCCCGCAGCCCGACCTTTACCTGCACGTCACTCAGCTCCACGCGCAGATACAGCTCGCGGTGTCGCTGAGCCCAGTAGACGTGCGGCGTCAGCACCTGAGTCTCCATGGCCCACGCTGTCCGGGGAGCGGGGAGGCTCGGCTTGCTGCGCCTCGTTACCTCGGCCTGTGAGCCGCTGGAGCTAGCCGAACGCAGGCCGCAAACCCCCACGCTCCGCAGCCCGCAGTCCCGCTGTCTCGAGACACCCCACGCTCGCGGCCCGCGCTTGCGCAGTGAGGACGGGGGGCGGGAGGGCGGTGCGAACCCAGCGAGGGAGAGGGCGGGGCGGGACGTGGGGATCCGCGGCGGGCGCTGAGGCCTTGGGATCAGAGACTTTCCAGCTCCAGCTCGGTGCTTACCGCCTATCGCGCTTCAGAGAGGTCTTTGCACAAGAGCATGAAAATGAGTCTCTCATCTACAAAGAAAGGGCGGATCGGCAGTGTAGGAAGAGGCTTGTGTGCAGGGATCCTTTCCGAGTTTTTAAGTATGAACGCAGCGTTTAGTGAGAGCCCACTTCCTCCCTGGGCTTCAAAGCCACACACAGACAGATGAAACATACAAGACATACATTGGTGTTGCTTTTTTCTTCCTTCCTTCCTTCCTTCTTCCTTCCTTCCTTCCTTTTTCACTCTGTCTGTCTGTGTTACCATGTAGCTCTAGGTGACCTGGAACTCGCTAGGTAGACTCGTCGGCTTCTGCCTCCCAAGTGTTGTGATTTAAAGGTATCAGGCTTCCTGTTTTAAGAGAGATGGCTTCCTTTCACTGCCCAACAAATAGAACTGCCCATTCGCTATAGCTGTTTACATTAACTAATAAACAAACAAACAAAAAAAATCAGTTCCTTGGCATCGCTAGCTCCGTTCTGAGCATTTGAAGACCCGTGTGCTCAAGGCAAGCACTCTGTTACAACCTCAAGTCCTTGCATCTGTTTCTAAGTTTTTCTGTTAAGAAGCACAGCTATTATGGACCCATCTCCAGGGAATTAATTCAATAACGGGAGAGAGACAGAGAGAGAGAGAGAGAGGTAGAGAGAGAGACAGAGACACAGAGAGAGATAGACAGAGAGGTAGAGAGAGACAGAGACACAGAGAGAGATAGAGACAGAGAGATAGAAAGAGACAGAGATATTGAGAGAGATTAGAAAGAGGACTGTAGCCTAGTCTAGCATACATGGAGCCCTGGATTTGATCCCCAGCAGCACATATATCAGGAATAGTGGTGAACACTTGATATGTTCAGAAGTGCAATGTCATCCTTAGTTACATACTGAGTCCAAGGCCAACCTGAGCAAACAAACAAAGGAAAAGGAAATAAAAGAGTGTGTATCATTCAGGCTAGCTATAAAGTGCAAGGTGGTGGGATAGGGTGAGAGAGATTAGAATGCAAGACCAGGGAGAGGGGAAGGGGAATAAGAATTTTATGATATCAGTCAAGTGAAAAAGAAACAAGACTGTCCTTGTCTCTAGAGACAGTCCTCCTAGCTCTGTTTGGCCTAGGGCCATGTCTCCCTTCTCAGTGATCAGTCATTACCGCTGCAGAAAGCTTTCACTTGGTCCTTGACACTGATAAAGGCTATTGCTGGGACCTAAGCCTAGTTTCTGCTGTCGGCAAGAGTTCATGCTTGGCTTTGATGTTCACCTTTTTACAGACTCTTCTGATACTTGAAGGACTTTTAGAAGAGGAGCTGGTGTAGATGGGGATATAGATTATTTGGTAGAGCACTTGCCCAGCATACACAAAAGCCTTAGGTTGGATCCCCAGAACCACCAGGCTGCGTATACCAATGGTCCACATATGTGATCCTAGCACTTAGAAGATGGAGGTGAGAGGATCAAGAGTTCAAGGCCATCTTTGGAATTAAAGTCTGGTCTGGGATGCATGAGACCATGTATGAAGCAAAGAAGAAGGGGTGAAGGGAGTTGCTGAATTCAGCTATTTGGCACCTCACCTATGCGCAAACCATCTAACCGGTTATCTGTAACCAAAACCAAGTTTGTCTGCCTAAGCCCAAAGGGAGAAAAACTGAGTGGATAAACCAGGCATCTAGTGGGGAATAACCAGATCATGTACCTATAACCTCCTAACTAAGCCAAGAGGGTGAATACTGCTCCCAACCTTTACCAGAAAGATCAGCTCATCAGTTACAGTTTAAAGGAAATCACGCAATTGTCCCCACTTGAGTTGACACCATCCTTCCATACCGGTCTTTTCCCCATATTCCCTCCTTCCCATCTGATAATTCTAGTTCTCTTAGCTGCTTATCTGATTGTCAAACACAGACACCTGGCAAATATTTGTACATAAATAGTGCATCAGTAATGTGCATAAAACACAGAGTGAAATTCATGCATTCGGTTGCATGTATGTATAAGTATATTACTATAAGTATATATGTGAAAACAATCAGTGTGGGGAGAGAAGGAAACTCAGTGCCTGGTGGAGCAGGATGGGAGAAAACATTTCACCATACACCTTTTTATCCTTAAAGCTAGTGTGAGTGTGTGTGAGTGTGTGTGTGCGCGCGCGCGCATGGACGTATAGCTCTGTGCATGGGGGGGTAGGCTATGTGTGTGTATGGGAATATGGAAATGTGTTTATGCGTGTGTTTGGAGGCTAGAGATTAATATAGGTGTCTTCCTCAGTCACTTTTTGAGATAGGATCCCTCACTGAATCTGGAGCTCATTGATTTGACTATGCTGACTGGTGAGTAAGCTCCAGTGACCTGCCTAGATCCACTGTCTCAGAATCAGGTTTAAAGACAGGTACCACTGTACCTGACTTCTGCAGGTACCAGAACTCAGGTGTCCATACTTGCACAGCACACTTTAAAACTGAGCCATCTCTCAGGCCACCTTGGTTTTTTAAAGCATGTGGCAGAATTGCCTATTCAAAATGTAACTGTGAGAAGAAAATCAGGAGCAACCCCATATTTTGTTATTGTAGCTTGGTGCATGGCATGCCCCTAACCTAGCACGCTGTTTCCTGCGATCACTAGCCCTCAGTATGTGCACTATCTATTCATGATCACTTGCTCCACGAGAGTAAAAGCCTGGATTTCCTGCTCTGCCATCTTAAAAAATATCTAACATGATGTCTTTCAGAAAGGAAATGCTTAAAACATACTTGTTAAAGATTACTGTCGAGAAAAAGAAAAAAATGTCAATGATAAGTGAAATAGGCATTACCCATGCTTAATGTAACTATGGGCAATCTAAGTTTGCAGAGTCATTTTGCAAAGCAGCATTGCCATATATGATGAGGAAAACAACATTTGTGTTATGCAGTCCAGTTGTAATTTTAATTTTTTCAAATGCCTATTTTTTTATGGTGGTTCTTAAGCACTTTAACCTCCCTTGTAGTCCATCACCCACCGGAGATAGTGGAAAACAAAGGATATGAGGAAAGTGGATCTATTCAGAAAGGTTCTTTGAAGCAACTCCCATCTGTGTTGTCTGGAAATCAGCAGTTCAGTTTACCAGTTAGCAGCTGCAGCTCTATTCACTCGCAAAGACTTCACAGATACACAGCAATCCAGTTTGGTAGAATCAGGAGAGCAAACAGGAGTCAGCAGCAGTGGCACAACCTAGCCATGGTCTCAGCCGTGGCATGGGTCAGCAACAGGAACCTGGAGGGACACCAGGAAAAGTTCTCTGCTGTGTCTCTCTTAGGGAAGTGAAGACCAGCGAAGATGCAAGACCAACAAGCATTGCACAGCTAGCTCTATAAGCAAGCTAAGCTCAGCCTCCTCACATCAGTGATAAACACTCCATCAAGAGTACTTACACTCTTTCCAAACATCACATGTCCTCCGTGGGTCTTGCCTCAGCACGTGCATCTGTCTCTACAGACATCACTCTGCCAATCAGCCCAAATCCATGGAAGCGGCGAGAAACTGCAGCACACCACCAGATGGTTTTTTTTGGTGTGTTTCTCTCTATGGAGTCCCAACAAATGCAGCTCAACTATGAAATGTAAGGCAGACCAGTACATGCATGTCCTTAGCAAAGAATCCTTCATCATGTGTCCTTTCATGTGCTCCTGTGTCTGCTCCATGGAAACATTCCTTCACGAGTCTGCCTTAGCCTTTCACCTGTGTCCACTTCAGCTAAACATTCTTTCACGTGTTTACCCCAGCAAAACACCATCCAACTGACTTTCCAAAGAACCCTTAAATTTCCATTTCACCTAGTGATTTACCTTTTGTGGATTTTAGTCTAAGAAAATAGTTCCAAGAAAGAAAGTTGTACTAAATGTCTATAAATACCACATGAGGTTTAAAAAATACAACCAATCCAGTTGTATTACAACTTGTAGTTGGGGAAAGTAGCAAATTCAAAACTAGGAACACTGAATTTGTTTATGACTTGTTAAAAAAAATTTTATGCTATTAACATTGTACAGAGGCAAGATACTAAGAAGTAACTTGGGGTTTTGTTTTTCTTGCTGTATAACTGTGATCATCAGTTTTACTGTCACCCTGACACAATCTAGAATCACTTAGAAAGGGAGTCTTATTGAGGAATCCTCTGGATCTTGATAGATTGTGGGGTATAACTATGAGGGATTTTCCTAATTGGATTAACCAGGGTTGGGAGACTTACCCTGAGTGTGGGCAGCACCATTTCATGGCCTGGGTCCCAGTCAGGGTGAAAAGGAGAGACTGCTGAGCACTGCCAGGCATGTGTCTGTCCCCCTCTGCTCTTGACTCAGGGTGACAAGACAGGCTGCCTCAAGTTCTTGCCTTTTCCCGCTATGATGCTCTCCCACCTGAACTGGGAGCGAAAGCAAACCCTTTCTCTCCTAAGTAGCTCTTGTCAGAATGTCTTAGCCCAGAAATGGGCAAGGAAACACTATCACTTGCTTCTTCCCCATGTGGAGTGCCAGGAGGAGGCAACCATTGCTCTCTTGGAGTGGTGATGGTGAAACTCAAGAGCAGAGATGCCAAATTCTCCTTTCAGCAATTCAACTTCATGTGTGAGACAAAAAATCTGGAAGGGCAAAACAGCCCTAGAATAGACACATTGTTCCACTAAGAACAGACTCAGAGAAGCCAACACATTCCCAGACAAGGAACTCTGGAGGAAGCTCTGAGAGAAACATGCTTGGGTCTGAAATGGGGTAGAGCCAGCTTCTTGGCGGGGGGTAAGCTTAAAACAGCAGGTGACAATTTACCAATATAATGTACACAACACTGGATTTACCTATGACTGAGCAAAATTATGCTTTTTGTTCCTATGTGAGTGAGTCACGTTAAGTCCAGGTTGAGTTGAACTACATAAAAACTAAGAAAATTACATATGTGTAGCTTGAAAATATTTCTCTGCTCCAATGTAAAATGCACATACAAAACAAAAGGCCTATGGTCGATTAGCAAGATTATTGATATGTCTTTTAGTTATGTCTGGAAGTTCTGTTTAGACTATAGTCAAATTTGGGAGACTGATGCTTGTTGTTGGAGAGATTGCGCACAGACTTTGGATGCCTCTTGACTTTCCCAGGTGTTATCTTCCTTTGGTTTCAGTCAAGTTCTGCACCTAGCACGAGATGAGTATAGTGTACTTGGCTTAGTGTTGATGGAGGGATTTTAAGGCTCAGGGAAACTGCAATGGATACATTGTGTAAAACCTAATCCTCCACAATGGGAAGGCCCAGAAGATATGACTTTCATCAATCCTATGAGACACAAACTGGTGAGAGGGGCACCAGCACATTTGAAGAGTTTTGTTCTTCCCCTTTTCCTTGTGCCTTAGATCTTAGGGTTGGAGATGTTGCTGCTCAATTAGATGAATTAAAATTCAATGGGTTTAATTGGGCCCCTAGGTAACAAGGGCCAGGTGACAGCGTTGAATCACCAGAGACAAGGTTATTGTAGTTATTATAATGTACAGCATAGACAAAACAATGTTTATAATGATATACCCCGAAATGGTCAGTACAGGAGAGGTGAAATTTATAACGGCATGACTCAATTGAACCTTTGGTACTGGCTAATCAATCATGGTGTTTCCAGGCATGAAATATCTGTCTGATCTGTATAAGCAGAAAAATTCTCAAACAAATGAAGGAAAGGCTACATTGGACCGTGGCAAAAGACAATCTCAGCCAGTGAATCAATTTCCAGACGTGAGCCAGTTTGCAGACCCAGAACCCCTTGAATGAAGGTTCCCCTGAGGAAGGATCTTGATAAGACACCTGAAAGTTTTGCTCTTAGCCTTTCTCCAATTCTTCCCCAGAGGGACCTACAGCCTTTTACAAGGGTGACTGTACACTGGGGGAAAGGAAATAATCAGACTTTCCAGGCTCTATGGATACTGGTTCTGAATTGACACTGATCCCAGGAGACCCCAAGAAACATTGCAGCCCTCCAGTTAAAGTAGGGGTTTATGGAGGACAGGTGATTAATGGAGTTTTGACTGATGTCCGATTCATAGTAGGTCTAGTAGGTCCAGTAGGTCCCTGAATACATCCTGTGATCATTTCCCCAGTTCCAGAATGTATAATTGGGATAGATATACTCAGAAATTGGCAGAATTCTCACATTGGTTCCCTGACCTGTGGAGTGAGGGCTATTATGGTTGGAAAAGCAAAATGGAAGCCTTTAGAGTTGCCTCTGCCAAAGAAAATAGTGAATCAAAAACAGTATCATATTCCTGGTGGAACTGCAAAAATTACTGCCACTATCAAGGACTTGAAAGATGCAGGGGTGGTGGTTCCCACCACATCTCCCTTTAACTCTCTTATCTGGCCATTGCAGAAGACAGATGGATCATGGAGAATAACAGTTGACTATCAAAAACTAAATCAGGTAGTAACTCCAATTGCAACTGCTGTACAGATGTAGGATATGCACAGCGGCAGTCTATTATCAAATGGAAGTGGTATATACGTGATCGGGCCCGAGCAGGTCCTGAAGGCACAAGCAAGTTACATGAAGTCGCTCAAATGCCTATGGTTTCTACTCCTGTTACAAAGCCATCTGCTGCCAAGCATGCACCTATAGCCTCATGGGGTGTTCCCTATGATCAGCTGACTGAAGAAGAGAAGACTAGGACCTGGTTTACTGGTGGCTCTGCATGTTATTTAGGCACCACCCAAAAGTGGACAGCTGCAGCATTACAACCCCTTTCCAAGACAACCCTGAAAGATACAGGTGAAGGAAAATCTTCACAGTGGGCAAAACTTTGGGCAGTACACATGGTATTACAGTTTGTTTGGAAGAAGAAATGAGCTGGGCAGTGGTGGCGCACACCTTTAATCCCAGCACTTGTGAGGCAAAGACAGGCAGATTTTTGAGTTCGAGGCCAGCCTGGACTACAGAGTGAGTTCCAGGACAGCCAGGGCTACACGGAGAAACCCTGTCTCAAAAAAGAAGAAAAAGGAAGAGGAGGAGGAGGAGGAGAAAGAGGAGGAGAAGGAGAAAGAAGAAGAAGAAGAAGAAGAAGAAGAAGAAGAAGAAGAAGAAGAAGAAGAAGAAGAAGAAGAAGAAGAAGAAGAAGAAGAAATGGCTGAAATGGATGGTCCAGGAACTTGGAAAGATCACAATTGGAAAATTGGTGAGAAAGACATCTGAGGAAGAAGTATGTGGATAGATCTCTCCAAATGGGCAAAGGATGTGAAGATATTTGTGTCCCATGTAAATGCTCACCAAAAGGTGACTTCAGCTGAGAAGGAGTTCAATAATCAAGTGGATAAGATGACCTGTTCTGGCCGGGCGGTGGTGGCGCACGCCTTTAATCCCAGCACTTGGGAGGCAGAGGCAGGCGGATTTCTGAGTTCGAGGCCAGCCTGGTCTACAAAGTGAGTTCTAGGACAGCCAGGGCTACACAGAGAAACTCTGTCTCAAAAAATCAAAACCAAAACCAAAAAACAAAAACAAGATGACCTGTTCTGTGGATAGTCAGTCTCTTTTCCCAGCCATCCCTGTCATTGCTCAATGGGCACATGAACAAAGTGGCCGAGATGGAGGTTATTCTTGGGCTCAACAACACAGACTTCCACTCACCAAGGCTGACCTGGCTACAGCAGCTGCTGAATGCCAGATCTGCCAACAGCAGAAACCAACACTGAGCCCCAGATATGGCACCATTCTTTGAGGTGACCAGCCAGCAACCTGGTGGCAGGTTGACTACATTGGACCACTTCCTCTGTGGAAAGGACAATGTTTTGTTCTTACTGGAGTGGATACTTATTCTAGTTATGGATTTGCCTTTCCTGCATGTAATGCTTCTGCCAAAACCACCATCCGTGGACTCACAGAATGCCTTATCTATCGTCATGGTATTCCACACAGTATTGCTTCTGATCAAGGAACTCATTTCACAGCCAGAGAAGTGCGACAGTGGGCCCACGATCATGGAATTCACTGGTCTTACCATCTTCCCCATCATCCTGAAGCAGCTGGTCTGATAGAAAGATGGAATGACCTTTTGAAGACACAGTTACAGCACCAATTAGGTAACAATAGCATGGAGGGCTGGGACAGAGTTCTTCAGAAGGCAGTATATGCTTTAAATCAGAGTCTGATATATGGTACAGTTTCTCCCATAGCCAGGATCCATGGGTTCAGGAATCAAGGGGTGGAAAAGGGAATAGTTCCATTTGCTATCAACCCTAGTGACCCTCTAGGAAATTTTTTGCTTCCTGTTTCTACAACTCTAGGTTTTGCTGGCCTAGAAGTTTTGGTTCCAGAGCGGGAGAGTGGGGAGAGTGCTCCTACCAGGATCCACAACAAACATTCCATTGAACTGGAAGCTCAGACTTCCCCCTGGTCATTTTGAGCTTCTAATGCCTTTAAACCAACAGTCAAAGAAAGGAATAACAGTGTTAGGAGGGGTGATAGATCCAGATTACCATGGGGGAAATTGGATTGCCTCTCCACAGTGGAGGTAAGCAGGATTATGTCTAGAGTACAGGAGATCCCTTAGAGCATCTCTTAGTACTACCATGTCCTGTGATTAAAGTCAATGGGAAACTACAACAGCCTAATCCAAGCAGGATGACAAAGGACACAGACCCATCAGGAATGAAGGTATGGGTCAATCCTCCAGGAAAAGAGTCAAGACCTGCTGAGGTACTTGCCGAGGGTAGAGGAAATACAGAATGGGTGGTAGAGGAAGGTAGTTATAAATACCAGCTAAGGCCATGTAACCAGTTGCAGAAACAAGGATTATAAAGTAATATGAATGCTTCTGTTTTATTTTGTTTTGTTAAGAATGCATTTGTTGCTCTTCCAATTTCTTTAACATCAATTGGTATTTAAGTTGAGACACTAAAAGAATGTTCCCAAGGGACATTGCCCCACTGTAAATTTACAAATGTGTTTGCAATTGTACAAGGAATAGTTTTATCGTGTTAGGTGTATACATGACCTTGTTATTGTTATTGTTTTTGTTTCATGTGGACATGAGATATTATTTATGTCAAATTGACAAGGGGTGGATTGTAGTGGCTATTCCTGGTTGTCAACTTGGCTATATCTCGATTGAACTACAATCCAGAATTGGAAGGCTCACCTGTGATCCTCATCTGGAGGCTGGGAGATACAGATTTCTGACCTGGATCTCGGCATGGAGATCTTGAGGCATAGTGGCTATGAATCCCAGAAGATTAAGACAGGGAGATCTCTGAGTTCAAGGTCATCTGGTGGCACACACCTTTAATCTGGGCCACATCTTCTGCTGGAGACCTACTTAAGGACATTGGAAAAAGGAAGATTTGCTCTCTTCACCTGCTTGCCTCATGGGACTGAGCAACTGCTAGATCCTTGGACTTCCATTCACAGCTGCTGCTAACCATTATTGACCATTGGACTACAGACTGTAAGTCACCAACAAATTCCCTTACTATATAGAGACTACCCATAAGTTCTGTGACTCTAGAGAACCCTGACTACTACAGAGAGATTGTGCACAGGCTTTTGGATGCCTCTCGGGTTCCCCAGGTGTTATCTTCCTTTGGTTTTAGTCAAGTTCTGTACCTAGGACGAGATCAATATAGTGTATGTGTGTTCATGTGACTGCAAATGCAACATGTGCTTAGTGTGCATGTGGAAGTCACAGGTAGACATTGTCTTCCTCAATTGCTGTCCACCTAATTGATTATTTAATTAATGTTGAGACAGGGGATCACAGTGGACCTAAAGATTGCCCACCTCAGCTAGCCTGTCAGGAGAGGGGTCCGAGGAATCATCCTATTTCTTCCTCCCCAATGCTGGAACTACAAAGTGTGTGCTGCCAAAGCTTGGCTTTTTTATGTAGGTACTTGGAATCAAACTCAAGTCACCAGGCTTGCATGGCAACCACTTTACCAACTTATTTAACTCCCCAGTTCCTGAGATCGTTACACCTTGTTGGTTAATTTTGGGAGTTCCATCTAAAAACTGCCATTAAGTGGCCTTCTGCCTCACTCTCCTTCTTTGGGAAGCAAAACTGTTAAGTATAGGGGCTCATATAATATATATGATATATATTTTATATGTAAATATGTAATATATAATATGACATATATCATATATATGAAGATGGCTATAGAATGTGCACACACGCCTCTGCACAGGACCTAAGGGTCTTGCCCCAGGAGGATGGTTCAGGCCCCGCATGGCTCTGTGCTCTCCACCACTGTATCACTTACATCACCCTCATTAATAAATCAGATGACACATGGAACCCCTGCTGTGCACGGCGATTCTAATTATCATTTCACTCGGCGATGTCCATCTGAGCTGTGTTACTGTTCTCATCTTACAGTGAGGGAGATAATGCTGAGAAGGGGCTGACATTCCTGTTAGCGGGGAGAAAAGCTGGATGTGAAGCCAGGTCTGCCTCATTCCTGGAGTTGAGTTCCTTAAACTGGTCACTAGTAGAGGCCCAGAATGGAAGGTTGTCAGAGTCTGGACTATAGACCCAATACCTCAAACAGGAACTGCCTCCAGGATGTAGCCTAGACCCTACAGAAAGAGGCCTCAACAGAAAGGTCTACAGGAACTCCTCCAGGATGTAGCCTAGACCCTACAGACCTCAATACAGGAAGGTCTCACCTTCCATTCACAATCTCTCTCTAGATAGTGGTTTGCTTCAGTGTGCACGTGGGTAGACCTGTACCAGCCCTGATATGCTAGCTTTTTCCCATTAATTAATTTATTCATTCAGTTTACATCCCTCTCAGTTCCCACCTCCCTTGTGCTATCTTTAAAGAAAATGTATTTGTTTTTATTTCATGTGTATGGGTTTATCTACATCTATGTATATTCACTATGTGAGTTCCTGGTGCCCAAGGAGGCCACAAGAGGGTGTCAGATCCACTGGATCCCATGAAAGTAGTGTTACCTGAGCCATTGTATGGGTGCTGGGAACCCAACAAGAGCTTTAAGAGCTCTTTTTAAAATTTATTTGATGTTCATTGGTGTTTTGCCTGAACACAAGTCTCTGTGAGGGTGTCAGGAGTCCTGGAACTGGAGTTACAGACAGGTGTGAACTGCTATGTGGGTGCTGGGGATTGAACCTGCATCCTCTTCAATAGGACCCAGTGTTCTTAACCACTGAGCCATCTCTCCAGCTCTGAATCAAGTGTTCTTAGCTGCTAAGCCACCTCTCCAACCCCCATTACCTGCTGTGCTGTCATGTGGAGAGAGCTTTTTGGAGTGCCCTTGGCAGGAATCTGACAGTGGTCAAGGACATGGAAATGGGCCACTTGGCAGGAGTCTGACATTAGGCCATGACAAAGAAGTAAATTTAGGTAGGGACCTAACATTGGCCAAGGACAAGGAAGCAGTAATCTGATTTTAGGGTAGAACAAAGAAATAGGCTTCAGGTATGAATTTGACTGTAAGCTAGGACTGGGAAGTAGGTTCAGACATCTTGATCATCCTTAGAAACAGTGATCACTGGAGTGATCCTGGGGCTTTGTGTTTATTGTCTTGCTTGTTCCTCATTGTACTACTATTGCCCTTAATACCTGCATATAATTAAAATGGTATAAAAGCAGATTGGAAAAAAAATAAACCTGCCTCAGTCTCAGAATTGACTGGGGTTATGCTACAATGTTGTCTAACTGTCTTTTTTCTTTTTAATCCTTACTCCTGCCCTGGAGACCTGTTGACTGACTGAGCTGGCTTGGTCAATCTCAGTCATGCTTCACGTCCTAGGTAACTTGTCTTTTCTTGTTCAGTGCCAAGACTACAGGGCAGCATAAAACCAGCTAAGCTTTATCAATAACTTTTTTTAAAAAAAGGATTTATTTATTATATATAAGTACACTGTAGCTCTCTTCAGACACACCAGAAGAGGGCATCAGAACTTATCATGAATGGTTGTGAGCCACCATGTGGTTGTTGGGAATTGAACTCAGGACCTCTGGAAGAACAGTTAGTTCTCTTAACTGCTGAGCCATCTCTCCAGTCCTATCAATAACTTATAACAAGACTTTGCAAGGCCTGACTTGCTTGGCCAGTAGAGAGATATAATGAAACACTTAGGGTCAGCCTCTCACTCACGTGTTCACATAAAGTGTGCACAAAGGACTCAGACAGGCTTCTCAGGGTTTATTGTTTTTGTTGGTGGTGGTGGTGGTGGTCGTCGTGGTTTGTTTTGTTTTTTTGAGACAGTTGTCTCTGGGTAACTCTGTTTGATCTGAAGCTCACTTCACTTTGAAGACCAGGCTGGCCTCAAACTCACCTAGATTTCCCAGTCTTTATCCCCAGAGTGCTGGGGTTAAAAGTGTGCACCACCATGCCTGGTGCTTCTCAGAGTTCTAGACAGGCACACTAAAAAAGACTGTTCTGAAACAAAAGGGAGACATGACTTATGGGACACCCACCCATGAGATGGAAGTTACTGGACACCTATCCATGAAGAGACAATTCTCGACTGTGCTAAGCAGTTTTTATGTTCTTGGCAAGGAGGAAAGAAAACCACATGGGATATAGGAAGCTGCAGGGAGAGATGTTTCATGAACTATTAGAGAAGCATCTTTCTAGCAGTTTCCCAGGGGAGACTGCTTGGAACGCCTCACAAGCCTCCTACATTCTCCACTAAGGCCCAGATAAGCTCTGACTAGAACCTTTGCTCTGTAGTTGTGTGCATGCAGGTGTTGTTACCAAGATGCTGTGCTACAGACACTGCCCTACAGCTTCGTCAGAATTTGAAGGTTGTTTATAAGCCCTGGTGCTGGGGGATTGAGTCCAGGGCTTCAGATGTGCCAAACACCTTTCTGTGAGGGGAAAGAAGAGAAGCTAGAGATGTGGCCACACTCTGTAGCAAGGCTTGTCTGGTCTAGAATGCACTATATAAGCTAGGATGGCCTCCATCTCATTGGATAGTTTAGGCTCATACAGTAGTCCTCTTATCTAGTTTCCTAAATGGGAACCCACAGGTGAAAGCCACCAGATCCTGCTGCCAAGTACCTGTCCTACCACTGCGCTGCAGTCCTAGCCACATGAGAGTTTGTTTGTTCATCTTAACCATGGTATAGGAGAGAGAAAATAACTCTGAAGACTTATAAATCTGAGTCTGACTCTCTCACTAAGTTGTCCAGACTGGTCCTGAACTCAGAATCCTCCTGCCTCAACTTCCTGAGTACTGGGATTTCCATCCTGTACCACCAGGCCTGTCTTCTAATTCATTATGAGGATGCAAGCTGCACAAAAATCAAGAAATTTGTCCTTTTCTCTCACTCTTTGTGGGCCCAGATTTGAAAATAGTGTCAGCAAATGGTAGAGAATCCATGAGCACAAAGGAAGTTCAAGATAGCTCATTGTATTTTGATAATGGGGTAGGTGTGTGTATTTAAAGTCTTAAAATGTGCTCTCAGGTCAGAGATGTCATTATGGGAAACTTATAGAAAACCACTGTTCTTTGTTTTTTTTTTTTTTTAAAAAAAAAAAAGATTTATTTTATCTATATGAATGCACTGTCACTATCCTCAGACACACCAGAAGAGGGCATCAGATTCCATTACAGATGGTTGTGAGCCACTATGTGGTTGCTGGGAATTGAACTCAGGACCTCTGGAAGAGCAGTCAGTGCTCTTAACCACTGAGCCATCTCTCCAGTCCCCACTGTCTTTTCTTTTAGGGAGTTCAACATTAAAAAAAATAAAATTAGAGGGAAGACTCTTTTAAGCTTACAGTGGGTCAGTACACACTGCAGCAGGACAAGGTGCCTGTGGATTCTTTCTTAATGCCATTACAATAATCCCAATGACACACAACTCCCAAAGACAAAACAGGAACCAGGGGAGGTATAGCTTTTCCACCAGTTTGGTTTCCGCCTACTTTCCCAGTTACCTTTACACTCCTTTTTCCTTTTTTCCCCTCAGCTAATGTACAGTGTAGATTAGGAAATAAATGATGGGTCAAGGGTGTAACAGCCATCTCTGGGCCTTATTTCTCTATCTTTTGTGTCACAGTGTCACAGACATTGTTCTCTTTCATTACACCTGAACGACATGTTGTTATATCTATTTACAGAGAGAAGACCCTAACCTAAGAAAGAATGGGTGGTCTACTAAAGATCTTTAACATTAAAGGCGAACTTCTGGAGGCTGGTTCAGAGGTTAAGAGCACTGGCTGCTCTTCCAGAGGTCCAGAGTTCCATTTCCACATGGTGGCTCACAATCATCTGTAATGGTAACTGATGCCCTCTTCTGGCATGCAGGCGTACATGCTGATACAGCACTCATACATAAAATAGTCAATTAGTTATTTAAAAAAAAAGAGACAAATTTTTGTATCCAAATTCATGGCTTTTTTTTTTCCATCATAACTGTAATACTGAAGTCTTCAAAGCCATAGTTGGCCTCTGTCTTCTCAGAAAGGCAGGAATTTTGGCTTTTTGCTCTAACGTATGTGTGTGTATGTGTGTGTGTGTGTGTGAGAGAGAGAGAGAGAGAGAGACAGAGAGACAGAGAGAGAGACAGAGACAGAGAGACAGAGAGAGAGAGATTGGATAAGAGGTTGGCTGACAGCCTGCTGGCCCTGGTTTGCTCTTTCAGAAATCTTGTAGGCCCAGGTGCCTGTACCTGCTGAGCCATCCCACCGGCCGGTGAACATGGAGTTTATCTACTTTGAGTAGCCAACAGAGGTAGGGGGTGAATGTTGATTTCTCTCAGAACCTTCTGTTTTCCCTGTCAGGCAGTTCACTTGCGGCGCCTCCTCCCGCCGCTGGGTGGCGCTGTGGGGCCTGCTCGCTCACAGAGGCGAGAGTCATCCTTTCTTGGTCCGGCCGCTAGCCTTCCTCAGTCGGAGGGCGGGGCTCGAGGGACCGGAAGTGCTGAGGTCTCCGGTGCTGTCTTCGCCGCCGCCGCTTTTAAGTCCCTTCGTCCGCTGCCTGGGTGTCGTGGGGGCCGCCGCCGAGGAAGCTGCTGTGGCCCCGACGGGAGCGGAGGCGGCGCGGCATGAAGCGGCGTAGGCCCGCTCCATAGCGCATCCGGACGGTCCGGGCGGGCCCGGGGGAAGGTGCAGTATCCGCCCGCTCTCCCTCCCCTGCGCCCGCGAGGCCACGGAGCTCCGGCCGGCCGTCCTCGGGCCGCTCCCGCAGGGAGAGCGGGTGGCTGGGCCCCGTTGGCCGGAAGAGGAAGCGCACACTCGGATTGCGAGGCCGCCAACGTTCGCTAGGCGCCCCTGAACGCTGGCTGCTGCCCGCTCGGACTCGCACGTCCGTTATCTTGATAGAGCCTGGCTCGGGTTGGGATGCCGGGGACGGTCCGGGCTTACGGAGGAGGAAACGGAAATCCGCAGAGGCGAAGGGGTTCGCCTGAGGTCCGCCAGTGGCGGATGGGATTCGCCTTTGGACTCACTGCTTTTCCCCAGCCGGTGTTCCTTCCTCCCTCCTGCTTCACTCTAGATCCATTCCTCCGCGCTCACTGTCTCGCTGCCATTCTGTTCCACCCATTCGCAGCAGGGTCCTTGCCCTTCCTGTCCAGCTTGCTCATCCTCTTTAAGCCTTGCTGTTCTTACTGTCCTCTCGCGCCACATTCGCTGCCACACCTCTCCTCCTCCTCATTCATAGCTTTCAAGCCCTTTACCTCTGATAAACTTTCCCAGCTGTAGACACCGAGGAGTGAAATGGCTAGCTCCAGTGAAGTGTGCAGGGTCTAGACGACTGATTGGTTCTTACTGTAAAAAGACACAGGATGCCATTTCTATAGACCCCACCCCAAGAATCCCGAAGCTCTTTTTAATCCAGTATGTCATTTTCAGAATGAGGGGCTTCTCACTTTGGGGAGGTGTCTTGACTCTTAGCCTATTGCTGCTAACATTTTTTGCCCTCCTCTTGCCACATAGCTTCTTCACTTCTATGTGGCATACAGAGCTTGGAGTCTAAACTGATAACGTAATTTATTATTGCAAAAATAACACACGCATTTTTTTCCTAAGCTAGACTATCAACTGGCTTCGTGATTATTTTTTAGAAAAGCTACCTATTGTGCTCGCTTCGGCAGCACATATACTAGAAAAGCTACCTATCTCACTTATTTTCAATATTATGACAAGAAAAAGAAGGCAAAATGGAATACTCTTAAGATGAATAGGACATCTTTGTCAAAAATTCTAGCTGGGTATAGTGGTGCATACCTGTAACCCCAGCATTTGGGAGGCTGAAGCAAGAGAATATTGAGTTCAAGACTAGCCTTGACTATAGAGTGAGACGCTGTCTACAAACAGACAAGTGAACACAGTTTAGTTGATTAAATTCAAGTTCCCTTTCTGCAAACAATGGCCTATAATACACATTTTTTATTGTACTGAATTTATTCTCTTACCAGCTCTATATGACATCATGTAAAAGGAACATAGGCACATAGAAATAAATTCTATCTTTGTGTGTGTGTGCTTGTGTGTGCTCGCGGCTCTACACGCACATGTCTTGGGGATCGTGAGGAAGTCGGAGGATAACTTTTGGGAGTCCTCCCTTTCCACTTCGTTGAGTCAGAGTCTCAATTGCTGCGTACCCCAGCTAGCTGATCAACTTCAGCTAATTCTGTCTATGCCTCTCTTGCTGCATTAGGGGTACTGGGTTGACACGCTCCAATGCTTTCCTGGGATCCTCAGGCTTCTGCCACAAGTGCTTTTACCTTTTGAACCAATTCCCTGGCCCTAGAAATAAATTACATCTGCCAAATTCAAGGCTTTACATTTGACACCTCACTTCTATATGCCTTTTTGAAAAGGTTGTGTGTATGCGTGAGGGTATGTGCATGTGAGTGCAGGTCCCATAGAAACCAGAGGTATTGGATCCCCCTGAGAACTGGTCTTAGGGGTGGTTGTGAGTAGCCAGAAATGGCTACTGAGAACCAAACTTGGGGCTTCTGCAATAGCATTATTAACTCTTAACTGCTGAGCCATCTCGGGCCCACTTTAGCAGTTTTTAAAACCTACAATTTTCCCTTTAATGTATCTGGGCATCAAGATTTATACCTACTGCTAGAACTTAACTACTCTTTGAGTTATACATTTCTGGAAAAAAGGAATTTTAGAGCTGAGCTCGTTAACCAAGGTCTGCAATTTCAGCACTCAGGAAGCTGAAGCAGGAGGACTGAATTCAAGACCTACCTGGGGTTTGTAAGGCCTGTCAACACAAACACAGTTTTGACAAGTTGGAGATCCCAAAGAATTCAGGCATTCCATATTACACTAACAGGAAATCTATCAGTTAAATATTTGGGGATTTTTAGGCTTAATTTTTTGACCATATATGGTCCATTTTAATGATCAACATCTCTTATCTGGTAAGCAGGATTGGATGGTGAGAAAAGGAAAGATTCCCGTAAGAAGAGATCAGGATGAACGGAGAGATCTGTGCTTAAAGTTGGGCCAGGTGAAAATGATCTCTTTGAAAGTAGAAGAGATCTGAGCAGATGAAAATACCGTCAGGTAGGCACCAGGGAAGGTCCATAAGTGGAGAGGGTGGGCTGTGAAATATATGCATTATGCTGAAAATGGATAGGACCCTGTTTTAGAAAATTCAGGCCACATATTTTGAGGACGTATTTGTATATAGAGAATTTCCGGGGAATCCTGGAAGTTAGTTACACAGTTGTGTAAATTGCACAACCCTGTGTTGTGCAGAATATTTACTGTCAACAGAGTGGCAGGATGTCATTTAAACTGTACTGTATGTATATATGTGGAGACCAGCACAGTTCAGAAATTCCCAGTTGTTAAGTAGAAGTTGATGTGAGTTCTCACATAGAAGGACTCTAAGCTTGTTAATGACTGCCGCTGGCCAGCAAAGCTCCAGTCTACTGTGCTGCTCTTCTCTGTTCCTTGTACTGCACGGGGTAGAGGGGAGGGGACTTCCCACTTAAAAGAACTGCGCAGGACTGCTATAGATTCTTTTCACTTTAGTCCCATGCTCCATCAGAAGACTAGGTCCTTTGACACACTTGATTGAAAGTAGGCCTTGTAGCTTTTAGTTGGACCAACAACCACCACTCTCAGGTCCTGTCACTTGACACTCCGAGTCCCAGTTGATCTAAAAACTCAATTCTCTGCCAGATTTTAGTCAGTGGAGCCCTGGATGAGAGTGTTAAAACGATACCTGATGTAACAGTATTTGGACGACTGTGTTATTGTTATATTAGAAATGGTAGTATGCACGGAAAATGATACAATGCCTGGCTGTACACAGTTAAGCACTTTTGCATACCAGTAATTCAAGTTAGGTGGACGGACTCACAGCCTACACCTTCGGGTGACTTGCTAGATTGCAGATAACTTCTTAGCATGAATTGATGTTAACTGTAAAGCTTAGCTTTGAAAGAAAAGATGTCAGCTTAAATACACAGCCATGTATTGATTGTTGGACAAGTAGTTAATGATTATGTGAAATGTGGTTATAATGTCATTTGTTTCAGTTTGTGGAACTGGGATTGAACCCACCATTGAGCTACATCTCTACAAGGTTTCCTGATAGCCTTTTGTTGTATTTATTTTTCTCTTATACTTTGCTCATGTAGATCAAAGGGGAAAGCATATCTTCTAGGTTTGTAAAATAAGTATAATCAGTTTTCAAGGCTATTAAATAATTACATATTGAACTGGTAAATTGGATACAGACTTATAAAATGCTATCATGTGCTTTCTATCATTGACTACTTAGACTCATTAAAGCCACTTACAGATAGCCTTTTCGTTTTTTGAACAGAAGTTACATAATCAGGAACACTAGTCAAGTAACCATCAGTAAACACTAAGTATCACAAGTACTTGATAGTGTCTAGAGAAGAGCAGAAGGTTTAGAATGTACCAGTCTGTGTTTAGTTGTTAGGAGTCCCTCTCTGTAAGAGAAAACAATAAATTTCTTAGGTTACTGCCTGAGGTTGTTAAAAGTTCATTATAACAATGTTGTTACTGTACTAATTTGTTACATTTTAGAAACAGAGCAATCAGCATTTGTTAGATGTGTTACTTTTTAGAATGCAAAAACCCTTACCTCCTCTGGCACATAGCTTCACTATTGACATGCTCTGGAGTGGAATGTAGCAGCCAACTGGCACATGGCCTGTTTCCTTCCAGTGTGGGAAAGGAAAAGGAATTTTGGCAGGAGATACCCAAGGAGAGCCTTTTATAAAAAGTTCCCAAAGGGATTTATAGTCACTGTGAAATTGACATGACCTCAATTTAAACAAAAAAAAAAAAAAGTCTTTTTGGAACTGAGCACAGAGGTGGAGATGGGAGACACCACGACTGCTTTTCCTATTAGGTTTCATTGCAGCTGTGCTGAGAGGCGTATTATGTATTTAATTGGCAGTACCATTATAATAATATGATAGAAGACGGTCCTGTAAACAGCCTCTTGTGCCTTGTTTTCCAGGAAGATGCAACATGGCAGCAGCAATGGAAACAGAGCAGCTGGGTGTCGAGATATTTGAAACTGCAGAATGTGAGGAGGGAAATGGTGAATCACAGGACCGACCCAAACTGGAGCCTTTTTATGTCGAAAGGTATTCTTGGAGTCAGCTGAAGAAGCTGCTCGCTGATACCAGAAAATACCACGGCTACATGATGGCTAAGGCGCCACATGATTTTATGTTTGTGAAGAGGACGGATCCAGATGGGCCTCACTCAGACAGGGTCTATTATCTTGGTGAGTATGAGGTTGCACTTTCAGCGAGGATGTACCTCTCAGGTGTGAGAGCTGACTGTAATCCAGAATCGATTTTGGTAGTAAGCAAATCTGTGACTCATCTCTCTTTTTTTTTTAAAGATTTATTTATTTATTATATATAAGTACACTGTAGCTGTCTTCAGACACCCCAGAAGAGGGCATTAGATCTCATTACAGATGGTTGCGAGCCACCATGTGGTTGCTGGGATTTGAACTCAGGACCTCTGGAAGAGCAGTCGGTGCTCTTAACTGCTGAGCCATCTCTCCCAGCCTGACTCATTTCTTTTAAAGCAAAAAAAAAATCACTTTTAATTTGAAGACCTTCTGTTCAATGGCTGTGTTAATTTTGATTCATTACGTGTTTTTACTTGCAGGCAGAGAGTAATTGACCATAATCTTTTTGACAAAGATGAAGTTAAGCTAAGACTTGATTTATTTATTTATTGATTTATTTATTTACTTATTTATTTTTTATGTTCTGGTCAGCAGAGTGCTTGCTTTTTTTTTTTTTAAAGATTTTATTTATTTTATGTATGTGAGTACACTGTAGATGTAGCTGTCTTCAGACACACCAGAAGAGGGCATCGGATCCCATTACAGATGGTTGTGAGCCACCATGTGGTTGCTGGGATTTGAACTCAGGACCTCTGGATGAACAGTCAGTGCTCTTAACCTCTGAGCCATCCCTCCAGCCCCTTGATTAATTTATTAAAGCTGCTTTGAAATGCCTTTCCTGTGGCTGGTCAGAGAGAACAAACTGTAAGCCCTCCAGCATGCTCCCTTCCTTGGTAGCCCAGCTTCCTGTTTGAAACCAAGTCTTGGTCTCTAGTTCCTGTGGCTGTTTATTCCATGCTTAAGATGTGTCTAAATTAATTATATCAGTCCACTTAATGTTTTCCCTTTTCTGTGCTGGGGATTGAACTCAAGGCCCTGTGCATGCTAAGAGCATACACATCCCACTCCTGAGTTACCCCACAGCCTCTTCAAACATTCCCTTCTCTTGCTGCTGTTCGTTGTGGTTACAGGTGTGCCATTATGTCTTTTCCATTTTTTCTTTTTATTAAGTGCATTTATTTACTTATTTATGTGTGAGCATTTGACATACCACAGCACCCATGAGGCAGTCCAAGGGCTACTTGTAGGAGTTACTTCTGTCCTACCATATGGCTCCCGAAAGATTGAATGCAGATGATCAGGCTTGGCAGTAGGAGCCTTTCCCTACTGAACCATCTGGATGGCCTCTCCTAATGTACTTTTCTATTAAAAAAAAATAGGTTCCCACTGGATGGGGTGGTATACACCTGTAATGTCAGCACATAGGAGACAGAAGCAGGAGGACCATGAGTTCAAAGGCAGCTTATGCTACAAATAGCAAGTTCCTGACTCAAAAGAAGTTTCCTCCTTCTGCTCATCTAAGTTTCTTTCATTTATTATTATTATTATTATTATTATTATTATTATTATTATTATTATTATTGGAAAAGGTTTATTTATTTTTATTAAATTTATTTATTTATTCCCTTTATAACCTAATACCAGCCCTTCCTCTCCTCTCAGTACCCCCTCATGCAAGTCCTCCCCCAACTCCCCCATAACATTTTTTTTCTGTACTGCATTAGCTGATTTCCCACATGGTCTTCAGTCCAGTGGAGCGCAGGTTCTGGTGCTCCTGCTCACAGTCCTCAGTGGAAACACTTCAGGCTTTGCCACATAGCATATTCTCCAGGGCTCTGGTTACATCAGCAGCACTCAGGTTGTTCAGACACACAGTCTTCTCTTGGCCAAAAGCATAGAGGGCCCAGAGCTTGGGCTGCACCTCTGAATATTCTCGGATTAAATGGGCAGGTGAGGTGGGCCTTCTTCAGCCCCACGTAATGTTGATGGATGAAGTCCCTCTCACCCTGACTGAACACTGGCATAAGTGAGTGCACATTCCATACTGAAATTACATGGGAGCATCACCACACCAGTTATGGTACTTTTTTTTTTTGGTGGGGGTAGGGCAGGGTCTCACTCTGCAGTCCTGGCTGGCCAGGAGCTTTCCATGTAGACCAGGCTGGCCCTAAATCCACAGAGATCTGCCTTTTTCTGTCTCTCCCTCCCGAGTACTGGGATTAAAGCTCAGCTCCAGTTGTGGTTTTTTGTTTTTATTTTTAAAGATTTATTGTATATAAGTGCACTGTAGCTATCTTCAGACACACCAGAAGAGGGTATCAGATCTTATTACAGATGGTTGTGAGCCACCATGTGGTTGCTGGGATTTGAACTCAGGATCTCTGGAAGAGCAGTCAGTGCTTTTAACTACTGAGCCATCTCTCCAGTCCCTCTGGTTGTGGGTTTTTTTGTTTGTTTGTTTGTTTGTTTGTTTTTTAATGTTTTGAGGCATTTTGTATTATGAGGGAATTTATCCATTAATGTATTTTCTGCTGGGATTTTTGTCTGTCTGTCTACCTGCCTACCTGCCTGTCTGTTTTTGTTTGTTTTGTTTTGCTTTGTTTTTGAGACAGAATTTCTCAGTGTAGCTCCAGCTGTCCAGGAACTCACTCTGTAGACTAGGTGACCTCAAACTCCGAGATCCCCAAATGCTGGGTGTAAAGATGTACACCACCTCACCCAGCTGTCTGGTTTTTTGTTTGTTTGTTTTGTTTTTGCATTTCAGATACACTTATTGATGCCACATCATAAATGGTTCCTGTACAAGTGTACACCAACCTTCCATGTTCCTATCTAGCACAAACTGCTTAAGTTTAGCAGGCACACTTCATCTCGAGTGGGCTCAGGGAACAGTTAATGGTGGCCGGGGGCAGGGGCAGGATGGGGCCTTTCCAAGCTTTGTTTCTTTGATTGGCACTCCTGATTTTATGAAGGCCATTAACCCCATTCCTACTCAAATTTACCAGTAAACCTGGTATAGTATTGTTTCACGGGGACCCGGGCATTCTTTGTAAGGCTTTGAAGTATCTCAGCAGGTCCAAGACCACAGGCCACACGTCACATCAGACTCCACAGCAGACTGGGAAAGGTCACTGAGCACACGGGTGCCACCTGGGGCCTCCCAGGAAAACAAGCAGAGTGAGGAGTTGAGTCTTTTTAAGATGCCTAAGGTGTTTTAAAACGCATAATCTTCCTTCCTCAGCATTCTAAGTATCAGGAATTGCAAGTGCCCTGCTGGGCATGACTTCCTCAGTTTTGTGTTTTGTGTGCGGTGGCTTTTGTTCCGAGTTTAGGATCCCTCCTGCCTAGATTTTGTTTTGTCTGTGGTTAATTTTCTCCTTTCTTGCTTCTCCCTGGCTTTTCAAAAGCAGCTTTTGTAGCACCTTTTACAGTAGAGAGACCTTGTTTTCTTCCATTCAAATCTGCGTGCACATGTGTGCACCTGTGTGTGTAGGACATTGAGTTGTAATGTGGGTGCTGAGGTCAGACCTCTGGTCCTTGTGAACATTTGTGTGCGGGAAGTGTTCAGTTTTGGTTTGGCTCTCATCTTCATAGTTCTTCATAGTTCTAGTCTGCTCTGCATGGATTTCATTCCATGCTGCCGTGATGGATCCCACTTCAGTTACAGTGTGGTTTCACTGAGCAGATCTGATGGATCCCACTTCAGTTACAGTGTGGTTTCACTGAGAGCAGATCTGGCTCCAGTTGGTTTAGACCTCTTTTCTTTTCCCATCTCCAGTAAAGCAAAAGACTTCCAGCAAATCACGTATCAGATCCTGTTATTTCACTAAGTATACTTTCATTTGGAATTCCAAAGATATTGTTTTTACAGTCACAGAACTTTATAATAAGAAACACTAGAATTAACTTGAACTTGTTTGTTTCTAAGTACATTTTAGGTAGTTCAGAAAGAAAAGAAAATTTCAAATCCAAAGTCACATTGAAATCTCATCTGTTGTTAACTGAAACAAATAACAAACCCAAAAAATGACAGTTGTCTTTCCTATGTTGTCTTATATACTTTAATAGCTTTGTCTTGAGATGGGCTAAGATCTGAATATCAAAGTCATCTGAGTTAAGTAGGCTTAGGGGTTCTTGCTGCTTTTCCCCAGCACCCTCGTTCAGTTCATAGGACCCACCTGTAACTCCGGCTCCAGGGGATGTGGCGCCTTCTTCTGGTCTCATTGGGTACCTACACATGTGTGATATACATTTATGCATCCTGTGCACAGCACCATAAAGTTTTACTGTCAGGATGAAACCTGAGTATTTTCTGTGAAATATTGGGGAGTTGTTCTTGTATTTACCTCTTGCTTAGTTTTTTGAAACAGAACCTCTTCATCTGCCCAACTGGCCCCCAACTCGCAGTCCTGCCATTCCAAAGAGCCAAGATTATAGACGTGGGCCTTGAGACAAGGTTTCAGTTAGCCCAGGCTGGCCCCAAAATCCTGATTCTCCTACCTCTACCTCTGAGCTCTGGGATTATAGGTGTTTGCTACAATGCTAGCTTGAAACATTGTTTTTAATTCAAGGAAATTTCCATGACATGAAGAATGTGCATACCCTACTTAATAACATTATTTTGGTTCCTGTGGAATGGAAAGTACTATAATATGTAGAAGACATTATGTATTTACAAATGTTGTAATGAGGACAATATTACAAAATAGTAATGTGGTTTTTGTTTTTTTCCTTATAGCCATGTCTGGTGAGAACAGAGAAAATACACTATTTTATTCTGAAATCCCTAAAACCATCAACAGAGCAGCAGTCTTAATGCTTTCTTGGAAGCCTCTTTTGGATCTTTTTCAGGTAGGAACAAGTATTCTTATTCCTATGATTTGGTGTATATTTCTTTATTTATTTCAGGGCAAACGTTCTTCTAGGGTTTTATATTTTAAATAGACGTGAATAAAAAGGAATTAAAATATTTCATTGCTTTTACATGTATGATCTTTAAGTTACTAATTTCCTGAGTCTAAAATCATAGGATATTGTAATTGAATATTTTTGGTGTTTCATTTCATTTATTTTAGAGGTTTGGTCTGTGTTTATGAATGTTTTGCTGACATGTATGTACCACACACATGCCTGGTATGCATAGGCATCGGAAGAAAGCATTGGATCCTTTGGAACTGAAATTACAGATAGTTGTGAACCATCTCATGTGGGGACTGGCAGTCAAACTCAGGTCCTGAACAAAGAACAAATGATCTAACCACTGAGCCATTTCTCATACCTAGCTTGAGAGCCAACCCTAATTGTCTCTCTCTTTTTTTTTTTGAGACAAAGTCTCACTGTGTAGATCAGGCTTGCCTTACACTTCTGGTGGTCTCTTGCCTCTGCCTCTCTGCCTCTGCCTCCTGGAACTTGATATACACCTGTAATTCTAGTACTCAGGTGGAGTAGAGGCAGAAAGGCAAGGCTACCTACTATCCCCCACCTCCTACCTCCACACAAAACAGTCCATTCTCTTGTCTTGCTTAGGGTATGCTGGGCTACTATGTCTAATCCCTACTAAGGTAGCTGGGGAGATCTCTGCTCTACAACTAACTATGCAAAACTACTGAATTATGGTTAGTTATAGGAGGTAGAGGGCTGAGTCTCGAGATGATGGGCTTTATTTTTGTTTTGTATTGTCATCGTCATCTTCTTCCTCTTCCTCCTCTTCTTATTTCTAGACAGGGTTTCTCTGTGTAGCCCTGGTTTCCTGGAACTCACTCTGTAGACCAGGCTGGCCTCGAACTCACCTACCTCTGCCTCCTGAGTGCTGGGATTTAAGGTGAGCATCACCACGCCCAGCTTATTCTTGTTTTCTAATGTATGCAGTACTGATTAAATGGTTCTTTACTCAAAACCTGAGACTTTGTGAAGTGAATGTGGTTAGAGCTGCTTTTGAATCACACCGATGCAGACTCGAGCACAGTCGAGATGCTAGTATTTCAGTGAACTGCAAAGACCAGTTGTCAGGAGACTGCAGTGGGTGACTTTTCTTTTGTCCTAGGCAACACTAGACTATGGGATGTATTCTCGAGAGGAAGAGCTACTCAGAGAAAGAAAGCGCATCGGAACTGTGGGAATTGCAGCTTATGATTATCACCCAGGAAGCGGAACATTCCTGTTTCAAGCTGGTAGCGGTATTTATCATATCAAAGATGGAGGACCACATGGATTTACAGTAAGTTGCAGTTACTGTAACTGTATGTTAACTGTTTTGAGATCCTAAAGAGAATTTGTTCCCAAACAAGAAAGGGAATTAAGAAATAAACCAAAGGGTCAATTTACTACCAGCTAAGAAATTAATAAGATTTTTAAATTTTTAATAACTTATTTTTATTTTCTAGGCATTGGTGTTTTGCCTGCTTCACACGTGTATGTCTGTGGGATGGTGTCAGATCTTGGAGTTACAGACAGTTGTGAGCTGCCATGTGGGTGCTGGGAATTGAACCCAGGTCCTCTGGAAGAGCAGTCAGTGCTCTTAACTGTTGTCATCTCGCCAGCCTTTAATATTAGTTTTTAATTTAAGAGTTGATAGTTTGGGACTAGGGAGAATGACTGGGCAGTTAAAAATGCTTGCTGTTTCTTCAGAGGACCCAAGTCCAGCACCTACAGGGTGGATCATACTCCCAGGGGATCTAACACCCTCTTCTGGCCACCATGGGTACAAGGCATGCAAGTGGTGCAGACACACATTCAGGCAGAATGCCCACACATAAAGATTAAAAATAAAATCTTAAAGAAACAAACAAAAAGCAGATGGGCACTAGATGAATGGCAGCTCAGTTCTCAGCACACAGAACTGGCCCTCACAGCCTACCGTAACTCCAGCTCCAGGGGATCCCGGCTTCTGCAGGTACATGACCTCACATGCACAACCCCAAACGTACACAATTAAAAATGATGATGAAAATAAAATTATTTTTTAAAAAAGAGGTTAATCGTTTTTCCAATGATAGAAAGATACAATGTTTTTTTAGATTTAATTTCTCTTTGGTGTGTGTGGTGTGTGTGTGGGGTGTGTGTGTGCGTGCGCACACGCACACATGCTTGCATGCAGGTGCTCTCAGACTAGAGGTGTAGGTGCCCTGGAGCTGGAGTTGCAGGCAGTTGTGAACTGTCTGACACGGATCCCGGGAGTTGAACTTGGACCCTCAGCAAGAGCAGTATATGCTCTTTAGCCCTAAAATACAATTTTTAAAATGCTCAAAATCCTTTCTATGCTGGAAGATACAGAAAATGGCAAAATGGCACTATTTTCCATTTTCTCTGAGTGCTGAGAGAGATTTTGAAAGATATTATCACAGGTGATTTTTTTTTTTCGAGACAGGGTTTCTCTGTGTAGCCCTGGCTGTCCTGAACTCACTCTGTAGACCAGGCTGGTCTCGAACTCAGAAATCCACCTGCCTCTGCCTCCCAAGCGCTGGGATTAAAGGCATGCGCCACCACTGTTCGGCTCCAAGTAATTCTTTATGAACAATTGGAGATATTCTTTTGGTAGGATTGTATTGATCTTAGTTTTCACTACATTAAAATTTTTGGGATGAGCTAAAGAGATGGCTCGGTGGTTAAGGCACTGGATATTCTTCCCAGGAATCCAGGTTCAATTCACAGAACCCACATGGCAGTTGTCTGGAACCCTAATCCCAGGGGTACAATGCCCTTTTCTGGCCTCATCAGGCACCAGACACACATGTGGTGCACAGATATACATGCAGACACCACACTATATACATAAAATGAAAAGTTAATCTTTTTTTAAAGTTAAACAGTTTTCCATTTATTTATTGTATTTGTGTGTACGCCTCAGGGTACGTGTGGAAGTCAGAGGACAACTTCCTTGCTCTGTTCTTTTATTCTACTGTGTAGGTAGGGCCCAGGGATTGAACTCAGATTGTTGGGCTTAACAACAAGAGCCTTTACCTGCTGAGCCATCTTACCTTCCTCATTGCATGTTTTATAGGCAAACTTACTTTTATTGATAAAGTTAATTTTTAAGAGTTTAATGATATTTTCAAAACTCTTTAAAAATATTCAACAAGCTAAGCATAGTTGCACATACCCTTAATGCCGGTACTCAAGAGGCAGAGGCAAGTGGATCTCTGTGAGTTTGAGATCAGTCATATTTACTTAGTGAGTTCCAGACTAGCCAAGGGCTGTAGTGAGGCCCTGTCTCAAAAAAAGTTCAACAGATTATATTTACCCCAACAAACAGACTGAGCAGAAGGTTTCTGAAAGCTGTTACATTGTTTTGATGTATAATACATTATTTTTTATCTTTTACCCATAGCTTTTCCATTTGTCATATTAAAAGTCCTTAATATGTTAAACCAATTGAAAGTATATTTTTTTTCTGGATGCAGCTGTCTCAATATACATTTTAATTAGCAATGTCATTTATCTTACAAATTTGTATTTCTCAACCTGATAACTTAAAATGTTGTTTACTTTTCTAGCAACAGCCTTTACGGCCCAATTTAGTGGAAACTAGTTGTCCTAATATACGAATGGATCCAAAGTTATGCCCTGCTGATCCAGACTGGATAGCTTTCATTCACAGCAATGATATTTGGATATCAAATCTCGTAACCAGGGAAGAACGGAGGATCACCTATGTGCACAATGGTAAGTCATAGCTCTGCAGCCTGGTTTTGCTGAGACTGTTTGAAAAGCTGAATTTACTTTTACTTCCATTTTGAAATTAAAGTAAGCTGGGTGATCTTCATTTTTAAGTTCAGGTACTTAAAATTTTAAAGGTGTGAGAAGGACAGAATGTATGGTCAGCCCCCTTAAATAATGCCGCTCTCTTCTTAGCCATTTTCAAGCACCACAGTGCACCTCTGCCTGGCTTATTCTAGAAAGACTGCCAGCAGTTCACTTAAACCCTTCTCAGTAAATTAAAAAAAAAATTGTTTTGTTTTGTTTTTTGAGACAGGGTATCTCTCTGGCTGTCCTGGAACTCTCTCTGTAGACCAGGCTAGCCTCAGAGATAGATCCACCTGCCTCTGCCTCTTGAGTACTGGGATTAAAGGCATGGGCCACCACCACTCAGCCATTAAATGAAATTTTAATTTAAAAAAATTAGATTTGTTTGGAGGCCGGGAGGTGGTGGCGCACGCCTTTAATCCCAGCACTTGGGAGGCAGAGGCAGGAGGATTTCTGAGTTCGAGGCCAGCCTGGTCTACAAAGTGAGTTCCAGGACAGCCAGGGCTACACAGAGAAACCCTGTCTCGAAAAACCAAAAAAAAAAAAAAAAAAAAAAAAAAAAAAAAAAAAACTATGCTAGATTTGTTTGGAGGACACAAACAGAAAAACCAATTACACATTATCAGAAACTTCCTGAAATTTCCTGTTTTTGAGAGCCTGTTTACCTGCTGTAGTAATAGGGAAAAGTAGAGTGTAGAACCATGTGCATTATGGGAATATTTAAGTAGGCTCTGAGAGTGACAAATGTAGTCTGAGGCAAGAGGAATACAAGTTCAGTGCTGTTTCTGTTAGGGTTTTACTGCTGTGAACAGACACCATGACCAAGGCAGCTCTCATAAGGACAACATTTAGTTGGGGCTGGCTTACAAGTTCAGAGGTTCAGTCCATTATCATCAAGGCCAGAGCATGGCAGCATCCAGACAGGAATGGTGTAGGAGGAGCTGAGAGTTTTACATCTTTTTCTAAAGGCAAATAGGAGAAGACTGGCTTCCAGGAAGCTAAGATGAGGATCTTAAAGCCCATGCCCACAGTGACACACTTCCTCCAACAAGGCCACACTTCCTAATAGTGTCACTCCCTGGGCCAAGCATGTTCAAACCATCACAAATGCTATCTCAAAAAACAACAGCTGGGCATATTGATGCTCAGCACCTGGGAGGAAAAGGCAGGCAGATCTGAGTTTGAGGTCACCTTAGTCTACATAGTGAGTTCCAGGACAGACAGTCACGGATACCTAGTAAGACCCTGTCTCAAAAACAACAAAACCAAAAGTTCCAAATGGCAGAACATGACTGTGTCGCAAATTGCTTGCTGGACTGAGTCCACGTGGAAGAAGTGATGTGTGGGAAGGAAGGCCTTCCTGTAGCATCCTACCGTTCTCTCCATCTTCACACTCTCTGACATTGGTGGATCATTCACTACACATCTTATTGTGAAGATTAGCAGAATTTAGAGTAGAAAATACTGGAATTCTACAGAATGTTACAGTTCTTTATTCTTTGCTATACATATAGGTGTGTGGTATATTCATCATTTCTAGTATTAGTATAGTGGATCAGAGTACAGACAGAGAATATAGAATAATACAGAACCAAGCTATCTGAGTTTAAGTGTTGGATCTACCGTTCATGAATTCTGACCTCATCACATTACTTAGTTTCTCTTGGTTTCTACATTTGTAACAATGTGAACCGACTGAGCGGATTATCATGAGGTCTTAATGAGTTAGTTTTTGGGTGGTGTTTAGACTGGTGACTGAAGCATAGGAAGGAAGGCTGGGCGTGTCTATAGAGAAAGCGGGGAAGGAAGGGGGCATGCTCAGCCTGTGTGCTAATCACTAGCTTGTGATGAAAGCTGGCCTTAGAAAGTGACCGTGAGCTTGCTCTCCGCTCAATATGATGGAGAAATTTAAAAGTACTTGTTCCTGCCCCCAGTTACCCTCTGCTGAGAAGACAAGGCAATACCAGTTACCCAGTGAGTGAGTAACTTGTAATAGTGACAGGGATACAAGCCAGCAGTGCCTGTCCTCACGTCTAAAGGAGAACAGGAAATAAAGTTGGAGGCAGAGTTTATGGTAGTGAAGGGTTAAGACGCCCAGCACTGGTCTTGGCTCTTTTTACTCATTCCACCTTTCAGAACACTCTGCACACGCTGCTGTCATTAGCTTGGTGCTAAAACTCATTTGGTAGTAAACCCTGACCTGGACTGGCATGAGGGTATTTATAAAGTTTGCCCTGCTCAGTGTTCCTTCAGCTTGCTGCTGGATATTAGATTACAGTTTATCCGGTTGTGCTGCTGGTTATGTTACATAATACATCGTAGATGTGTACTGCATGAAGAGACTCTGAATTCCAAGTACTTGACTCAATTTTTGGATAAGGGAGTATTGGTTCTCATTGTACATTAATTTCACACAATGTAGAATACAGATGATCAAAAATGACAAATTAAAGCTGAGTATACTGGCACATGCCTTTAATCCCAGCACTCGGGAGGCAGAGGCAGGTGGATTTCTGAGTTCGAGGCCAGCCTGGTCTACAGAGTGAATTCCAGGACAGACAGGGCTACACAGAGAAACCCTGTCTCAAAAAATCAAACATTAAAAAAAAAAAAGACTAGCTTGGGCAGCATAGTAAGACCCTGACTTTAAAACAGAAAATAAAATCATGACATATCACTGCACTCCAAAGCAAAAGTGAGTGGACTGAGAACACCAGCTGTTGGAACTGTCACACACTGTTAGTAAACATGTAAAATAATAAAAATAGGTCCTCACAGAGTTAAACACTCACTGACCAACCACTCTGCTTCTAGATATTTGCTCAAAAGAAATGAAAGCACACGTCCATGGAAATGATTGTGCAAGAATGAATGTCCACATCATCTTTATTCGCAGTAACAGTAACCAAAAGCAGTCTGTCTGCAGAAGAATGGATGAGAAAGATCCCCAGCATCACCCAACATGGTGGTCTCCGCTGTTAATCCCAGTATTAGGCCGACCTCTGAGATGAGCCTATCACATAGCAAGACCTTGTCTGCCTTAATTACTGTTCTATAGCTGTGACGAAGTACCATGATCAAGTCAAATCAACTTATAAAAGAAAGCATTTAATTGGGATTTTGCTTATAGTTTTAGAGGGTTAGTCCATGATCACCATGGCAGAGAGTGTGGGAGCAGGTGGGCAGGCGGGCATGGAGCTGGAGCAATAATAGCTGAGAGCTCACATCTGATCCACAAGCATGAGGCAGAGAGACAATGGGCCTAGTGTGCGCTTTTGAAACCTCAACACTCACCCCAGTGACACACCTCCTCAATAAGACCACACTGCCTAATCCTTCCCAAACAGTTCCACTAACTGGGGATCAAGCATTCAGATATGGGGGGAACTACAATGGAAACCATTCTCATTTAAAACCACTCCACTGTCTTTAAAAAAAAAATCCATAGCATCAACAGACTATTTATTACTTAACAAGTAGGAACTAGGAATTAACAAATGTCAAAACATTCATGATTTTCAAAAACAAAGCACATATAAATTATACTGTAAACATTTTGCCAGATACAAAATCATAATAATGCCTTTGTGATTTATTTGTTTATGTATTTATCCGTGCTAAGAGTACTAGAGCCAAGCACATGCTGAGCTCTACCACAGTGGAGTGAGACAGATTTGCCCAAGGTCATATGATCGTGAGAGTGATGGTGAAGCCTAGATTTGAATTCATTGTTTGGTTCCACAATTTACCACTACAATCAGCTACCTTTCTTTAGAAGTGAAGGAAGCCCTTTTCCCTGTCCCATTGCAGAAAAAGTTCAGGGGATAATTTTGTCTTTCGTGTTTGTCCAGAGCTAGCCAACATGGAAGAGGATCCCAGATCAGCTGGCGTTGCCACCTTTGTTCTTCAAGAAGAATTTGACAGATACTCCGGCTACTGGTGGTGTCCCCAAGCTGAAAGAAGTAAGCAAGTTGAAAGTAGTATGTGACAGGTCACTTTTAAGTCTTAACAGGTTTGACTGGGGATTGGCTGAGTATATAGAGCCTGAAGCTAGAACCGTAAGTTAAACTGTGATGAAGATTAAACCCTACTAGTAGCTATTTAGAAATAGTCCATATCCCCCACATGAACTCTAGTAGAGACAGTGACATGCTGCCTCAGTACCTCAGGTGCTCCTTGCTGGTTTTCAGAAAAAAAAAAAAAACTGGCCTGTGTGAGTCCAAGCAGAATTATAGCAAGATCCACAAAATGACGTGCTGTTAAACATATATGAGTAGCAGCCGCATGAACGGATGAATGTGTGTGAATGACCAAGAGGCTTAAAGTGGTGGCCCACACAACCTAACACAACCCAGTGAAAAATTCACTTACAAACATGTGTGGCCTAATATAATGTACACATATATTTTATAGACAAAATGGAAAATACAGCTTATGAAGCCATATTTCTTAGGCATTATGTACTTTAATACTTTCTTCTCTGCTTCATCTTTTGTTTTTTAAGATTTATTTACTCTTATGTGTGTGAGTGTTTTCCTGCATGTATGTAAGTGTGCCTGGGACCTGCAAAGGCCAGAAAAAGGGATCAGATTCTAGGAACTGGAGTGGCAGATGGTTGGTTATAAGCTGCT